>OY856411.1:290429338-290774338 GCA_963693085.1 Alisma plantago-aquatica
TTGAACTGGAAAAGATAATATCTCTATATTGCAAACTATGGATTACATTACATGAGATGAAAACATGGGTAGCGGGGCTACTCCCCACACCCCAGTGAGAGAGACTACTCGCTCATAGCTAGGACAAAGAAGGAGGCAAGAAGAGAGAGAAAGAATGTCATCCCCACGAAGGAGAGAGGAAAGTCAACCCCTTGGAGAGAGAGAGACGATCTTCTAGCTTCACAGGTTGCTTGATGACGAGGTCCCCTCTTCCCACCTTCTTTGGCAGAGAGAGAGAAAGAAACTTCAAGATGGAGTGTGGATCTCAGACCGACAGCCCCTGGGCGGAGGATGGAAGTTGGATTTGCTCTGGAGTGATGGAGGCAGCCTCTGGACATCTGAAACTTCATGCCCTTGGGAGGACCCCTGGGGTCTTATTTATAGGCCTTAAGTGAAGTCCAAACGGTTTGGTCAGTTTTGGGTCCAAGACCGTTTGGACTCTGAGACCGTTTGGACTCTGAAACTGTTTAGTCCCATGCGGTCTCGAGATCGGCTGGCTTCATGTGGTCTTGAGACCATTTGACTCCATGCGGTCTTGAGACCGGTTGGCTTCATGCGGTCTCGGGACCGTTTGACTCCATGCGTTCTTGAGACCGGTTGGCTTCATGCGGTCTTGAGACCGTTTGACTCCATGCGGTCTTGAGATCGGTTGGCTTCATGCGGTCTCGGGACCGTTTGACTCCATGCGGTCTTGAGACCGGTTGGCTTCATGTGGTCTCGGGACCGTTTGACTCCATGCAGCCTTGAGACCGGTTGGCTTCATGCGGTCTCGAGACCGTTTGACTCCATGCGGTCTTGAGACCGGTTGGCTTCATGCGGTCTCGGGACTGTTTGACTCCATGCGGTCTTGAGACCGGTTGGCTTCATGCAGTCTCGGGACCGTTTGACTCCATGCGGTCTTGAGACCGGTTGGCTTCATGCGGTTTTGAGATTGTATGGTTCTTTTGTGATTTTTTTCATCTTTTTCTATAAGCAAAAAGGAGAAAAGTTAATCTAACAATTTATTTGCAATAAAAGGGGATAGCTAGGGATTTTGTCTAATATATCTAAAGAAGAGTGTAGAAAATGGAAGAAGAATACTAAGATAACATCACAAAATTGGAGGTTATCACCCCCTCTAACTTAGAGTCTAGCTTGTCCTCAAGCTAGATAGAGCTGAGGCATGTAATTGTGAGGTGATTTTATTTAGTTAAGATTTCCATACTCTTGCTTCAGTTCTAAATCAGAGATCTCCTGAGGTCTTATTAGAGCTTCTGCTTGTCTTAATTCTTTCAGGTATAGAGAGTTGCACGGATCTCAGGTTTCCTCTAAATCACATAGCTCGTATTGGGACCACATTTTTCCTGATGTTATTATGTGCATGTCATCGACTCTAATCAGTTTTGTACTTCTTTTGAAAACCTATCAGAAACTAGAGTGGTTATGAGGGTTGGCTAAGGGCTTTTGTGTAACTCTCCCTTTTAGTGGGAGAGGGTTTATCTATGCTTTTAGGAACTCACTACCGGGCACGACACATCTGCCTTCATGAGGGCAGCTGAATGTACCGGCCAGGCGATCCCTTTATCAGTCTTTTCATATATTTGGAGACCTTAGGATCTCACTACCGGGCACAACACATATGCCTTCGTGAGGGCAGTTGAATGTACCGGCCGGGTGAGACCTTTATTGGCTCTTCATATAAGTCCTTATGCATGGCACAACTCTCATGTTTTTATTCAACACTGTGGCTTTTATTCGAAAACTCACAGGCTTGGGATTTGGATATTTGGGTTTTTGGTTGGGCGGCCAGGCCTCTTTTATTAAAAAGAAGAAAACTATTCTTAGAATTTCCCGACATGCACTTATTTTCTGGTTGGTGGTCCACTTGTGAGGTTCCTTGATTTGGATCTCTCTGATTTCCCTCCCGTCCTTGAGAATATTTGGCTTGCTTCGGCTTTGATATTGACTTGTTGAAGAGTCTGATGTAGAACTGAAGCAAAATCATGAAAGTCAAGCGTGAAGGAAATTTATTAACTCGCCGTTACATGCCTTTATGCTATTATTGTTCTTATTCTTGAGGACTACTGGATTCTTAAGTCAGCAGGGGTTTATCTTGATCCAAGAGGGATGCTATTCTATATGAGTGGGGTTTATTATTAGGAAATCCAATTTGTGTAAAGCAAAGACTAAAAGTGTAAAAAAATTTGTACAGAAATAAAAAAGGGAGAATTGAGAAGAAAGGTTTGTAGAAATGATACCTCGCCCTTGTCCAGTGTACTCCCCCCTTAACTTATCACTCACTCTGTCCTCAGAGTGTCAAGGTGATAGGATGAGAAGTACAAGGACAAGGGCATCAGGCTTCTGTTAATCCTTTGTTTGCGCCATGTGTACGGAGTAGGTTAGAAGCGAACTTCCCGCAAAGGGCGTGGTAATCCACATCTGTCATATCCTCTACTGGTCTTTGAAGGGCCATGATGGTGTACATCTAGTAGAGGACATGGAAGCCACAGTCATTTGACTGCCGAATTTGCTGTGGACATTTGTGGTTGAAGGTTGAGCGATGAAAATGTTCTTTGTCGTAAGCCCTTGTGTGCTGACTTAATAAATCGATTAGTTTGTCTGCACATTCCTTCGCCAATACCTCCGTGGGCGTCTTTGGTGTCATTATATAATTCTTCTGCCGGGGATTGAACTGGCTGTCAGAACTATTGTAGATGATAGTTGTTCCTTCGGGTAGGTTGGTTTCCAGGAGCATCCGGTGCTCATGATAAAGGAATGGGAGCATGATAAACTTCGGTGTTGTGTGTTGTAGGAAGGAAATGAGCACCGCAGTTGTTCCGAAGTTTTTTAGCTTTAATAAGTCATCCTTCATGTAGGGGGATGCCATATAAGTTGTAGGGTAATTTTGTCCGAGAAGGAGTTGATAAGCGGCCATTAAGCTTATGGACATGGACCCTTTTATTTGTAAAGTTTCCCTTAGTGCATCTGCCATAACCAGAATATCGCTAGACATGAGAACTAGGTCATCATTCTCGGCGTAAAGCCTTGACATGATGAGACAAAGTTCATTGTCAGAGAGGGTTGCGCAAGCGGCAAGGTTAAAATCTGGGAAAGTAGGTTCTATGGCAGATAGGGGCACCATATGTGATGAGGATATCCTGATGGATGCCCCTGATATCAGGTCTATTTCCCCTTTATCTTGTGACAGATCGAAGATGGACGGGTCCCTTTTTGTTTGCTCGGGGGCTTCGGCTGGTTGTTTGTTTTGCTCCAACTCCTTTAGGGTTTGTCTGAAAGGTCGCCTTTGCAGACGTTGGATTGCCGAAAAGAGGTAGCGGGGGACGCCATCTGGTGCCATTGTCAGGTCCTTGAAGAACCGTCTATCACAAATAAGTTCCATGGCATAACACCCACGCAGGGAGTGAAAGTCTTCGGCGACCAGCTCTGTAAAAGGGATTTCTTGGTTCAGCGCCTGAATGTGACGTATGGTGCAAAAGGCGCAATCCCCAGATCCTTCGATAGCTTGGACTGGTGGGCTAATAATTTGGAACCAGGGTTGGTTCCAGTCTTGGTGGAGGGATGGGCGTGCAGCTCAGATTAACTTGAGAAGCCTGAAAGGTATGCATCGTGCTTCACCTGCTTCTTCTCCAACAAAATTTATTGTTCCAGCTGGTAGCTCATTAACACAGAAATTGTATACCTTGGCGTCCCGAGCCTCAGTGTCCACAATCATGAACAACCAGTGGTTGGAGACTTGAAAAGGCACTGTTAGATATCGTGCTTTCCGTGCTAAACCAGCACGCAACCGCTCTATTGACTTTGCTCGTATTTCTTTGTATAGCAGGCCGATAGATAGAGCAGGTGAGGTGTTGAAAACTGGTTGCTGCCATTTGGAGTCTCTTTAGACTTCTATACAGTTGGCAAGCAGGACGCGGAAGATTGCCATAGACATATCTGTCTGGGGTCACAGGATGTTGCGGAAATCTTCACACGTTAGCTTGCGCTTGGTCTTTGTATTGTGGTAGATGATGTCGCCCCCCTCTTTGGCATCGTCAACAATAGTGTTCAGGATAAAAAAGTCCTGGGCATCTAGTGTTGAGATAGCCGCCATGTCTAAATCATGCATTTTATGGGGTAGAGGTGGTGGTGGGGGTAGCTCTTGCACAGGGGGGATGAAGGCTACTTCAAGTTGTCCATGAAATTTTGCAGGGCTTCATCTAAGTCAGTATCAGAAGCAGAATTGAGTTCTTCATTTGTATCTAGACATACTCATTCTGATTCTTCCTCTTCAGGGGGGAAGGGTACCGATTGCTCAAGTGTGGAAAATTGTTGAGCTGTTGCTGCTTGTAGGTTTGTGCTGGTTCCTGATATAAATTGATGGAATTCAGCAAAAGCCGCATCTTTAGCAGATTCCCCCAAGGATCCCATAGAGGAGTAATCAATGAATTGGTCCCCATAGGATATGTTTACATTTTCATTATGGGCAGGGGACTTGGGATCATGTCCACCATCTTGGTGGTCTTTGTCATTTCCTTTTTGCGGTGGCTCTGTTCCTCAGCTGGGGCCCGCTCTGGCATTGTCTGGCCCGTCAGATTTGTCATCCGAGGAGGTGGTATCGTCATTTGAATCTACGGAGGAATCAGAGTCATCGTCCTCTTCGTCTTCTCTTTCTTCATCGTTTGCTGCTTTGGCAGCTGTATTCTTTCGTGTTGCTTTTTTGCACCGCCGATGGATTGATTGGAGCTCATCAAACGCCACTTGCACATGATCGTGTGTTTCGAGCAGTGCGTCGTGTGTTTCCTTGAGATCAGAATAGTATCCTTCGGCAGAGAGGAGGTGCGCTGTAAGATCTGTTACTTGAGCGCGTAGCTGGTGAAGCTCGGTGTTTGTTGACTCCTCTTGGCAGTTGTGAAGCAATGTGAGGGTGTTGTTGATGTCGTCCAAACACGTGCTTAGAGTAGTTTGTTGCTACTTAAGCTCGCGCAAGGTCTCGGACAGGGGTTGAGTCTGTGCAGAGATCCTATCAACTTGCTTAGTCAGCACTTCATGCTGGCTTTTTACTCCAAGGATCAGCTCGGGTAGGTGTTTGTAGTGGTCATCGATGTGATCGACTTGCTTAGCCACTATATCCTGCCGTTGCTGAATACTTCGGAGAATGCCTGGCAAGGCGTTGTTCTGCTCGTTGATCTTGGTGACCTGTTCAGAAATACCCTGCACACATGAAAAAATATATTGCATTATGTTAGAAGGGTCAGTGAGGAGGTTTCGGATGGTGTCGAATTGACGTTCGAATTCCTCACCGACATTTGAAAAAGGGACCCCAGATGCGGAAGGGTGGTATGATTGGGGTCGAGGTGGAAGGGTGGTAGTGTCTTGCAGAAGAGACACTATTTATGGTCCCGCGAATTGCGTGGTGACCGTAGATGGGGTCACCAGCAGTGTCGGGGTGGTGGTGGATGGGAAATGTGGTGACGTTCCTGGTGAGAAAGGTAGGAATGATGATGCTGGGGGAAACTTAGTGGGGTTAGAGGTGAAGGTGGAGAAGTCAGGCATTGTAGTGGAGAAGGGAGTAATGGAAGTGAAGAAGGGTGTATCAGGGAAAGACGATGTGGGCATCATTGTAGGAAGTGATGGGAGAGTGGTGGGTTGTGGAAGGGTGGATGATGGTGGGGTGGAAGCAGAGGGTGTGGTGGTGGGTGGTAATGTGGAGGGGGTGGTGGAGGTGAGTTCAATGTTCAGACTCCTGATAAAAGAGTCGATTGATGAGGTGGTTATGTTTTCTTCGGGGACGGGTTTGGCCTCTGGATTTGGACTTGAAGTCGGTGTCCCCGACAGCTGTTGTGCTAGCAATTGCCTTCTGGAAGGTCATTTTACAAGAATTTTTGTTGATCGAGCTGCCGGGGCGTGATACTTAGCTCAGTCCGCCCTGTTTGGGTTGTCTTAGCTTGTGCTCTGACCGGAGCTAGGAGTTTGGTAATCTCTTCATCAGTGAAGAGAAATTTGTCGTTGTCGTAGTCTGCTAGCTCTGGAAGTGGTAATAGGGTCCTGGAAATTTGACAGTTGGGCAGAAAATGTAATGTAATTTGGCATTCTTTTCTTTGATAATGTAGGAATTTTTCAAGGTCTGTTCATTTGTAAGGATGTCGCCCTTGATCTTCGTGCAGCGCGGAAGTAATCTGTCCATCTTGAGATATTTGATTATCGAAGTTATGTGCCCACCCATGCAAATTTCTTTCCCTAAGGCGTAGGCGGAGAATTTTGGGATCAAGTGTCGACCAATATTGATCGGTTTTCCATGCAAAATCGACCATTGAAGAAAAAGGTCAGCGGCGATGACATTTCCACCCTCCGATCTGGGGAAGAGCGCACCAGTGAGGATCTTGTGAAGTGTACGCACGAACCCAGAATGGATATTGGAGGCTTTGCATGTCTTTGCCTCATAGGTTGGGAACCCTGTTAATGTTTTCCAGAAGGTGTGTCTATTGAATTGTGAGTTTTCCGTCCCTGTAGCGTTGGCCATCTTGAGGTGCTCCGGGTTGTCGATGAAGATTTCATTGACAAGATTTTCTGTTGTAGTGATGTCGTTGCCAAAAAGTTTGGTGACCAGCCTGCGGTCACCTCCGTCCCTTGCTCTGTGTGCAATGTCCACCATTTCTTTGGTGAGATGGGTAAAGAATTCTGTGGTGGGTTCGATATATGATATTCTAGGGACAAAACAGAGTCTGGAGAGGTTATCGTTGTCTAGAATGGTGAGGATTCTATCGTAGATCTCCATCTTGAGTAGTACGCTGGAGCAGACGTACTTTGTTGGTTTGAGAACTTTGTCAATGGATGGGATGGTGTAGATGTAGAGGTTTTCTGGTGGTGGTGCGGTAGTAGTGATGGGAGGAAAAGAAGGAACAATGATTATGGTGGGAGTGGCAACGGAGGTGATGGTTGGTGGAATGTTTCCTGCCAAGGTTTGCTCCCTTGCAGTGATAGGATGAACCTGCTTCCTTGCCCGCTTCTTGGGTTGCTGAGCTGTGGTGGCTTCCTGGGCCAACCTTTTCCCTTTAGATTTTTCAACTGGGGACTCTTCTTCGGAGTGTGGCTCATATTCAGAGCCTTCATCATCACTGGAATAGAGTTCTTCCACTTCTTCTTCAGGTGCCTCAGCTAGGCACTTGTTGATGCGGTCAATTTCACACAGGACCGCCATGATGTTGACCTTTGGAGGGGCCTTTCCAGTCTTGTTATAGTTATCTATGACCTGTTGGAGCTTGGCTCGGTCCTCTCGGAGTTGCTCCTCAGTCCAGAAAGGTGCGTCTTTGCTTCCGATTGGTTGCTTTGCTGGTGCAACCATTTTTGAAAGTAGGAAAGTCATATGTTAGAAAGAGAGGTTTATTTAAAACAAAAAATTGGTTTTTTGTATGTGTTTATGTGAAGAAATGGTTTTGAAAAGAACAAACGGTTTCAAGACCGTTTGGTCCCAAACGGTTTGAAGATCGTATGGTCCCAAACAGTTTCAGGACCGTTTGGTTCCAAACGGTTTGAAGACCGTATGGTCCCAAACGGTTTCAGGACCGTATGGTCCCAAACGGTTTGAAGACCGTATGGTCCCAAACGGTTTGAAGACCGTTTAGTTCCAAACGATTTCAAGACCGTTTGATTCCAAACGGTTTGAAGACCATTTGGTCCCAAACGGTTTGAAGACCGTATGGTCCCAAACGGTTTCAAGACCGTTTGGAAGATAGAACATCGGCGAGCAGCCTACGACGAAGACGATGATAAGCACGATGATGGCGACGGTGATAGCGGCGGCGGCGATGGTAGAGGTGGCGCTGTCGGCGGTGGTGAAGGAGGTTGCGGAGGCGAAGAAAATAGAGGCGCGTCTACCTTGCGGTTGTTGGTGAGGGCGACGACGAAGCAGGAGCTGCCGACGGTGGCGGGGGTTAAAATAGTGCTAGAGGCGACAAATAGGGGTGGGGCGAGAGAAAATGAAGGCGCGTGGAGTTTTTCGGTGATGGTGGCGAAAAGAAGGGTTGCGAGATGCACGGGAACGAGATTCTGGGAGATGAAATAGTGTTTGCGCAGGGGGTTTAAAGAGCTCGGGAGTCGAAAGGAAGAAGGAGAAGACTGAGGGGGCTAGGGTTATATTTATAGGGATCGAGGGTTGACCCTAAAAATTCTCCAGGTCAAACGGTTTAGCGATCGTTTGGCTCCAAACGGTTTAGCGACCGTTTGACTCCAAACGGTTTCAAGACCGTTTGGCTTCAAACGGTTTCAAGATTATTTGGCTCCAAACGGTTTCAAGATCGTTTGGCTCCAAATGGTTTAGCGACCATTTGGCTCCAAACGGTTTAGCGACCGTTTGGCTCCAAACGGTTTCAAGACAGTTTGGCAGGGTAAAGGGTACTTTAATTTTTTTTATGTTTTTACTTTTGTTTTAGTTATGTGAATTTTTTATATTTTCAGATTAATATGATGATCCTAAATTAAAAAAAGAAAAGAGAAACTCATATCTTGGGTTGCCTCCTAAATAGCGCCTGGGTTTTACGTCGCTGGCTCGATGGGGTTCTGGTATGGTTATGGTGATGCTGTGGGGTCTCTGATCTCCACAGTTTGTCAGGGCAATTTGTCTTCTGGTGTATAGTATTTCTTCAACTTGTGTGCATTGACAGTCCGTTCTCCTCCATTATTGTTGACAATTATGACATCTCCAGTTGGGTATATATGCTTTATGGTAAAGGGCCCGGACCATTTTGTTCTGAGTTTTTCGAGGAACAACTTGAGCTTGGAGTTGAAGAGGAGTACTTTGTCGCCGATGGTGATGTCTTTCCTATTAAGATGACCATCGTAACACATTTTGGTTTGCTCCTTATAAATCCTGGCACTTTGATAAGCAGTCATTCGGAGCTCCTCTAGCTCCTGTAGCTGGAGTTGTCTATTTTCTCTGACACTTTTAAGATCGAAATTTAGTTGTTTGATGGCCCACCAAGCTTTGTGTTCCAGTTCTACTGGAAGATGATAAGACTTCCCATATACCAAACGGAACGAGGTTGTCCCGATTGGTGTTTTATAAGCTATTCGATAAGCCCAAAGGGCATCATGAAGCTTAGTGGACCAGTCAGTGCGATTTCTATTAACTGTTTTTTTCTAAGATCGCTTTTAGTTGTCTATTTGATACCTCAACCTGACCACTGGTCTGTGGATGGTAAGGCGTGGCTACTTTGTGGTTGAATCCATATTTTTTCAACAGGGCTTTAAAACTTCATTCCAGAAAATGGGTCCCGCCGTCTGATATGACAGTTCTGGGGACTCCAAATCTGGGGAAAATGATATCTTTAAACAATTTAATCACTGGTTTGGAATCGCTGGAAACAGTGGGTATAGTTTCGACCCATTTCGAGACATAATCCACCGCAACCAGGATGTAGGAGAAACCATAGGAAGAAGGGAAGGGGCCCATGTAGTCTACCCCCATACGTCGAAAAGTTCAATTTCCTGCCACATTGTGAGGGGCATTTCATCCCTTTTGGATATGCTACCAGAAAATTGACATTTGTTGCAAGATTTCACAAAATCATAGGAGTCCTTTGCTATGGTTGGCCAGAAGAAGCCTGATTGCAGAACTTTTATAGCGGTTTTCTTTGCACTCATGTGCCCCCCTGTGGGTCCTGAATGGCAATGCTCTAGGATGGGGGTAATCTCTTCTTCTGGCAAGCAACGACGGAAAAGTCCGTCAGCACATAGGTGAAACAAATAAGGTTCATCCCAATAATATTGCTTAATATCGTGGAGAAATTTCCTTTTGTCGTGGTAGGAAGCGGAGGGGTGGATGATTCCTGTAGCTAGATAATTGACAATATCCGCATACCAAGGGAATCCATGGGTAACCTTCATTAGTTGGTCGTCTGGAAGAGAGTCCCGGATAGGGATTTTATCTTCGTCTTCCACTTCAATACGACTGAGATGGTCGGCTACGACGTTTTCCACTCCGCTTTTATCTTTGATTTCCAAATCGAATTCTTGAAGCATCAACACCCAGCGGATAAGTCTGAGTTTGGCATCTTACTTCTGAATTAGGTATCGAATGGCGGAGTGGTCAGTGTAGACGATGACCTTGGATCCAATCAAATAGGAGCGGAATTTCTCAAACGCGTAGATGACAGCCAGGAACTCCTTCTCTGTAGTAGTGTAGTTCTTTTGTGCTTCATCTAGCGTTTTAGATGCGTAATAGATTACGTAAGTTTTCTTTTCGATCCGCTGTCCTAAAACAGCCCCTATGGCGTAATCGCTGGCATCTCACATGATTTCAAATGGTTGCAACCAATCTGGATCTCTCAGTATAGGTGCAGAAATTAAAGCATTTTTGAGAGTTGAGAAACTTTGCAAGAAGTCTTGGTTAACTCAGTATCTTTAGTCAGGAGTTGGGTCATGGGTTTTGCTATTTTTGAGAAATCCTTAATAAATCTTCTGTAGAACCCCACATGACCCAAGAAAGCCCGTACTCCTTTTATATCTTTCGGTGGCGATAGCTTCGAGATAACATCGATTTTAGTCTTATCGACCTCGATCCCTCTGTCACTCACTCTGTGCCCAAGGACGACACCTTCAGTTACCATGAAATGGCATTTTTCCCAATTCAGTATGAGGTTCGTTTCCTCGCATCGTTGTAAAACTTGTCCAAGGTTGATTAGACAGTTATCGAAAGAATATCCGTAAACTGAGAAATCATCCATGAATACTTCCCTAATGGATTCTGTTAATCCAGCGAAAATGGCAGACATACACCTTTGGAAAGTAGCGGGTGCGTTACACAACCCGAATGACATTCTTCTAAAAGCATATGTTCCAAAAGGGCAGGTGAAGGTAGTTTTTTCTTGGTCTTCAGGGTGTATGGGTATTTGGTAGAACCCATAATAACCATCGAGATAGCAGAAGTATTTCTGATGGGATAGGCATTCTAGGACTTCATCGAGAAAGGGCTGAGGGAAGTGATCTTTCCGCATGGATTTGTTTAATTTCCTATAGTCGTTGCACATCCTCCACCCTGTCACCGTCCTAGTGGGTACTAACTCATTTTTGTCGTTAAGCACGACAGTGGTGCCTCCCTTTTTAGGAACAACTTGGATGGGGCTGACCCATTGGGAGTCAGAGATCGGGTAGATTATGCCAGCGTTTAGTAATTTGAGGACTTCAAGGAGAACCACTTCTTTGAGATTAGGGTTCAGCTTCCTCTGATGTTCGCGTGATGGCTTAAATTCTTCGACCATGGGTAGTCTGTTCATGCATAGGGCTGGACCTATGCCCATCAGGTCAGTTATATTATACCCAATGGCCTTTTTGTGTTTCTTCAGCTCATCCAGAAGCCTTTCTTCTTGGCTTTCTGTTAGGGTGGAACTAATGATGACCGGACATAATCTTTCCTCGTCCAAGAAGACATGTTTAAGTCCCATGGGTAGATTTTTCATCTCAGGAGCCTTAGGTGGCTCTGTTGCTTCTAGAATGGTGATAGCTTTGAGTTCCTCAAAGGTGGCCGACGGTGCTTCTTCGGCCTTCTCTAAGTGTTGCAGACACTGTTGAACCAATTCATTTGCAGAGAATTCAACTTTTGGGTTGGTTAGAACATTCTCTAACTTGTCCGATGGCTTAGATATTTCTAATTGAGACATTTGCTATATTGTGTCTAGAAGAAAGACCTCCTCTTGAATGCTGGGGCCTTTCATGCTGTTGAGAACTCAGAATTGAATTGCTTCTTTTTTGAGTCTTCGAATGATGGTGCCAGCTTCAACATCGATAAGCGCCCTAGCTGTGGCCAGGAAAGGTTTTCCAAAAATTATCGGGTATCTCAAATCTTCCTTGATGTCCATGATGACGAAGTCACACGGGACATAGGCATCTTTGCCTATCCTAACTGGAATATCTTCAATGATTCCAAGAGGTGCGGTGATGGTAGAGTCAGCTAGCTGAATTGTCATTGCTGTGGGCAGCAATTCGGTGAAACCTAATCGTTTGCACATAGAATAGGGCATAATGGATATGCTGGCCCCTAGGTCAGCTAATCCTTTTTTGGTTGATGCATTTCCAATGCAACATTGAATGCCGAAGGAACCTAGGTCCTTCTTTTTCTTTGGAATTTTGTTAAGGATGATATCGGAGGTAGTTTGGGCAAGTTTGACTGTTTCTTGTTCCTCGGTGATGTACTTCCTTGATAATAGAGTTTTGAGGTATTTGGCCCAAGACGACACCTCAGAGAGAGCATCGAGGAGTGGGATTTCGATGTAAAGTTTCTTCATCGCCTCCTTGAATTTTTGGAATCTGGTATCCATTTTCATTTCTCACAGTCTTCCCGGATATGGGATCCTTGGTTTATACTGCAAGATTTCTGGCTCTGTGGACACTTGTTCTTTTTCTTTGCCCTTTATGCTCTCTGTGGACTTCTCCGTTCCTGGCTTCGTGCTCTCATTTGGCATAAAGGCAGGTGTATTATCATAATCAAGAGTGATCCTTGTAGTTTCATGGAGGGTTTGTCCAGATCTCGTAGTGACAAAGTTCAACTGTTTAGGCCTATTCTATCCATGTTTAGGGTTCGATTCAGGCTGCTCAACAAATGTGCCTGCTGGAGGCTTTAGTTGTGCAGAAATTTGGGCTAGTTGAGCTTCTACTGCCTTTTGCTGAGCTTGTTGATTAGCGAGCATATTTTGTTGGGATTGCAGCATCTGCCTTATCAAAGTCATCTCATCTTCTGGCTGCGAAGGAGTATTTTTCTGAGAAAGTTGTTGTTGTCCTTGTTGTGGTTGTTGCAGAGGCAACGCTAAATGAGGTTGCTGCAACTGAGGGTGCAACTGTGGATGTAGAGGAGGATGAGTATACTGATAGTAGGAAAATGGATTCCTGGGGTAGTTGGATCTCGGGAAGTTATTTCTGGGGTTCCCCTGATTTTGATTGAAGTTGCTTGGGAATCCTGGTGGCAACCTACTGGAGGACCCACCCTGCGTCTGGTGTTGTGGATTTGCAGTCCCAGCAGGGTTCCCGTATTGAAATCATGGGTGGTTTCTTGGTTGGTTAGGATTATAATAAACTTGTCCAGGAATGGAATGAATAGAATTGACTTGTTCTGGCAATTGCTCTTTAGGATGTTCCATGATTGGTTCAAACTATTGTGGTGGTGGATGCATATCCATCATCACATTGTAAAGCAAACCACATGAAAGCGTTGGATGATCAGATGCATGGCAGGCTTCACAGGTTCCTGTGGCAACTTTGACCTATTGGACCTGAGGGTTTTTCTTCTTGTCAAATTCTCTCCAAGAGAAGTTTCAAGAGCTTGTTGCTTATGAACTATGGTCTTTAAGGCTTCAGCAATAGCCTTCATATCCATTGATTCTTCGGCTTTATAGACCTTGAGGACTCCTTTGCCAGCTAATCATCCCTATTTGGACTGATTCTCAGCTCCAAGTGTGACTATTTTCCAAGCATCCTCGTAGTTCTTTCTCATAAAATTTCCTCCAGATGAGGAATCCAGAAATTGCTTGATGTTATCACTCACTCCCCTATAGAATGTTTCTATTAATTGGTTTGGGGAGATGCCGTGATGAGGACACTTTCGTAGAAGCTCTTTGAACCTTTCCCATGCTTCCGCAAGTGATTCTCCGGGAAGTTGGGAGAAGTGATTAATATGCCCCCTAATTTCGTAAGTTAGTGAAGGGGGGAAGAACTTCTCCACAAATGTTTCTTCCAGGGGAGCCCATGTGGTGATTATTGGCTCCCTGTCAAGCGAGTTATACCAGCTCAGAGCTCTCCCAGATAGAGTGAAGTGAAACAGATGTAGCATTATTTCGTCGAAGGCGACTCCGGCCTGAGGGACCAGTCGGCATAGTGCCTTGAACCTCTTCAGATGATCCATACAGTCATCTCCAGATCCTCCGGAGAATAAGATGCCTTGCATGATCTGAATCCATTGGGTTCGGATCTCGAAGTTGGGTATGTTGATGATCGGAGGTCGAACCGAATGGTTGTCTTTGTAGTTCTTAGGGACAACATAATCCCTCAACTACTTGTTCCTTAGTTCCAACTGAGCAGCTTGGTTTGCTGCCTCATTTTCAGCTCGGATGCGGGCCTATTCTTCTGCACGAATCTCTGCTTGAATCTGAGCACGAGTGTCAGCGATGAGTTGTGCTCTTTGAGCGGCGATGGCGGCGTTGACCTTCTCCATCACCAATGTAGCCTGGCGTTGATCTTCAGCCATTTGCTTGGCTCTTTGGCGATTGAGTCTGATGCGGTGGTGGAAGCTTCTCTCTACCTCAGAGTCGTACTCTGGATCAGGGGAGAATCCGAGGTTATGCGATGATCGCATACACGTTTTCTACCTGAGTAGAGAAAAGAAAACACCATTTAGATGATGGCAGAGATATAATGAATTCAAGGAGACATGTATTAATGATTTAAAAGAAAGTGTAAAACCCTAACCAACTAAAAAGACACTAAATGAAATTAAAGCGTTCCGTTATCCCCGGCAACAATGCCAATTTTGATGGAGCTTCCACTTACGTGGAATTGCGTGCACCACTAAAAATCCTAAAGATGGTAAGTCTTCAGGTTTAGCCTTGCTTACACTAGATTGAGAACTCCACCCACATATGCTAGGATACGTGGAAGTCTTATCGTAGTATAGTTAAGAGTCGAATCATCGGGACAACAGTCTTGTTGTGAACAACAAGATGAAAAACGTTAGAACTTCACTTAATCTCTTAATAGTAGGTACTTAGATCAAAAAGGTTGGTTTGGTCATGTAAAGTAAAGCAAGCAAGCAAAATTCAAAGATCCAAAACAATGATAAGAAGTCACTAGGGTGTGATCAGTTTTTCACCTCCACTACACATGGATCAAGACATGCAAAACAAAACATAACCTACAACAAGAGTTTAGTCAGTTAGTATCTTTGTAGACTTAGTTTCCTTTCAGAGAACTAACTACGAGAAGTGCGGGAATGTTGCAAAGTCAGCCATCCCCGAATGAATGGTCAACTACTTTGCATCATTCCCTTCACAAAGTGTGTTCCTCGACTCATCAAGGTTGTACTTTCATACGTCAACTGATTCCATTTCATAGTATGAAAGCACAACGATGGGAGTGAGTTTACTCCACTTCTTGGAAGACACTCCTAAATACTGAAACAGATGCATGGTGGATACATGCATCAAGAACCAACATTCAAATGAGTTTCTAATCTAGTAGTACAAACGTACACAATTCATACTAAAAGATTAAATATAACACAAGTTGGTGATCAAGCAACAAGCATTCAATAAACATTTGATGTTGAACTGAAAAAGATAATATCTCTATATTGCAAACTATGGATTACATTACATGAGATGAAAACATGGGTAGCGGGGCTACTCCCCGCACCCCAGTGAGAGAGACTACTCACCCATATCTAGGACAAAGAAGGAGGCAAGAAGAGAGAGAAAGAACGTCATCCCCACGAAGGAGAGAGGAAAGTTAACCCCTTAGAGAGAGAGACGATCTTCTAGCTTCACAGGTTGCTTGATGACGAGGTACCCTCTTCCTACCTTCTTTGGCAGAGAGAGAGAAAGCAACTTCAAGATGGAGTGTGGATCTCAGACCGGCAGCCCCTGGGTGGAGGATGGAAGTTGGATTTGCTCTGGAGTGATGGAGGCAGCCTCTGGATGTCTGAAACTTCATGCCCTTGGGAGGACCCCTGGGGTCTTATTTATAGGCCTTAAGTGAAGTCCAAATGGTTTGGTCAGTTTTGGGTCCAAACGGTCTTGAAGACCGTTTGGACTCTGAAACCGTTTGGTCCCATGCGGTCTCGAGACCGGTTGGCTTCATGCGGTCTTGAGACCGTTTGACTCCATGCGGTCTTGAGACCGGTTGGTTTCATGCGGTCTCGGGACCGTTTGACTCCATGCGGTTTTGAGACCGGTTGGCTTCATGTGGTCTTGAGACCGTTTGACTCCATGCGGTCTTGAGACCGGTTGGCTTCATGTGGTCTCAGGACCGTTTGACTCCATGCGGTCTTGAGACCGGTTGGCTTCATGCGGTCTCAGGACCGTTTGACTCCATGCAGTCTTGAGACCGGTTGGCTTCATGCGGTCTTGAGACCATTTGACTCCATGCGGTCTTGAGACCGGTTGGCTTCATGCGGTCTCGGGACCGTTTGACTCCATGCGGTCTTGAGACCGGTTGGCTTCATGCGGTCTCAGGACCGTTTGACTCCATGCGGTCTTGAGACCGGTTGGCTTCACGCGGTCTTGAGATTGTATGGTTCTTTTGTGATTTTTTTCATCTTTTTCTGTAAGTAAAAAGGAGAGAAGTTAATCTAACAATTTATTTGTAATAAAAGGGGATAGCCAGGGATTTTGTCTAATATATCTAAAGAAGAGTGTAGAAAATGGAAGAAGAATACTAAGATTACATCACAAAATTGGAGGTTATCAGTGGTGGTGGTGATGATGATGATGATTGATGATGATGATGGTGTATTGATGATGATGATGATGATGGATGATGGATGATGAATGCACAATGATCATACAGTGAAAATTATGGTGCTGATTTTGATGGTGGTGATGATGATGTTGATGATGATGATGATAACATCATCACTAAGATTACATATATTATGAGATTGTGGTAATAATAGATTGGACCCTAAACCCTAAGCACTCATTTATTAAGACAAAGAAATCCATTTCAATAAATAATGGCATCATTAAAAAATTTATATAAGTGGTTCAAGGCATCAATCTACGAGAATACAAGATTCTCAATAAAAAATGATCACAAAAACATTTCAAATATGAAAAATAAATATAGGGTAAAGGAATAAGAGGAGGAGAGAAAACCTACAATGCCTGAGGAGGAAGAGGAGACCATTAGGGCAAGGACCATTATCTCGGGGGCAACAACAGAGGAGGTAACACGACGACAATAGTAGCTCGATAGCACAGTAGCTCGGCGGAAGCAATAGCTTGGAGGTGAGCAACAACAACAATGGAGGCTAACTGAAAGTGTTGGCATCTGGATGGAGGAGAGTCAGAGACTATGGTAGCAACAGTGGGATAGGACCAGGAGGAGGAGGAGTAGCAGAGAGAAGGCAACGGCGGAGAGGAGACAACAATGAGGGGGAGCTGGAGGCGGAGAGAAGGCAGCGGTGGAGATGAGGTAGCGAGGAGGATCTGGAGGCAGAGGAGCAGTCAGTCGCGTGAGGAGGAGCTGCGTGCGGAGGACATGGAGGAAAAGCAACAACAACAAATCACCGTAGTAGGTTTCTAGAGAAATGTGGGGTACAGTAATGAGGAGGGTAAGGGTTTCACATGGTTAAGTAAGATATACACCATCGATTTGTTATAAAAAAACCACCGAAAATATGATGTGGGGTTAGGGAAAATTTCACAAGTCACATCTTCCTTGTCGATCATTTTGGAAAGCACCACTGAAAAAGGTCAATTGATTTCCTGTGGTCTAGATGGCATTTGCATATCTTTCTCCTATCGGTTGCACTAGAAAAAACCCAACGATGTAGGTTTTTTGGAGGCAGATGAAATTTTCCCAAAAATTTTGTGCAAAATTCTAATTTCGTAGGTGATATATAGAGATAGTTTCTTTGAGAACAGACTGACAGCAAAAAGGAAGCACAACTAGCATTTTCTCAGGTGGGAAACCCACTGTGGTTGTCGGGCTAGAACTGAAGGGAAAAATAACATCATCGGTTGCATGCAAAAATATATCGACGATGTATCCCCATTTTGTAGTAGTGTTTTTGGTAACAACGGATGACACATTTATGTTTTTTCTAAATAGCAGGTCTGCAGGCCTATTGTCTGACTATTCAGTAGGATGCAGATCCTACAGTTCAATAGAACTATAGTTTCCATCTGAACAATAGGTCAACATACCTACAAAACCTATAATAATAAACACACAATCCACCCCCAGACAAGATCCAATCTCCAATTCCATTTTCATGACATGCACAAATATAATTCTCATTGTATTCATTCATCTTCACATCTATTCACACACATACATATATACATCATGGGCACATATGCACCAATTCCATTCCCATGACATGTACAAATGCAATTGTCATTGTATTCATTCATCTTCACATTCATTCACACACTTGTATATGTTCATCATTTACATATGCACCTTCACTCGTATCATATTTAAAGTTACAAGAAGTCATAAGCACCACATGAATATATAATATTTTTTTGTGTGTATTGCATATACGTATATATAATAATTAATGACATCAAAGTACACAACTTATATTTTATCCCAATCAAATTCAAAGTTTACTTCCTTTTTGAAGGTGTGTTCCCTTTGTTCTCGTATCTCATCTATCTCTTATTTCATATAGGGCTCTTTTGTGTCAAATAGTTGCAAAGAGAATAACATAATTAAAGAGTTTGATCCGATATTTTCATATTATGAAATTCGACTATTTACTTATGATGATCAAGACTATATAGAGTACATTATGTATATAGTGGATGTCTTAGTGCATCTTGTCTAACAATCAGGTCCATATACTACATCCCATAGTATCCACTTACCCAACAATTGTGTTTTATATGTCACTATAAATTTACCACCATACAAAATGTTAATAAATAAAAGTAAGCATAGTTGGCATAAATATGCATTGGAGTTTGAAAACTACCTCAAAATTCTTGCAACCTAACACTTTCTATTTCTTATCCAACTTCTTCCAACCTTTTGAATTCTTTTATACCCCTATAAGTTAATGTAACACATTAAATTGAATTAGTAGATATTTATGTAACTAATTATGTAGAAATTAATATATGTTAGCAGATATAAAAATTTACTCACGTAAATAATGTCCTTTTCATTTCGTGTCCCCCACTGTCTATTTTGTCACCCTTACGATCTAGATAATACATAGTTAGCGTCTCAGGGACAATTACAAACAACACCTAATGATTATTCTTGAGCGAAAAGAAGGAAAAGAAAAGAAAACTCAAAATCCACAATGAAATGTAATTCTTAAGTCAAAATTTCAAGCAAAGTAGAGAGATGGCGGGAGAACTTAGGGAGGGTTTGAAAGGTGATCATGTGGGTGATTTTCTGGAGTTTGGAGCTAGGGTTCCTTCGCCTTTCGTCCACCCTGGTGCGACAAATCCTCTATCTTCCTCGTCTCCTTGGGATGAACTTTGCAAGTATCGAGTGAAGGAAGGTGAGGGAGGGAGCTGCCTTAGTATTGTTACATTGGAATTCATGAATGGTAAACTACTATACCTGTAGGTAGAAGTGGAGGAGAATGCCAAGAAGTGGCGGAATGTTGTGGTGAGTCATCTGATCGGCCTCAAATTCCACCTTCTGACCCTGGCGAGGTATCTGGTCTAGATGTGTATGATTGCAGAGCGGATTGAAATTCTATCTAGACCAAAGGGATTCTTCATTATCAAATTCTCAGACCTTAATGACATGATGTTTGCCCTTGAAGACGACCCATATTTTATCAAAGGTAAACCCCTCATCTTAACGCAATGGGAGTTAGGAGATTGTTTTGAAAATCTATGTTGAAGGAGGTCCAAGTGTGGGTTGACCTGTATAATGTACGTCCCTATTGAATTGTGGGGTGAAGCGATGTTCACCGGACTTGCTAGTTTTCTGGGGAACCCGATAGATTCTGATAGAGCCACGAAGACTGGAACTAGAATTGAGTATGATTGTATTTTCATGCTTATTTCTTCTGATTTTTTGTTTCCATTTCTATTGATGTTGTTAGTGATACTAGAATTGAGAAGTCTATAGTATTTAAGTATGAATGGATTCCCACAAAATGCTCAGGGAGTGGTTACTTTCGTCATGAGAAAGACTTTTTTCCTATGATGGGCCAAGATGATCCCAGGATGCTGCCACCCCGAAAACATTTCAAAAACATTATCCAGAATGTTTGGGTAGAAAAACATGTTGTTGTTGCTAATAAGGGTGGGGTAGTGGATGGTGGTTATGACATGACCCTGGTTGGATCAAGTTCTAGTTTGGTTTCATCAGTTTTTCCCAATATTTCTATTGTAGAAAAGAGTTTGATTTATGAGGTATAAGTTCCTTCAACTAGCAAGAATGATGTTGTGGGTTGTATCTCTATTCTTGATACAAACAAGGTCTCTTCAACTGAGAGGGTTGTAAAGAATACGGTCTTGGAGGACATCACTATCTCTGCCTTGGAAGGGGGAGCTACAGTTGCCCAACATGTTCCAATGAAGTGAATGTTGTATGCTCTAAATTGTATGAGAGAGGAGGTTATACAAAAGACATGAAAGTCAGGGATATGCAACAACTCCTCTCTAATAGTGGTTTTCCCTATGGAAGTAGAGTGATGCCATAATTGAGTAAGCATGATGGCTTCAAAACTATTAAGTATTAATCTCAGTCTCCACCTAAGTGCTTAACTAAGAAATACAAGGGTAAAACTCCTTTTGGAGTAGACAAGCGTAAACAATGACAAATGTAGTGTTACTGAGGCTAGCAGGCTTCTAACCGCCCCTACTGCCAATGATTGACAACATTTCTATCACTTCTTGGGAATGTTAGGGGGTTAAATAATACAGACCGCCATCACACAATCTAGGAAGAGTGTAGTAGGGTGAAATCCCCTATGTACGACTAAGATGAGGAGGAGGAGAGTTTTAAGGTCATGAAGAATTTATGGCTGAATAAAGAGTGGTTATCCAATCATAATTCCCATCCCCTAGAAAGGATTATCCTGGTTTGGGATTCAGATGTAGTGAATCTATCCATCATTAGTGAAACTGGTCAACTTATTCACTGTATGTGTTCTTGGCATGAAGGAAGTTTTTTTCTTACTACTATCTATCCCCATAATGACGAAAAGAAGAGAGAGAGCATGTGGGAATCATTGAGTGCTATTTCTGATGGTATTGTGGATCCTTGGATTATATGTGGAGATTTTAATTTTGTTAGAACCATTTCTGAGAGGATAGGAAGGTGCAATCCATATGCCAAATCCATGAAAGACTTTAATGATTTCCTAAATCATGCTGGTTTGTTTGAAGCTAATATGAAAGGCCTGTTCTATACTTGGGACAATAGGAAACAAGGAATTAATTTTACTACCTCCAAAATTGATTGAATCTTTTTTAATGATTTGTTCATGAGGGACTCGCCTAACTATTTTGGGGTAACTTTTTATACTATATACAATGATCATAGAGTTCTCTATATCTCTCTTACTTGTGTGAAAAGAAGGCTTAATGTTCCATTTATATTTATCAATGCATGGGTGAAGCTTGATGGTTTCAAGGACATTGTTAAGAAAGCATGGGATATTAATGTTAAGGGTTGTCCTATGTTTTGAGTTTTGAAAAAAAACTAAAGAAGGTTAAGAGTGAACTTATTGCTTGGAACAAGAAATATGTTGGGAACATTAGTGATGAAGCTAGATCTCTTGAAACTCAGGCATTGAAGTTGCAAGAAGAAGTTGATGTTGATCCCTTGAACCCCCCCTCTTTGGGACAAAGTTGTGGATGCTAGGTATAAAGCTATTAAGGCTATGGATCTAGAGGAATCTTTAATAAAGTAGAAATCCATAATCCAATGGCTCTCTTTGGGAAACAAAAATAGCAAGTTCTTCTATGCGTCCTTGTAGACTAGAAGACAATGAAACCAGATAAAATCTCTAGTTATAAATGACAAGTTTGTGTATGAGCAGAGTGAAATCCAAAGACACATTATTGATTTCTACTCGAATCTTTTCAATAAACAGAATGCTATGTGGGCTAATTGGGATAATATTTTGGTCATTGCCTAAACTGTCAGATGATCATGTCAATATGCCATCAAGATTAGTTACTAGAGAGGAAGTTGACATTGTTATTAAAGATTCTAATAGTGACAAAGCTCCTGGACCAGATGGGTTTAATGCCATGTTTTTCAAAGCAACTTGGGCCATTATAGGATATGATGTTGTAAGGTTGTGATGGATTGTTTTGCAAAAGGATGTCTTTTAAAAGAAATTAATAGAACCTTTACAACCCTTGTTCCCAAAGTTAAATATGCATCTCACATTAAAGATTGGAGGCCCATATTCCTTTGCAATTTCATCTATAAGATAAACTCTAAAGTCCTTGCTAATAGGTTGAGGGATATTCTACCTACTATTGTGGATAAGAACCAAGTTGATTTTTTTAAGGGCAGCATGATTTCTGATGGTAATGAGTTGGTCAATGATTTCAACGTGACAAATTGTGCTTCTAAATTCTCTTTTAAAGCTAACATTACGAAGGCTTATGACTTGGTGAGGTGGGAGTGCCTTTTGGACATTATGAATATGATGAACTTCCTGAGTTACTGGTGCAAATGGATTAAGGAAATTCTTATTACTACTAACTATCATGTTCTTATTAATGGGGAACCAACTAATCCTATCCAACCTAAGAATGGCTTGAGGTAGGGCGATCCCTTGTCCCCGCTTCTGTTTGTTCTTTGTATGTAGGGTTTCACTGCCATGATCAATTTTAATGTTTGATCAAGGTTTTTTCAGACCTCTAAAGGCTTCTAAAGATTTCTCTATCTCTCATACTATCTTTGCAGAGGATCTTATGGTCTATGGGACTGCTGATTTTGTTAATTCTAGATGCTTAACATAAATCCTTATTGACTTTGGGAGGATTTCTGACCTGGTGATGAACTCTGATAAGAGCCTTGTCTATCTTAGTAAGAATACCACAAGGATGAATTTCTCAGTAACATTGATATTCAAGATGGCCATTTCCCTTCTAAATATCTGGGAGTACCCTTTTTCAATGGTAAACTTACTAAAAACTTGTGCAGTCCTCTTAGTGATAAGCTAAAGAATAAACTAGATAGCTGGAAAACTAAACTTTTATCTTTGACTGGGCGGATAGAGCTAGTTAAATCTACTTTGTCAGCCTATAGTGTTTACTGGATGGTTGTTTTCTCTCTCCCCAGATCTGTGATTGAGGAGGTTGATAGAATTTGTACAAATTTTGGTATGGGGTGATAAGGAAGGAAACAAATCTATGCACTTAGTGAGTTGGGATAGTGTCTGTACTCCTACACTTGAAGGAGGTTTGGGAATCTGTAATACTGGAACCCTAAATAAGGTATGCCTTTCACTCAATTTTTGGAATGTTGCCACTAAAAAGGATAGTTTGTGGGTTAAGTGGGTTCATGAGAAGTATATAAAACATGAATCTGTTTGGAAGCATTTTGAACAGCCGTATCATTATTGGTTATGGAGAAGTATTATGAAAATTAGAAAAGACATTTGGAATAATATTTCTTTTATTCTTGGTAATGGAGAGAACTTCATGGTATGGAGAGACCCTTGTCTTGTGAATAACAAGTTCTTGGATGAGATGGTTAATCCCAACTTGTATTTTCTTGGGGAAAGGAAAATTTACTTGGATCAGCTCTATCATCTGCAATGGTGTTTGGTCTATTGCTGATACTAGAAGATTGGGTCCTCTCAAATCCTTTTTGGAATCTAATGTGAGAATAACTGACAAGTCCGATCATATCCTTTTGGATGGTAAAGTTCATGTTAGACTTAAGGAGGCTTGATAGAGCTGTAGGATTAAGGGCCCTAATCTGACTTGGTCCAGATGGCTGTGAAGGCACAAATGACTAGAAAAATTCAAGATTCTTGTTTGAAAGGTTGCTAAGGACTGTATTTCTGTTATGAATAACCTTAGAAAGAGAGGGATTTATTGCACATCCTATTGTTTTCTATGCAGGGACTCTGATGAGTTTACTACCCATCTATTTTTTACTTGCCTTGTGGCTATCTTTATCTAGTCCAAAACGGTGAAATGTAAGTTCATTGACAGATAACGTAAGAGGTTTGATGAGGTGTTGGGTTTTGTGACTAATAGATCCTTATTTCCTGCATTGGTATCTTATACTACATTTGGTGGTATTGAAACAAGGTGATATTTAAAGATTGGTCTCCTGATCCGAACAAATGTTGGAATATTATTCTTTCTAAATTAAGTTTGTTACCGAAGTGAGTGGTCTGTGGTCTTCTGAAGTATAAAGGGTAATGGTTGTACAAGAAGTTATGCCTCTTTGAAGTGTTTTTCAATCATGTTTCTTTTTGGAGTAAGTTTGGTTCTAAAGGTAATGGTCAATGGTTTTCTAAAGTTTGAAGGGAAGTGGGAGTTTCTGGGAGTTTTGCCTCTTGGGAAGTGTTGCTTGATCCTGACTGCACCTAGGGACTTTAAGATGAATCGAGGGTGCTTCCTAGATATCTGTAGATATGTTCTCCGTCCTCTGTCTGCACTTTCTCTAAAGGGTTGTAAATGCTATGATAAGTATTCCTTTTTTTGTTCTAAAGGACAAGGTGAGGTTCGGTGTAGTTTGTCTACTGGTGTGAATATGGTCCTACTATTTTTGATCATGTGGAGTGGAAGAGGTACCTTATCTTTTTTATGGGTTCTGGCCAGCTTCTTAAGATGTCCTGGGGCCTTTTTCTTTCTGCTAAAGTGCTATGGCCTTGGTTTGTTTTACCATGCCAACAGCCTGGTTCTTTAAGTTTTTGCTTATTTTCCTCCTCTTCTCCTTGTATAGCTCCTTTCCTTTTTCCTTTCTCCTGCCTTTTCTCCTGAATAGCCCTCTGCCCTAGCTATTTTTCTTGTATATGAACTGAACTCTTTTTCTACTCAGGTGTGGTGTTTTGGGACCCACCTGTACATGAGGTAATAACAAAGGTAACACACTTTCTTGACAAAAAAATATAAACAAAGTAACTGAAACTTACTAAACATTGAAAGGAGCTATAATCACACTCTTTCTCGCATTACCAAAATATTTAAATGTGGTAGAGTAGTATTCAGTAGCAAATATTAGGTTTTCATGTACACGACTAATCAAAGATGGAATTAAAAAATGTCACATAGGGTAGTGTGAACTCTGTACACACCCTATATAAGAAGCTACAAAACATATATCATGCATGCATTAATATATAAGAAAATAGATCAACATATATAAATTGAGGTATTTAGCCATAAGATCTCACCACATCCAATGTTCTATCACAGTTGTATTCAACCAAGCATAAGTAAACATCTTCATAACATCTTGCAAAAGTACACTGGTATCACATGCTAGATATGCATCCTCCTCCTTAATATAGACCATCATAGGAAACCCTTCTGCAAAGTCGCTAGTCATACTGCCAACCCCCTACAATTAGGACCTAGCAAGTAGAATAGGTCTTTCGCAATCCAAGCAGGTAAGTGAATATCTTTAGGAGGAAGCGGAGGACGAACGATATGGTTTTTTTAGTGTTATGTCCTATATGTGTGTATATATATATATATATATACATATATTCTCATATCCATTGTTAATTATATACAAACACAAATGAAATGTAAATTTAGCATACAAAAATATAGATAGATACCGCTTTGGGACACACAACCACACCGCCTTCTGCATCACCTATCGTCTCGTAATCAGGGTATCCATATGGCAATGTATTGTCTATTTCCAAGCATCCTAGACAAGCATTGGCATCAAAACAACCGCATCAGTGGGCATTGGAGCACCATGAATTATGTCACCTAGAATGTGTGGATAATCCATGCCCAGTGCAATAACATATCCTTATAGTAAAAGATGACATGGCCTCAAACCCTAAAAAATTGTATATAGTGTTATAAATATACCTAAACACAAATATATCATACAATCAATCTAAAAGACTACTATATCACAAAAAAACTTACAACAAACATGCTAGCTGGTGGGTCCATGGGATTACTCTCAACAACCTCTATCAAAGGGGGTCCACCTTATATGAAGAGTGGGGAACCCTAGGTACTATTTGAGGAGCTGAATGAGAAGCATGATATTATCTCATGATACCTTCTCTTCTGAGAATCCTATTTTTTTAAGAAGATTTGCACTTATGCTCTGATGGCCCAAAGAAGGATCTCACACCGACACCAGCGCCAACAGCCGTAACATGCCTAGGATGCTCTAGATTACCTAGAGCAACTGCCAATTCATCCATTGTGCCCTCATGGATGAACTTTTTTTCTTTTATTTTCTTGTAGGGATCTCTCTAAACATCATCACTTGTAATTGGTAAGTAAAACATAATAATCAAGGTCAAGATAAAACATAACAACTATCAATAAGAATTGCTCCAAGAGTTGAATTTCACCATTTTTGCATCCACCTCGGTGGTTGCGGGGTTGCATATTTCTCCAGTTGGCTTTGCCTCACAGCTACCCACTCCTCATGGTGAGTCAAAGGTGTAGTAGTAGTAGAGGACTCAACAGTCCTAGCGGTAGTCTGTTGAGAAGAAGTTGACTCTAGTCTCTGTTGGTGAAGCCTTACGTAGCCACCTTGACCCAACTTATGGTTGTGCACATTCTTTGCACGCCTTTCTCTTTGAACATCGATTAAAGCCTGGTTAATCCTAAACATATGTTAAATACATAATATAATGATTCATAAGAATGTATTCTAAATAAGGAAGATTAATACCTTGAATTTGTCAATTTTTCTTATAGCAACAAACACAACTCACTCCTTCAGGTCAATATAGTTCTCTTGCACAATGACTGACTTCTTCTTCTTATTATTCTTTTTCTTCTCGTTCATTATGAATTATCTCGTCAGATTTGTCCTATAATTCCTTGGTACCCTCCCACTACATTGCAACACCTTTTTATGATGCAATTTTTCATCAAGGTCAAATATGCTATGTAAAAGTTCATATACTTCATGGAATATTCTTAAAAAATTGTAATTATCTTTAAAAATCATAATATCTCACACATGGGTCCTTCCATATTACAATTTTGTGCCTTCATCAATTTTACACCAAGATTCTACTGCTACATTTGATTTGCTACGACTAAGAGCCCCTAGATATTGCATAAAAGTATTGTGATTCTTCCCAATAGGATTTCCTACATCATCAAACTCAACGATTAGATTCGGTCCTTTACCCCTTTACTCTACTAACTTTTTCATCATGGTGATGCCTCTTTCTCAAAAAGATCCTCAGGGCGCACGTCCTCAAGATTCTAAAATTGACAAGAACCACACATAAGTGATAAAAAATGTAACTTATAAATGTGATAGATATTGTAAAATGCACATCTATGCAATAAAATAATACAACTTACACCGGTGTCATATTTACGGTGCACGTTGTCATGGTGCTCATCCTCACAGTAATCGACATCATAGTCATCATACTCATGGTCAGACACCATCTAAACAAATTCCATATAAAAATAGTCAAACAATGAAATATACGTGATAAAGAATGTAAAATGCACATCTAACATTAGAAAAAATAAAATGCATGCCTCTAGTATATTGATTGGATCTTGGATCAATTAACATTCCTTTTATGTGATCTCCACACATATATAAGTCAGTGTTATCTTCAACATTTGGTGTTGGCAAGCCAACTGAGAATGGATTGGAGTCATCATACTTGTCATAGTACTCTTCTTCATCTATAGGATCTGCAATGAACTATCTTTTACCATGAAGAACAACCAACCATCATCAATATCTAA
Source organism: Alisma plantago-aquatica (assembly GCA_963693085.1). Taxonomy (NCBI): domain Eukaryota; kingdom Viridiplantae; phylum Streptophyta; class Magnoliopsida; order Alismatales; family Alismataceae; genus Alisma; species Alisma plantago-aquatica. The sequence continues at coordinate 290,456,938 of OY856411.1, forward strand.
TACTTTCTTTGCCTATGATGCAACTATGAATGGTTCACCCTTCTCGCCAATCTTTTCCAAATTCACTACTGTGAAACCTAATTCATCCAATACAACTCCTTTGGTGTTATCAACCCAATTACACCTAAAAACTGGAAATCCAAAATCTGTGTAGTCAAACTCCCATATGTCTTCAATGACACTGTAGTATGACATTATAGCTTCAAGTGGACTCTTATCCTTCGCACTAGAAAATACCATGAATATGCTTGAAGGGTGACCCCACTATTTTAGATGACACTCTTATCATCTTGACATTTTGTGTAATATAAAAATCCATTTATGTCAAACCCTTCATAAGACACAACTTTCATTTTTGGTTTGAAGGTGAGCCATTTGATATTTTCAACAACATTATTGGTGTTTGAGATAGTTGATGTAAGACTTTATCTTCAACCCACCTAATAAATGTCTTATTATGCTCTCTAGAAAGCCACATTGAATCGGCTTGAGGATATTTTGTCTTGATGAAATTAGTATGTTTAGTGATATAAATACTCACTTTTTCGATGTTGTGTAAATTACACAAGTGCTTGTTTCCATAGCTCACGGTTGATTACTTTCACTCATGCTCCTAAAGTCCCTTTGCCTGAATAGAGATCAATATTATTGTCTTTACCAGGAGCTTCATCACAACTCAGAAAGTCATTGCAAAAGTCCACAACCTCCCTTGACACATAACCCTTAATAATACTCCCTGTAGGCCGATAACGATTTCGAACATCACCTTTAAAAACACTCATGTATCGTTCAAAAGGATACATCCAATGCAAGAAAACTGGTTCCAATATTTTCACTTCCCTAGCTAAATGGACAACAAGATGTACCATGATATCAAAGAATGAAGGAGGAAAATACATCTCAAGCTGGCACAAGGTAACGACTACTTCTCTTTGCAACTTATAAAGATTCTTAAGATCATAACTTTGCTATATAGAGTGTTGAAGAACAAACAAAGTCAGGTGATTGCAAACCTTACATGCTTCTACAGTATAGATCGAATAGCCATGGGAAATATTTGCTGCATTAGAGTGTGACAATCATGGGATTTAAGACCTATCAGCTTTAGATCCTTCATTGATACCAATATATGGATATGAGTATCCTTTTGGTACCTAAACACTAAGCAAGCACTCATAAAGATTTCTCTTCTCCTATCTAGAAAATGTGTAACAAGTAGAAGGTAAATATGCTTTCCGATCACTACTAACTTTTGTTGTTAATTCTTTTCTTATGCCCATTTCATGTATGTGCATTCAGGATTTGATGCCATCTTTAGTCTTACATGTTATATTCAATAGAGTACCAATGTTTCAATCCCAGACATTTTTCTCAACATGCGTGACATCGATACAATGACTAACTATCAAAGAACTCCAATAAGGAAGATCCCAAAATATTGACCTCTTCTTGTATAAAGATTTGTCACTATGTGTGGGAATAGTATATTGTGATCTCTTACCAAATGCATTAACAAAGCCTTTTACTCTTTCATTAACAACCTCCCCTAATATAGGTTTAGGGGCACTCCATTCCTCATTCAATCCATTGAATGCTTTACGCAACCTTTAGTAAGGATGAACTTTTGGAAGAAACCTTTGGTAACCAAGATATACAGCCTTGCTGCCATGTTTAAGTCGTATGAAATTAGTTTTCTCCTCACATGCAGTACATGCTTTGGATCCTTTTATGCTGTATCCAGACAAATTTTCATATGTGGAATGTCATTAATAGTGCAAAGCAACATATCATACAAAAAATGTCTCTCTACGTGAAGCATGATAGGTCATCACACCTTCTCCCCATATTTTCTTGAAGTCATCAATCAGAGGTTCATGATAATCATTGATATCATTGCCAAGTTTTTTAGGGCCCAATATCAACACCGACGTCATGGCGTACTTATTTTTCATACACAACTAGGGAGGAAGATTGTATATAAAAATTATATAGGCCAAGTGCTATGTTGGATACTCAATGTGCCATATGGATTCATCCCATTGTTACAAATACCAAGTCTTAGATTCCTGACTTCTTCACCAAATTTAGGGTACAATAACTCAATCATCTTCCATTGTGGGGAATCAGACGCATGTCGTAGGATCCCATCATTATTTTGCTTTTCCTATGCATTCCACATTAAATTCTCCACATCCATGATATTGGCTAACAAGCAATAAAAATGTGGTATCATAGGTAGATACCACATCACCTTGATAGGAGAGCCAATTTCAGGCTTACCCCAAGTCATCATTTTATACCTTGATGCCCCACATTTTGGATAATATTTCAAATTGATATAGTCATTTTAAAATAACACATCATCATTCAAGCATGCATGTATCTTGTTAGCCTCTAATTCTAATGGGCACAATATTTTCTTTAGTTTGTATGTTGAGATTGAAAGCTCATTGCCTTTAGGAAGAGTTTATTTCAACAAAGATAACAATGACATGAAGATTTTGTTGCTCCATGTATTGTTATCCTTCAGAGTATGCAATATCAACACAATGCTTAACTGCGTAAACTTAGTACAACCTAAGTACAACAGTGTCTCATCATCATGCACAATGTTTCTAAATAAGGAAGGTGGATCAGTGTGCTCTACCCCACAACTATCTAGCATCAGATCAACTGTGTCTATCAGAATCAGGTTATTCACATCTACATCATTGTCTAAAATTTCTTCTTGAACAAAAATACTGCTATCGACATCTACTGATCTCATAGTAGGAATCTTTCCATGCCAATACCATTATGTATAGACATCTACTGATCTCATAATTCTGACTTTTGATTTCGTCAACGGTGTCGACTTTCAAGTTGTTACTGCAATTCCTACATGGACAATAAAACCTATATCCATGTCATTTCCTATGTTCCTCACAGATCTTATAAACTGATCAAGACCAGTAACAAATTCCAGGGTGTAGCGATTTGGAATGGACTTCCATGATCCATCCATTCTATGATAAAAAATAAAACAAGTATTGAATCAAGTGTTAATCATTTAGGGTTTATGGATAGGGGTTTGTCATTTAGGGTTTATCATTTTGAGATTAGGATTTAGAGATTAGGTTTTGTCATTTAGTGTTTATCATTTAGGTTTAGGGATAAGGGTTTACAAATTAGGATTAATTAGGGTTTACAAATTAGGATTTAGGGTTGATGGTTTACAAATTAGGGTTTAGGGTTCAGTCATGAATGTGTGTAACACCTATCCCATTCTTGAACAACTTATATCACTAGTAAGTGTATACTGTGTATTCGGTTCTCAAGAAAATTTTGATAACATTTCTCGACATTTCTCCAAGTACACCGATTTAGATGGGAAAATATCCACCTACATATGTACTTAGATTAAATAAAGCAGAAGTATTGATGAAATATCTTGAAAACTGACTACACATTATACACTTACATCCTAAGTGATATATAGTGTTCAAGTACAGTTCCAAACCAGGGACTATCCAAGATTTACTCCTAATGAGTAAATCTTAGATGAGTTTCTAGGCCAATGCCATGAATTAGAAATTAGGATTTTTACATTAGGATAGGTCTTAATGCCACACATCCATTGGTCATTTATCAAAATTTACAGACAAAACACAAATAATTATACATGCATTTTTAAAAATTATATAATTTACATACCAAATATGCATAATGTTACCAAATATACATGCATAATGTTATCAAATATGCACAATGTGTGATGATCATGAGATGTTATGATATATGATGAGATGAACATAATTTGACCTAACAAGAGATGATTAGTATAAGGATGAGAAAATAGGATATGAGATGATAATAATTTGACCCAATATTTACATAATGAATAAAAATTAACATAATTATGTCATAATCACGGGTAGGTATGACATTGTGCACGCAAACCTAGGTTCCCCTAGGATTATCAAAATTGACCAAAATCATACCTAGATTTACCTAAATGTGTCCTAGTTATACTTAAAATATACCTAGGTTTACAAAAATCAAACTTAATTTTACTAATTTTGACTTAGTTTTGGAAAACTACACCTAATGAGAACATTAATGGCCATTGATATTTGGATAAGTTATTCTAATGATAGACAACCTTTGGACTTTTCATCAATAAATATAGTCAACTAGTTTTCCCAAAAAAATTCCATCTGACCATGTATTCTTCAAAAAATTATAGCTAAAATAAAAAAAACAACTTAGTAGCAACAACAAAGAGCGGAAGCAAAACTCAAGCAAGCAACAACAACTGCAGTAGAGATGGAAACAATAGTCACAATGATGGTGGCAGTGGCTGAAATAGTGATAGCAGCAGCAATGACAGTGATGATGGCTCAAGCACCAACAACAATGGTGGTAGTTCAAACACTATCCAGAGTGGTGCTCGCAGAAGCGGTGGTGGAGGAAGAAGACCGGAAACAGAGGGAAAAGTGGGTGGTGTAGGAAGAAGATCTATGATGGATGGAGAAGAGGGTGGCATCGACAACTTGTAGAAATGGTGGCGGCAAAAGGGGCGACACTAGAAACTACATGCGATGATGGTGAGAATGGAGGCAATTGTTAGAGCTTAGCTAGGTATCACGATGAAACAAAGATGTGAGAAAGAAAAATTTTGCAGGTGCTATTATTAAGGATTTAGTCATTAGTTTCTAGAAAAACCAAAGAATAAGTACTTTAGATGTCACTTGCCTTAGAAAAACTGATGATATAGCTAGTACTGCATCATCAGTTGGCAGAGAGAAACTGATGATAATGTCCCTTAGTGAAGTACACTGATGTTAGCCTTAGTAAGACCTTACATGTTGGTTGCCTTAGCAAGACCAATGACATAGCTAGCACTATATCATCGGTTTGTAGAGAGAATTCAATGACAGAGACCTTTAAAAAATGTCAGCCTCAGTATGAACTCAGACATTAGTTTTAGTGAACAAACTGACAATGTAGAGCAACTTGGAAGGAAATATATTTTGCAGGGACATGGCGTGAATACCTAGGTCATTGGTTTCTTACCTACTAACTGACACCACATGTAATTTTTTTTCATGATGGAAAGTTGTACCACGTTAGTTTCAATATGGCTAAACCAACAACAATGATATTTTGGAGGCAAAATTTATTTCACGAGAAGGGTTATGTTGTCGATTTTATAAAAACCAACACTAACCTAAAACTTTTTAGAGCATATTTTTCCCCTGAAAAACTAAAGTTCATGGGTTATCTATGACATGGGTTTCTTGAAGCAATAACGAATGTCATAGAAAAAGTGACATTCATGTTTTTTCTTAATCAGAAACACTTGACCACTAATGATGCTTGTGTTCTATAAATGACATTGTAGGGCATATGGTGTCAGTTTCCCTTTGAAACTGATGTTAAGAAAATTGACATGAGAGATCATAAATGTATTAGTGGTCACTGAACTGGGTGTAGGTGGTATCATGAACTTACTGAGGCTTTTTGATCTTCTTGCTGGAGCCACCAAAATGACCGTTGGTGGCATCAACTAGGCATCTTGGTGGTATCAAACCTCATATCTGTGCTATCGAGATGTCTCTATGATTAAGCCTTCTTTTTCTCCTTGTCGGTGGTAATGACATGATCTCAGTGGTACCAATTTTCTACAGTTTACAATTGATTTTTCTGCAATAAAGCAATAACTGCATTATGATATAATAAAACACATAGTTTCCGACTAAATGCATAAAAACAAGATAAAATGGATGCATAAGATACATATCATTATATTTAGTAAAAAGATATATGAAACACATAAATAATGAATAATTTCCTATGAAAATGTGCCTAAATTAGCCCAAAATTTGGTAGTGAAATCATTTCCATCAAATTTCCCAAAGCTTACATATTAGTTGTCCTTAAGAAATACTGAGTTGGATTTGGTTGAAACAATAAAAAGAAGACATATATGTGAACTATGTTTCCTAACCATCCTTCACTCATCAGTTACAAACCAGTACTCTTGAACCAAAGAGAAAATAGTGTTGTATAAGAAGCCAATTATGAAAAAATAGAACATCAAAATTCGTCCTTAAAACACACAAGTAAGATGAAGCAGAGATATATCATGGAAAGTCTATAATATTCTGAGTGTATCAAAAGATCTTTCTATCTACACTGCTCTATTCAATATATCATCTAATTGGATGTAGTTACATGTGTATTCATGAAAGAAAGGAATACATCTTTATTGATAGCCTACCTTGTAGAGTAGTGGGTAAATGGAATGGGTAACATGGAATGGAATTCACACTTAATCTAGGTGATTTATGCAAATAAAATAGAATGATGTACCTAAATGATGGATGTAACAAAATTGAATGTGTCCTGATGCCTACTATTCGAGGGAAATGATGCTTATTGTGGTTGCCTCATTTGCTTTGTATCCAAGTTTTATGAATAGATGATTTATTTCCTTCATTATGGACATATGATCTTTTATTGAATTATTTGTTCTTGATCACCACAACCAATATAATATACCAGTAATAGCTTCGGGGGAGGGATTGGTGTTGGAAAAGTTATAGATTTACACAGCTCATATCGTACCTTGGGAGAGGGCTTAAGGCTGTGAAAGAACAACCTAGAGATATTATTAATTCACCTAGATTATTCCTAAATTGCCACTGAAGTGATGTTTGTTTTAATTTAGGTAGTATATTACATTATGGAACTGGGTAATACTTTCTACAAGTCTTTAGTCCAGGGTCAAGGGTTAGTAATTATTAATGAAATGGAATTTGAATGTAATGCATACTGTAGTGAAACTATAATCCTAAGGAATCCATCCATTCTTGATCACACTCGTTTAATTTATATTTGATTCTTTACATTTAGTAATAAAATAATCAACCAACCAATTTTTCTAGGCCTAGGTGAACGTTTCCTTGAGTTTGACAAGTTGGGCCCCATATGCCTTATTACACTATGTGTACCCCTGCGTTTTACACGCATAGTCTTGATGTGTCACACTCCATGTCAAACTATCTGTGTATCCTTCTTAGTGAAACACCATTATGTTGTGGTGTTCCAGGTTGAGTCAATTATGATACATTACCACACTCCTAGAGGAGTCCCATAAACTCTTGGCTCAATATTCACCACCACAATTTGATCAAAGAATCTTACTTTTCTTGCCAAGTTTGTTCTTACTTTATTCTTGAATACCTTGTAACTTTTCAATTGATCATGGTTTTTGTTTTTCAAGATACACATATCAATAAATGTGATGAAATATTGATACCCTCCTGTATCTATTGAACTAAGAGGACCACATACATCAATTTCATATGAGTTTGAAAGGTTCAATTTCCCTCTCACTATTTCCCGTAAAGGTGTTGTATCCATCTTACCCAACAAACACGAACGCATGTCTTGAGAGATTTGCAATCAGATGCGTCTAAGTATCCAACCTTATGGAGTTTAGACATGTAATTCTCATTTTATGGACCAAGAAACAATGCTAGAGGCATGTCATTTTCATACACACATTTTATGTCATTTGATATTTACATTACAAACCTACATCTCAAGATATAACAATAAAGACCATAAGACATCAGAGAAATGCCATAAGAGGTATCATCCAAGAGTATAAGTCAAACTCATTCTTTATTGGGAATGAAAAACCATTATTTTCCAGACAAGAAAATAAATAATATTTCTACTTATGGTAGGTAGTTAATATAATTCTTTTAATTCTATTACAAGCCCCAAGGAAAGAGATTATAAGTTCCTATAGCGACAACAACAACCTTTGCCTAATTAGCAACACACTATCCCATAACTCCCTTCTTAAGGGGCCTACTTCTTTTTAGATCATGCACATTACAAAATATTTTAGATTCACATCCGATATCCAATATCCATAATGAATAAGTCGATAAGTTAATATCAACAATGTATATACCTAAGCTGGATATCTCTATCCCCTTTTACTTCTTAAGTTCATTCAAGTAGAGTTAGAAATTATCCACTAACGTCTAGGCTTTTGACTGTGGTGACAATTGCTATCCTTAGCTACACCTCCATTTGACTTCAGAGCATAAGATTGGGAGTTAGGCTTAGAACCTTTCTTAGCCTTTTTCTTTCTCATATATTTCTTTTCATTGCATTGTCCATCAATATAATTCCAATCTTCACCTGATGCATGTTTAGTTCAATTGTACACAACATGCTGAGTAGTTTTAGAAGTAGATTCACCATTTTATTCATGTTGAAGTTCATTATAAACTGGATGTATGATTTAGGAATTGATTGTAGAATCAAATCCACGGGCAACTCTTTCCCCATGGAGAAACCCAGTCTCTCTAGGTTCTCCACATATCCAATCATCTTATGCATAAAAGACCAACTAGATTTCCTGCTACCAGCTAGCCCTAAAATAATACCTTTGATACATCATACCTCAGTTTGTCTAGTTGGTGTTTAAACAATCCGTTGAGATGCTCAATCATTTCAAATCCATATTCTCATTCTTCATCTACATGTTAAGCACCATGGATGCAATCATGAGGCATGCCACATCATTGAAAACATCAGAATACATCTTGTATGCATCCCTTTGAGCCTTTTGTGCATTGGGAGTGGGCTCTTTATTAGATCATGATCCATTATGTTGAGCCTACACTCTATATGTAGCAGTCCACAAAATTCCCCCCATTCAGCTTATCATTCTCAATGACCTACAAAACAAAAGGTTATTGTTATTTTCCATGTGATCTACAACGAAAAACAAGTAGGAATTAAAATTTTGATTTAAAAAATCTTTACATCTAGTTAGGCCTTTAATTAAATGTTTACTCACACTATTTTCCTTGAATCAATAGCCCTCACCATTAATTTGATAAGTTACAACGAATAAATTTCTAGCGGGCCAAGGTTCATATTTCACTATATCTTACACCAAAAAAACATTTTATGGCTTCACTTTGAATTTGTATATGTGTATATTAGCATATCATAATATGATCATTGTGATATTAGTTGAGACATTCTCATTAAATGGATTTACAAATTAATGTAATTCATATTATGGAACATTTTTTTATCATCATCCAATGATATAAACTTGATAAACAATCCGAAAATCCAGCAAAGAGCGTTCGACATAGCTCTGATACCACTATTGGGTTCTTGGGAGCTGAAAATGCATAACAATAATGTAAGGCCCCTAAACTTGCTTAATGAGTTGAATAATCTTAATTATAATAATTTAATTATTATAACCCTATGATAACCTTGTGATATACTTTTAAATCATAAGACAAGCTTAAGTTTCAAATGTGGTCCAATTTGGACACTGTTTGAGCAAGTTATGCAATTTTATGCACATTTTGGACTTTTATGCAATTTACCCAATTGAGAGGTTTGCGCTGCAATTTATCACTTGCATTATGTTCCTTGGATATTATCTCATCATTCTTGAGATTTTTTATCCATGGGGTGCCTATTTAAACCTTGGTTTGAAGATGTTTTCCTCAAGGGTATTTTAGGGTTTACCACTTCATGGATGAGCTACCTATAGTAGCTATCAACTAATGAATTATTTGTTTTGCTTGGAAATTAAACAAATGAGGGATAAGAATGTATCTACTAGACATGCCTATGTAATTATAGTTGCTTAAACTGCTAATCATGCCTATGCAGTTAATTCTGCTATGATGTTAGTTCTACTTATGATATAGATCTGTTCCCTTTATTTGAGACGCCAATATTGTTAGCCATGTTATGTTACTAGAAATATTCATGATGTCAGGGATTCTTATGCAACTATATTGCTTTCTCTATTAGCAAGGAATATGATGATAGTCAGATTAATGATAATGATTGTTATTAGATGCAATTTGATGATATTGGAGTGGATGTATATCTAGAGAAATGGATTTATTTGTTATTTATATATGCATTGATGATCATACTTGTTGCTAAGATTATTTGCTTAATTTTTTTAGCATACTTAAACTATTCAATCTATTAAATGGATTATTAAATACTCCAACTCCTCAGTTATCTACTATTTAAAATGTTGTAATCAATAAGCGTTGTTGGAGGTTATATCTCTTGCTGGGACATGGGTCTCACCCTTGTGGTTCGCCACATTTTTTTAGGTAATCAGAAGTGACGAAAACAAACATGTGGCAGCAAAGAGGAGCTATAGTAATGAATCCTTGAGAAAGTTTATTAGATGTCTAGTGTGTCCTAGATTCATCCTTGTACTCTCAGGTCCGACAGGAAAAGTTGGTATATGGTGTTTCAAACGAATCGGAATTTTGTTAGCATGTTAATGTTTATTGTGTGGCATACACAAATATTGTTCTCCTATGTATATATATGTTGTGGCTAAGATTATAGAACAATTTGTATCAAATTCTTGACACAGTATGGATATAAGAAAGATGTTGGGCTCTTATGCAAATGTTTTTGAGCGGGTGCTAACATTGAAATCAGTTTTAATTTATCCATATTTTTGGGTATGTGATTAATTAGTGATCGATTGTGTTTTATGTTTTGAGTAATCTCGTTTAGTGTAACGGGTTCTCACAAGTTGGTATCAGAGATTTAGGTTCACTGAGTCTACAGGGACACTATGACTTAGGACTAGGATGATGTCAAAGTTAGGAATATGACACAAAAACATGGTGCATACTGCCTAATATCAATACTTGGGTGCCCTGGTCAGATATTCAATTATTGAAGAAAAGGTAAGTATGTAACTTTTAGATTGTTATATTTTTTATTACTCTGATCAAGTAGTCATTTTAAAACAATCTAAAGAGCATAATGATACAGAAATCATGGTGCAAATAACTCAATATTACCTCAAGAGAAGACGAGGATTACATAATTATCTATTAAAACCTGAATTGTTGGTAACTAAAAGAGAAAGATATAACACCATGAAATATAAATCCGAATACAAATAAGCAAAAGATGAGTTCTTGAAGATGAAATTCAAGAAGATAATAAAGTAAAAAATGATAAGTCTGTTCTTATAAAATGATTCAAGGTATGAAATTCACATAAGATGGAGAGAACTCCAATGATAAGTATAAAATGAGAAGATAAATGAGAACAATGACAAAGGAATAAGGTGGAACCTGAGTTAATCTCATACCAACCTATGTGTGTAAGAAAGTGTTAATGTAAAATCAACATGGCGTGTGAAAGAAATTAAGGGAGATGATCCATGTTTAATGAAGAAAATGTGGAATATGAGTATTTACTTATTGTTAAGTGGTTGAAAAATATAATAAAATAAGAGAACATACCCAAGTGTGATAAATAGTCATCAAGTAAGGAGTAATGATATATGTTAATCATGATGATTCCTATGCTAATGACAAGGAAACTGAAATGAAAAAGGTAAAATGATACATAAGAAGTTGTAACCTGCATAATAAAAATAGAATTGGTTACCTTTTTACTAGTAACCCTTGAACAATTTTGCCTTGATGTGGGAAGTGAGTTTCCCTTTGTGTCTTTCCTTTCTAGGGCACAACTTTCTTCATGTGGATCATTTCCACTTGGTATGTGTGGATTCGTTGTAAACATGAGGGTGGATAGCTTATTATAGCATAAGGTTGCTTGGACTATGGTTCCAAGATCATAAAGTTTGTGATGAGTTTGCTTTTAAGCCTTCCAATAATTTGGGAGACTCCTCTTATATGTTTTGAAATTTATTATTTTGGTAAAAGTAGATGAGATAAGGGTGTGAGTTCTTTATAGCACATGAGGTGGATAACAAGGTAATGAATCATAGTATCCAAGATGTATCAACAGTATGGGAAGTATTTGAAGGTTGGATATGTTTATTAAATGAACACTCCAAGTGTTCCTCCCCCTTAAAGAGAAAGAAATAGAGAGAGAGTTGATGATGACACAACAAGTTTCTACATTCCATATTGAGAATGTCTTCTTAGGTGGGGTTTTTTATGCTGACCCAAGAGGAGATATGTATGAATTGCATGACATCACCATGATATGAAAGTAACCATGTGAAGGTAATAGTATGAGGTGTAAAGGAAGTACCCATCTTTTTTTACCTTAGATTTCGGGGGCGAAATCCCTGTTAGGGGTTTATAGTTGTAAGGCCCCCAAAATTGCTTAATGAGTTGAATAAGCTTAATTATCATAATTGAATTCTTATAACCCTAACCAACCTTGTGATATGCTTTGAAATCATAAGACAAGCTTAAGTTTCAAATTTGGTCCAATTTGGACATTGTTTGAGCAAGTTATGCAATTTTATGCACATTTTGGACTTTTATGCAATTTACCCAATTGAAAGGTTTTCTTTGCAATTTATCACTTGAATTATGTTACTTGTATATTATCTCATCATTCGTGATCTTTTTGAGCCATGTGGAACCTAGTTAAACCTTGGGTTGAAGGTGTTTTTCTCAAGGTATTTTAGGGTCTACCCCTTCATGGATGAGCTACCTTTAGTAGCTATTAACTAATGAATTATTTGTTTTGCTTGGAAATTCAAGAAATAAGGGATAATCATGTATCTATGGAATTTGGTAGACCTGCTTGTGTGTATGCTTGTATATTCTTAATAGTTTAAGGCCATGGACACTTGGAAAGATACTAGAACTTCAACTTTTTCTTTTTCTTTATCTTAAAGTTTCATATACTTATCCCTAAGCACCGAAACGAGCCATTTTATCTACATCACTTACCTACTCCTACAAAACTCATTCTCCCTCCGTACTTCTGCAAATTTCCTGTCCAAGGATGAAGAAAGCGGGGATCTTCCTGGAAAAAGAATCTAGGGTTGCAATTGACTTCCTTTTAGGGTTTGAAAAGCTTCCTTCTAGTGATCTTAACCTAAAAGAGTAAGAATCCCCTTCTTTCCTCCATTTATTTATTTTTTATCCTTCCTCCTACCTTTCTCCAGGTCAGAATCTTGCTGTTCCATGGTAGAAATTGCTCTAAAGCTCTAAAACCCTACCTTTCTTGCTCCTTATGCTTAGGGTTTGCTCATTTGATGAAGGAAGGTACTAGATGGATGAGTTCACAGCTATGCTTGGATTTTCTACCCTACCTGCTCATGTTTTCTTCTGTTTGTGAGTTTATCTTCTAATTAGAGGCAATGTTTAAAACTTGCTCCACACTTATTTCTTACCATAAGCTTTCTAGCTCATGCTCTTGCTTGAAAATGATGATCCATGCACTAAAAAGCTATGCTTGACTGGGATTTGGATTTTTATAATGTTCCCTATTCTGATTTCAGTTCTAGATGAACCTGTATTCATTTGTACATTATTCCTAAGGTATACTATGACTTGGATTAGTTTGGTTTGACAACCAATGGTGCTAAACCCCTATCAATCAATGGTCAATTTTAGGGTTTAAAGTTGATTTCTTCTATAAACACATGACTCAGTGGTGGTACCATTGCAACAACCGATGCTGTTGTCTTCATGACAACTAATGGTGGTGACCAAGGGTGTCAACTGACGTTCACCCTTTAGGTCAGGTGTTAGCCTAATTATAATCTTAGTGATTAACAACTAAGTACACTAATGATGTTATCAATCAATGGTGATATTAGTTTGATATTTGATGTTGATTAATGAATATAGTGCCGATCTAACAACCAATGGTGACTTTATGTTCATAATGATGGTGGATCAGGTCTCCAAAACCTATGGTGAGTTAATCATATAGTTGTAGCATCAATTAAGCTTTAGACCAATGGTTTCTTGGTTCACTTGATGCAATGGTCGAACCTATACTGTAATTGATGGTTTTAACATATGAACTTGACCCAACGGTCAAGATCTAATGTTTATTCCTCCAATAAAGTGGAATGATGGCTAATGTAATATTATGGTCCTAATTATGTGATTTATATGGTTTCCTTTATTTGATCAACTTAAGGAGCTTACTTGTTGATAATGGATGCCTTGTTTTAAATGAACAGTCGATTGTGGGTTTTACCCTATTCTCAATAGAGTCCTTATTGTTGTTAACCAAAGGATGTCTAGGGTTAAATGATGAATTTTATAGATCACAACTCAATAACATCATAGATGATTCATTCAAGGTGTTTACTTATGTAAACAACCAATGGTCTTACCTTTTAAACATCCAATGGTTCTGGGTGACATTATGGTATGGTGATATGGGTTGAATGATGATGGAACAAATGGAGGGATACCCTTAATAAGGTAGTCTTACCTATTCACTCATATGAATAGAAGGTATGATAACCATATTTTGTGAATATGTAACCATAATGTGGTATAACTTGTTATACCTAGCTTTAATATAACTAAATGATGGCAATTGGGTATGAATAGTCCTTGAATGATCAATAAAATCATTGAGTAATCTCTTATTTTTGTTGAAACCCTAGCATGCTATAACCCGATGGTTACACCTTGATTTATGTGTGGGTTCATACTTGAGAATAGTATGGAATGTGATGGTGATGCTTCACCTTATGCATCCATGATCCAATGGGGATGCTGTGAGTTAGGGTTTGGGTATAAGTGTTGATTAGTAACATTAATATAATTCATCCTATTGAACCTAACTCTAATGCAAATAGATAAAGATCAGTATTCATGTTTAACATTCTTATATGATGGAATGATGGTCAAATAACCTCCTTAATATGATCATAACCTTAATATGTTAATTGGTGGTTATCATAGCTACATGGTTGATACTTTCTTATGCTAAACATGTGCATTATGAATATTGATGAGGGTTAATAACATCTAGATTCCCTACATGTTGATGTAATAAAGGAATGTTCTTAATGTTAATATAACCCTACTATAACTGATTATGAATATCTCCTAGCTCATTATGCAATATTGTGTTGATCTGGTGTATTATATGTAAGTGACGTTGTTGAGCCTTGTTATAAGGCATGAAAAGATAATGATGATCTTATAGGGAATAGTATGATGGTCTTAATGACCTTTGGGCGTGGTTGAGCCCTAAATGAGGTGTAATCCCCTAGTGTTGATAAGGGTTGATACCCTATGATATTGTGAAAAGGATTTATATCCTGTGATAGTATGATGGTCTTAATGACCTTTGGGCATTGTTGAGTCTTGAATGAGGTGTAATCCTCTTATGTTGATAAGGGTTGATACCCTGTGATATTGTGAAAAGGATTTATGTCTTGTGATAGTATGATGACTAGTATAGTCTCATGAATGAAAGTGAATAGTACCATGTGATGATGAGATGAGAAATTATGTTACACACATTTTATATCTTTTAAAAATTGTGATATTTATATGCTTTCTAGAAGTGAATTAGGGTTTGTATGTCAACTTGTTTGATGCAGCCTTAATTCACCCAATTAGCATAACTAATCAAGTACTTCTCTAATCATGTAGTGACCTATTCCGTAGAGCCATCTTCAGTGTCAGAACTTGTTGGATGGTGAAACAAGTATTCCTAAGGGAAACGTAGAGCACATATTGTTGAGTATGTGGGGATGGCAAGTTGAGGATATATCCTTGTCAATGCAGGATGTGGAGGATGGCTATGGTCATGCCTCAGACATCTGATTTGATTGAGGACAACTGCGGTTGTACCTCAGATTAGAGGGTTTTGTATACCCTGGTTTCTAGTGTTGTGACCTGTACCAAGGGCAGACTAGTAATTAGCATCTTGACTATGTGTCGCTGTGGTGGAAGATTTGATTGATATGTCACTGCCTTTTTACTCGTACTGACTGAGGGGAAGAGATCTTAGGATACCAACACTCCTAGATCTTGTATAGAACCGAATAGCCCTCCGCAGGGGTCGGTTGGAATTTGGATGATAAGATTCAAATTCCCCAGGTCATAATAAAATATGTAAGATAGTCGTGTAACATATATGTTTAGGGTTATACACAATACTTCATATTGGATGATAACCCTTGCTTGCTTTCATTTCATTGAGATCATGTATAGTACAATAAGAGATAACAAATATGCTTATGTTGTAGTTATGCTCATGTTGTAAACATGCTTATGTTGTCAAATATACTGACACTGATGGTTAAAATGATGCTGCTAGCTATGTTTAATATTGCTAGCCATGCCTATGTAATTATATATGCTTAAACTGCTAATCATGCCTATGCAGTTAATTGCACTATGATGTTAGTTCTACTTATGATATAGATCTGTTCCCTTTATTTGAGACACCAATATTGATACCTATGTTATGTTACTAGACATATTCATGATGTTAGGGATTCTTATGCTACTAGATTGCTTGCAAGTCAGATTAATAATAATGATTGTTATTAGATGCAATTTGATGATATTTGAGTGGATATATATCCAAAGAAATAGATTTATTTGTAATTTATATATTCATTGATGATCATACTTGTTGCTAAGATTATTTGCTTAATCTGTTTAGCATACTTAAACTATTCAATCTGTTAAATTGATTATCAAATAATCCAACTGCTCATCTATCTACTATTTAAAATGTTGTAATCAATAGGCGTTGTTGGAGGTTATATCTCTTGCTGGGACATGGGTCTCACCCTTGTGGTTCGCCACATCTTTTTAGGTAATTGGAAGTGATGAAAACAAACTTGTGGCAGCAAAGATGATCTATAGTAAGGAATCCTTGAGAAAGTTGATTAGATGTCTAGTGTGTCCTGGAATCGTGCCTGTACTCTCAGGTCTGGACAAGAAAAGTTTGTATATGGTGTTTCAAATGAATCAGAATTTTTTTTGCATGTTAATGTTTGTTGTGTGGCATACACAAATATTGTTCTCCTATGTATATATATGTTGTGGCTAAGACGATAGAACAATTTATATCAAATTCTTGACATAGTATGGATATAAGAAAGATGTTGGGCTCTTATGAAAATGTTTCTGAGCAGGTGCTGACGTTGAAATCAATTTTAATTTACCCATATTTTTGGGTATGTGATTAATTAGTGATCGACTGTGTTTTATGTTTTGAGTAATATCATTTAGTGTAATGGGTTCTCACAAGTTGGTATTAGATCTTTAAGTTCACTGAGTCTACATGGACACTAGGACTTAGGACTAGGATGATGTCAAACTTAGGAATATTACACAAAAACATGGTGCATACTGCCTAATCTCAATACTTGGGTGCCCTAGCCAGGTATTCAATTATTGAAGAAAAGATAAGTATGGAACTTTTAGATTGTTATATTTTTTATTACTCTGATCAAGTAGTCATTTTGAAACAATCTAAAGAGCATAATGATGTAGAAATCATGGTGTAGATAACTCAATATTACCTCATGAGAAGATGAGGATTACATCATTATCTATCAAAACCTGAATTGTTGGTAACTATAAGAGAAATATATAACACCATGAAATATAAATCCGAATACAAATAAGAAAAAGAGGAGTTCTTGAAGATGAAATTCAAGAAGATAATAAAGTAAAAGATAGATAAGTATGTTCTTATAAAGTGATTCAAGGTATGAAATTCACATAACATGGAGAGAACTCCAATGATAAGTATAAAATGAGAAGATAAATGAGAACAATGACAAAGAAATAAGGTGGAACCTGAGTTAATCTCAGACCAACCTATGTGTGTAAGAAAGTGTTAATGTAAAATCAACATGGCGTGTGAAATAAATTAAGGGAGATGGTCCATGTTTAATGAAGAAAATGTGGAATATGAGTATTTACCTGTTGATAAGTGGTTGAACAATATAATAAAATAATAGAACATACCCAAGTGTGATAAATAGTCATCAAGGAAGGAGTAATGAAATATGTTAATCATGATGATTCCTATGCTAATGGCAAGGAACCCGAAATGGAAAAGGTAAAATGATACATAAGAAGTTGTAACCTACATAATAAAAATAGAATTGGTTACCTTTTTACTAGTGACCCTTGAACAATGTTGCTATGATGTGGGAAGTGTGTTTCCCTTTGTGTCTTTCCTTTCTAGGGAACAACTTTCAAGTGGATCATTGCCACTTGGTATGTGTGGATTCGTTGTAAACATGAGGGTGGATAGCTTATTATAGCATAAGGTTGCTTGGACTATGGTTCCAAGATCATAAAGTTTGTGATGAGTTTGCTTTTGAGCCTTCCAATAATTTGGGATACTCTTGTTATATGCTTTGAAATTTATTATTTTGGTAAAAGTAGATGAGATAAGGATGTGAGTTCCTTATAGCACATGAGGTGGATAACAAGGTAATGAATCCTAGTATCCAAGATGTATCAACAGTATGGGAAGTATGTGAAGGTTGGAGATGTTTATCAAATGAACACTCCAAGTGTTCCTTTCCTTTAGAGAGAGAGAGATAGAGAGAGAGAGTTGATGATGACACAACAAGTTTCTACATTCCATATTGAGAATGTCTTCTTAGGTGGGGGTTTTTGTGCTGACCCAAGAGGAGATATGTATGAATGAAGTGACATCACCATGATATGCAAGTAACCATGTGAATGTAATAGTATGAGGTGTAAGGGAAGTACCCATCTTTGTTTACCTTGGATTTCAGGGGCGAAATCCTTGTTAGGGGTTTATAGTTGTAAGGCCCCTAAAATTGCTTAATGAGTTGAATAAGCTTAATTATCATAATTGATTTCTTATAACCCTAATATAACCTTATGATATGCTTTGAAATCATAATACAAGCTTAAGTTTCAAATTTGGTCCAATTTGGACACTGTTTGAGCAAGTTATGCAATTTTATGCACATTTTGGACTTTTCTACAATTTACCCAATTGAGAGGTTTTCTTTGAAATGTATCACTTGAATTATGTTCCTTGGATATTCTCTCATCATTCCTGAGCTTGTTGAGCCACGGGGCACCTATTTAAACCTTGGTTTGAAGGTGTTTTTTCTCATAGGTATTTTAGGGTTTACCCCTTCATGGATGAGCTTCCTTTAGTAGCTATCAACTAATGAATTATTTGTTTTTCTTGGAAATTCAAGAAATTGTAGATTTGTGTGTTTAGGTGTCCTAAGGTATGTCCTATAGAAATGACCTACAAGTGCTTAAGGACGTTCTAGACACTTTCTAGGGGGTTCTTAGTGCTCAACTAGCCGTTATGTGTCCACTAATTGCATTTGCAACAGCTAGTTAATTGAACCTAAAAAGTGTAGACAGAACTCTTCTCGGTCAAAGATTTGTCGACCGAGAGTCCTTATCGATCAAAGATTTGTCGACCAAGGGACTTCCTGGAGGAAGTGTTTACAACGTTCATTTCCAACTCCCAACCACCTTGTCTGCTGGGTCTAACGGCTAGTAGGGTCTATTCTCGATCGAAGATTTTGTCGACCGAGAGTTTCTCGATCGAAGTTTTTGTCGACCGATATTTTCTCGATCGACAATTTGTCGACCGAGAATATTACTGACTCAATGTATTCATTTACTAATTGTGTGTATCAATGTGCAATTGTGATACTATCTTGGGGAATGACCTATCTAAGTGTTGTGAGTGGATAGGGAAGATCTAAACGCTTGATTTACATGATATCTAATTACTTGTACATTATATACTTGTACAAGCTTTTACATTTGATTACAATCATGAAAATAAAGCATTTTCATCAAATTTTTCTTCCAAGTCTTTGTTATCCACCACCTTATATGCTTGTTCCTGAAATACTCAAATAGCACGTTAAAACCACATGAATGAAATGTTTGTCATCATCAAAACAAGGAGATTATAATAATGTCCAATTTAGCCAACAATCTCCCCTTTTTGAAGATGACAAACATTTCCTAAATATAAAATAAGGAAATATAAATCATATGAGTTGCATACCTGAAGTTTACCTTTTGTAGCCATTCTTGTTTTTGCAAGTGGGTGCTGGCCGAGATATTATGAAACTCATTTTATTTTATGTTTTTGATTTTATATTATTTCTCCCCCTTTGTCATTTAAAAAAGGTATCCAAGATAATCATTTAGTATGACTTTTTATTTCTCCCCCTTAATTGTATGCTATGCTCCCCCTTAAAGAGATATTCAATTTAAAATCAAGGGATTAATGCGATCCAATTAATGTTAAATTTAGCCATAATTTATTTCTCAATCATTTGTAAAGGATGTTAAGCCTTGAAATGATATGAGTTGTTTTTAAGTTCATGGCATTTGTGTATTGATTTCTCACCCATTTTACAAGGGATGTTAAGCCCTAAAAATGACATGAGAATTCTTAAGCTTATAGTAGAATACATGTATGTATCTCTAACCAAATACATGGGATGTTAAGCCCAAATTTGTTTAGAGAAGTCCATTAAAAATATATATCACATTCATGAAATTTGTAGATTCCTTTATTTTCATAACCAAGATTAAAAATACTAAGGTCATAACAAACTTCAAATGATGTTTACAAAGTTTTGTAAGCTCCTTAATCTTATAATCAAGATAGTTTGTGTAAGCTCCCCCTTAATCTTATAGTCAAGATATTTTAAGAATTCTAAGGTCACAATAATGTTTTCAAATATGATGAATATCTTTTGAATCAATATACTAAGATTAAGTGCAGTAAAATGATGTACAAATAAGCATTTTGTCAAAGCTTATTTTAGGTCGACCTTGACTTCGACCATAACACCCCTTGGTCAATTTTAATTTCAACTAAGAGGCAAATTCTGCAGATTTCATATTTGACCACTCATTTTTGAAGTATAATTTCTGCAGATAGCTTGAATAAATAGATATCAATTTGAAGCACTATAAGTGATACCTGGTGTGAAGATGTTTTGCTATGGGTGTATGCATTTCAATTCCTTAGATTAATTATAGTATTCTTTTAGAATCATGTATCTTTGAAAGCAAGATTGATATCTTAAAGTCAAGATTTTGCTTTAGATTTCTTAGAACAAAACAACTAGTAACATTAATATTCTTGCTCTAAGATATACTATTTGGCTTGTCATAGCAACAATAATCATTATCTATTATGTCAAGATGATTTTAAGCTAATGTCATTTTCAATGATCTGAAACATAATGATCGAGAATAATATCCATTCATGGATTGTACATATGAATCAAAGATTGTTTTAGACAAACCAATGAAACACAGTGATCATGTCACATAAATTATGATAGGAGCATGTCCACAATACAACGATCAAGATAAAAGTATATAAATGCAATGATTTTGATCATTTCAACACACATGGTTCCTATAAAAATATACCAAGGAGTACTTTAGGAAAGACCATGTGGATTGTGATAAAACAGTAATTTCTTTTGATTATAACTAATCATGATTTTCATTTTTAAACCATTTGGAGGATAAACCAAAATAATCTCATTTAGGTTTATAAGTTTTCAAAGATGGTCTCCAAAATTTATTTTTGTTTTGCATGTAAAATCAGTCATTAATAACAAACTGATAGCAAGCTAGGTTAATTGAAAACAAATTCAGCAGATGTATTTCATACTTGACAACAGAAACCTGCTCGGTCGACAATTTCTCGACCGACAGTTCTTCTCGGTCGACAGTGTCTCGACCGAGAAAAGTTCTGTACTGTTTCAGAACTGTTTTCAGTAATTGTTTCCAAGTAAAAACAAAGTTCATTTTCAATTCAATTATGTAATTTGAAAACTTAGCTTGGTTGAGATTGAACATATGAATATCAAAGTAATATATAGATCAAATCTCAACTAATTATATTTAAGTATTTATGCTTTGATAACTCTAATTAAGGTAGAATTTCAAAGATTTGTCTTTGCAGATTTAAAATAATTGTATATTTTCAAGTTAGAAGTTTTAAATACTTGAATTAATTTGTTATCCCATTAAGTTAAGTTGATATATAAATATGCGACTAGAGTCCTTGGTCATATCTCAACTTAATTTTGTTCATTTAGTTTGGGGGTTTTGGAACCCATACTAACTCGACATCCTTTTTCTTGTAAGGACATGAAAAAGAATAGTGTCCAAGGCGCAAACAGTAATGACAACATATAGAATCAACCTCATGTCTCTTTCTATGATTGTGTTCTATGTTGTTTTTGGGTTCATATGTATTTGTGCCTTTAGGTACATATGTAGATTGATGTGCTCGTGTTTTTCTCCAACTAGGATAAGATTTTCCCTTAGGCTTGTAACCTAATCCTCTCCTTCCAACTTGATGGTGATAATCATCCAATATTTTATCAAGGATTCCATTGTTGCTTAGACTACTAACTTCTTTTTGTAGCTTAGCAATCTCCTCCATTCTCTTCTTGATATCTAGATTTGCTAGTTCTAGATTAGATGATAATGAATCTCTTTCTTTCACGATAGTATCATAATCTAGATGTGTACACAAGACGGGTTGTTTTTGAAGATCGTTTACTTGAGTTTGCAAATTAATCTTTTCTAGAGAAAGAAGATTACAATCTGCCTCTATTGATTTTATCTTAAGATTATGATCTTCAATAATCTTTTTAAGATTTTCATTTTCAGATGTAAGAGCAAGAACTTTACCATGTAACTCATTATTTTCTTCATTTGATTTCTTTAATTTTTTCTTGCACTCAATATATTTTCCATGCGTTTCTTGAAGACTAGCAATTAAATCTTCTTTAGGCAAATCAAAAAGACTTACCTCTTCTTCTTCTTCACTTGTTGTAGCAATAAGGCAGTCTTTGTGCTCATCTTCCTTCTTTGATCTCCATGGGCAGCTAGATGTTGTGTGGTTTGTTCCTAAGCACCAATTACAACATGTTGTAGGTTGGTCCAGGCTGCTCCTTTTCTTGTGGTTGTAATCATCACCACCCTCCATTCTTCAAGACCTAGTTAGGGTTCCTTGAAGCCTGCTCTGATACCAATTGAAAAACCACTAGAGGGGGGTTGAATAGGGTTTTAAAGTTAATTTAACAATTATTTAACTCAAACAACCAACCACAAAAATAGTGGTCAAGGGGACAAGGATTTAGAGTGGTTCCAACCTTAGCAAATACTAAGGAAGTCATTCCACTACCCGGTTGCTTACCCAACTGAGATTTTGAAAGAATTAAATTTTATTACCTCACAAGGACTTTACATAAAATTACAATTCTTTCACCAAACCCTTCGAACAGCCTTCACCTAGAAGTAATTGCACCAACCTTGAAGTAGCCTTCTTGAAGTAACTTCAAGCTCCCCCTTGAAGTAGCCTTCCTCTTGAAGTAGCTTCCCGTTGCAATAGCCTTCTTGAAGTAGTTCGAAGTCCACCTTCTCCTCCGAGAATAACCTTCTCCAATCTGCAGCCTCCAACCCTAGGAGTAGCAAGGAGAATACAAAGGATAAAAGGAACAAGAAGGAAAAAGGAAATTACACTTAACCTTTGAAGCACAAGGCTTGATTTGCCTATATCAAGCGTGTAGATCTCCTAACCAATGTATATGGAAGTGTGATTGCTGTGGATAGGAGATACTAGCCTATAGGACACGAAATTAGAGCAAGGAGAAGAATATCCAATGCAAGTGTTGCTCAATTTCTCAAAACAGATTGACAATTGCAAGCGTAAGCTCAAGTGTATCACAACTGTAGATTTGTGTGTTTAGGTGTCCTAAGGCATGTCCTATAGAAATGACCTACAAGTGCTTAAGGACGTTCTAGAAACTTTCAAGGGGGTTCTTAGTGCTCAACTAGCCGTTATGTGTCCACTAATTGCATTTGCAACGACTAGTTAATTGACCCTGAAAAGTGCAGACAGAACTCTTCTCGGTCGAAGATTTGTCGACCGAGAGTCCTTCTCGGTTGAAGATTTGTCGATCGAGGGACTTCCTGGAGCAAGTGTTTACAATGTTCATTTCCAACTCCCACCCACCTTGTCTGCTGGGTCTAACGGCTAGTAGGGTCTATTCTCGATCGAAGATTTTGTCGACCGAGAGTTTCTCGGTCGAAGTTTTTGTCGACCGATATTTTCTCGATCGACAATTTGTCGACCGAGAATATTACTGACTCAATGTATTCATTTACTAATTGTGTATATCAATGTGCAATTGTGATACTATCTTGGGGAATGACCTATCTAAGTGTTGTGAGTGGATAGGGAAGATCTAAACGCTTGATTTACATGGTATCTAATTACTTGTACATTATATACTTGTACAAGCTTTTACATTTGATTACAATCATGAAAATAAAGCATTTTCATTAAATTGTTCTTCCAAGTCTTTGTTATCCACCACCTTATATGCTTGTTCCTGAAATACTCAAATAGCACGTTAAAACCACATGAATGAAATGTTTGTCATCATCAAAACAAGGAGATTATAATAATGTCCAATTTAGCCAACAAACTAAACTAGACCTAATCACATTTTTTGATGGGTTGATTAACATCGGCCTATACCCATGAATTCTAATTTGACTCATTGACCAATATCTTTAAAAATAGGTCTATCTCTTCAAAGTTTAGTCAATCTTTTAGCTTGGCCAGATATAGAATGACCTTTATTTTATTCCTTGCACCTAATCAATGAAAATTGAAACCAAGGTTTATTTAGATGTAATTAGCTGTACTCAACATGTTCTTTATATTATTGTATATTTCTTTATGTAGAATTAGTTGTATTTAGTAAAACAAATATGAGTACTGGGTCTCCTATATATAGGAGCCAGGGAGTACATGGGCTAAACAGAGACAAGGGAAAATACAATGGGACTAAGCCCAACTAATCAAATATACTAACACGCCCCCTCAAGTTGGAGAGTAGACATTGTGAAGTCCCAACTTGACACCCATATATTTGAATAAAGTAGGAGGAAGAGGCTTGGTGAGGATGTCTGCAACTTGATCACCTGTCCTAATGTGAGGAGTGATGATCTGCTTAGACTTAACCAAGTCTCGCACGAAATGACAGTCAACTTCAATGTGTTTTGTGCGCTCATGGAAGACTGGATTATTAGCTATGTGTATAGCCGCCTGGTTGTCATAGTACAGAGTAGCTGGAGTTTGAAAAGGAATTCCAAACTCAGTCAGGATAGATCGGACCCACTGTAGATCACAACATGCATGAGCCATGGCCCGATATCCTGCCTCGGTGCTGGAGCGAGCTACCACAGCCTATTTTTTACTCCGCAAAGAAACTGGGTGAGTGCCAATCATGACACAATAGCCAGAAGTGGACTGTCAGTCTTTAGAATCACCAGCCAAATATGCATCTGCATATCCGGATATGGATATTACCTTGGATTTAGGACGTTTGTAGAGCAATCCTCATCCTGGGGCACTCTTTAGATAGCGAAGAATGCGTGAAATGTTGGACCAATGGATTTGGAGTGGTGCACTCATATGTTGGCTAACTACCCCAACAACATAGGTAATATCTCGTTGAGTAATAGTTAAGTAAATTAACTTCTCAACAATACGACGATACTTCTCTGGATCAGCAAACATTTCTCCTTCATGCATAGGCTTCGTATGATAGTCCATCGGGGTAGATACTGGTTTGGCTTCAACCATGTTGGCCTCCTGAAGTAGGTCCAAGGCATAGCGTCGTTGTGACAGACTTATCCCTGAGGCTGAGTGAAGGATTTCAATTCCGAGAAAGTATCGTAGGGTGCCCAAGTCTTTTGTATGGAAATGTGTATGCAAAGACTTTTTGAGTTGAGATATCCCCAACATATCATCACCGGTGATGATGATGTCATCAACATAGACAACAATAAGAACATGTCCTTTAAATGACTTGGAGAAGAACAAGGAGTGGTCTGTGGCAGATCTCTGAAAATTAAGTTGAATTAAGACATCACTTAACTTGTTGAACCATGCCCTAGGAGACTGCTTGAGACCATAGAGAGATCGTCGCAGACGGCATACTTTGTTAGAAGACGCCCCCTCAGCAACAAATCCAGGCGGTTGCTGCATGTAGACTTCCTCCAGGAGATCTCCGTGAAGAAATGCATTCTTGATGTCGAGTTGGTAAAGAGGCCAGTCAAAGTGAGTTGCAAGGGAGATAAGGATGCGGATAGATGCAATCCTTTTTAGGGGAGAGAATGTCTCAAAGTAATCTACACCAAAGGTTTGGGTGAATCCTGTGGCAACCAGGCACGCCTTGAGTCGTTCGACAGAGCCATCTGATTTATGTTTTACAGAAAAAACCCATCGGCAACCTACTATATTTTTACCAACTGGTGGAGTCACAAGATCCCATGTCTTGTTTTCATGAAGAGCCCGAATTTCTTCCATCATGGCAACTTTCCATCCAGGATGGCTCAAAGCATATGTTGGACACTTAGGAACATATGTTCTATCTACGACAGTTGCAAAAGATGAGGCAAAAGAAGAAAGATGTGCTAGACAACAAGTTTTGCTAATGGGATGCTTGATAGTGCAAGAACGTATACCTTTGCGTAGTGCCACCGGTAGATTGGATTGGTCTGGAATAGACAATGATGAAGCAGATGCATCTGGTGACTCATCTTCCATGCACCGGTTTGATGTTGTTGATGGTGGTGGTGTTGGTGGGATGAATGGATCAGACAATGAGACCATAGTATCAATATGATCAACGGAGGATGAGATGGATAAAAAAACATTTCATCCTCATGAAAGGTGACATCCGCAGAGATATAAATTCTACCAGAGTTAGGTTTAAGACATTTGTATCCTTTTTGAGAACAAGGATAACCGAGAAATACGGTTCGGATAGCTCTGGGAGAAAGTTTATCAGCTTTGGGATCAAAATTATGAACAAAGGCAACACAACCAAAAACTCGAGGAGGTAGAGGGAACGGTGTGGATTGAGGGTAAACAATGGAAAAAGGAGTGTGCTTCCTGAGAACAGAGGAAGGTTGGCGATTAATAAGAAAGCAAGCAGTGAGGACTGCATCAGACCAAAAAGACTTAGGTGAGTTGGCATGAATGAGAAGTGAGCGTGTAATGTCAAGTAAATGGCGATTTTTATGCTCGACAATGCCATTTTGTTGTGGAGAGTATGCACACGAGCGTTGATGAATCATACCTACATCACGACAAAAGGAAGAGACAGCCTTTTGGGTATATTCAAGGGCATTGTCGGTTCGAAGAATTTTAATAGATGTTGAAAATTTAACTGAAACCAATTTGTGAAAATCGCGGATTAGTGTAAAAACTTCATCACGGGTGCAAAGTAAGTAAATCCATATCATTCTAGAAAAGTCATCTACAAATGTAAGAAAATAGTGATATCCATTGTAACTAGTAGTCCTGAAGGGACCACAAACATCAGTATGAACTAAGTCAAACATATGGGATGATTGTTTACAGATACGTGCCGGAAAGGACACACGATGGTGTTTCCCTAACTGACAGGCATTGCACTGAATGGAAGAATAGGAAGATAAAGAACTAGCTAATAGTTTAAGCTTGTCTAAAGGTAAATGGCCATGACGTAGATGCAGCTGAAGTGGTGTGGTGGAAAGAAGGGCACGTGGTGGGCTGGAGGGTGGGGAAGAGAAGTAGTAGAGATCACTAGAGCGTACTCCCTACCCAATCATCGTCAAATTCCTCCAATCCTGTAAAATAAAACCAGATGGACCAAAAGTTACAAAACATTTAAGAGAATCAACCATTTTTGCTACATACATTAAATTGTATGGAAAGTTTGGAACAAAGTGGACATCAGTCAACTTGACTTTAGAAGAGATTGGAACAATGCCACACCGAGTTACTCATTTAACTGACCCATCTACCATGGTGACAGAGGAGTGAGGGATAAACGAATTGGATGTGGTTAAAAGATGGGGCATACCAGTCATATGCTGAGTCGCACCCAAATCCATAATCCAGTTAGAACTGGAAGCAAGCATGGACACCCCAAAGTTACCTTGAGAAGCGGTGGCTAGGTGGGCAGAAGAACCAACAGTAGGTAAATCCCCAACTTGCCAATCTGAAGAGGCATGAGCAGTAATATTGTTGTGGAGGGGAGAATCCCCATAATGTTGGACAGCTTGACAAAGGCGTTCATATTCCTCACGAGATACTGAGACATGAGAAGTTTGAGGAGATGGTTGTGGTGTAAGAGGTGCACGACCAATCGTCGCGGCTGATGCTTGACTAATGTGGGTAGGTGCTTGAGCAACATGGGCAGAGCCTCTGCCACGTCCTCTCCCATAGTGAGGTGGATATCCATGTTTCGAGTGGCAAACATCTTTAGTGTGTCCTAGTTTGCCACAATAAGTGCATTTTGGACGTTGGCCGCGTCCACGACCACGACCTCTGGCTGCCGTAGCCATTACTGGTGGAGGTTCAAATGCAACAGTAGATGAGATAGGAGCAAGCATCTCAGACTGGGCCAGACGTGCATATGCCTGGTCCATAGATGGAAGAGTCGCACCAACTAGGAGTAGTTCTCGAACAGCAGAAAAGTGAGGATGAAGCCAGTTGAGGAAGAACCCAGTGAGGAGAGTCTCTCACTCCTTGTTGACTTCAGCAGACTTTGTCGGAGAGAAGAAGTTGAGATGGTTTGCTAAGGCCTTCATGGCGTCAAAGTACTTGGACAAGGGACTCTCTCCTTGTTGTTCAGAGAAGAGTTTGTCCATGATGTTGTACATGTGCAGACAATTGTCCTCCTGAGTGAAGAACTGCTTCATCTCCTCCCACATAGTCTTGGCGTTTCGATGCCACATGTACTAGACAGCCACCTCTGGCTCCATGCATGCCCAGAGCCATGAGAGTACTTGACTGTTGCCTGTCACCCAGGAATCGTTAGGAACCGCCGGTGAGTCGTCGGTGATAAATTTGAGTTTACCCCGGGACTCAAGAAATGTTTGGACAACATTCATCCACAAAAGAAAGTTGTCATCATTAAGTTTAATGACAGATATGTGCGGCATATCGTTGTAAACAATTGTTGGCTTGGCAGCATCACCCATGATGAGGTGAGTAAAGTACCAGATATAATGGCACAGTACAAAAAGAAATAAAAAAAAGTACCGGAATGTAGCACGGTACAAAGTACAAAACATAACAGAAATACTACCGGAATGGAAACTCGGTAGAAAGAGAATTAGCACTACCAGAATGGAACTCGGTAGGAAGTAGAAAGCACTACCGGATTAATTGCACAATAGGATACATGAAAAATAAATCCCCAATTTTTAAGAAAGGCACTCAACCATGTGGATTAGGGGAACCACATGGAGAGGAAAGAAAAAAAAGTTTTGCCCCTTTTGTTGTTTTGGTGCTTTATAAATTAGCACATGGTCTTTTGTCTATTTTTTTTGTTGATGTAGTGGGCAACTAGCGGCACACAGACACAAGAATCCAATCAGAAAATGGCACAAAGCCAACACGGAACAGCAATGATTTCAGAAACAAGAGCTTCCCACCCACGAACAATGATGAGTTTAGTAGGTAAGGATCATGCACGGGCCTCCTTTGGTGCTTGATGGATCACGCTCACGCATGACGTGACGGCTGAATGCAGGGCACTTTGTTGTTGCCGCTGATCTCTATTGTAGCAGATTGACGGGTAGCTTCCGTTATTCGCTCAAGGCTACGAGAAGGTAGGTTCCATTCGACAAATCAACTGCTGGCCACTGCATGCATAAGGACAGATCTGTAGATCTGTGGCAGCCGCCGGGAGAAAGAAAGGAGGGGAAACGACGGGTAGGGAGGACTAGGGTTAAAAGTATTGCTCTAATACCATGTAAAATTAGTTGTATTCAGTAAAACAAATAAGAGTACTGGGTCTCCTATATATATAGGAGCCAAGGAGTACATGGGCTAAACAGAGACAAGGAAAAATACAATGGGCCTAAGCCCAACTAATCAAATATACTAACACTTAACATTTTTCAAATAAAATTCTTTTAATTAGTGAGTGAGGGTTTCATAAATTTTGTACTCAACCATTAAAGAAAAACACTCAAATATGCAATGTGATTCAATCATATACTATTTTTGTATTGACATACACTAGCAAGAATAAATTAGAATTTCACTGCTGAGGTAGTATCTTGGGTATTAAAGGAAAGATCTCTCTAATGAAGGGGCCTGAAGTTTAAAGCCCAAGTTTTTGTGTTATAATCAAGTTTATATTGTCACATAGGCCAATCTAATATGGTATTTAAATGCCCCCTCCAACGTGCAAGTACCTAGGGGGTACACTACCCAGATTGGTTCACCAAATGGGATCCTCCTTGGGGATAATTACCACATACTCTTGATATATAATGATGTTAAAAATTGTACAACATACATATTAAGTAGTATTTCTGAAAAAATTGAGGAAAATAACTGTGCATGGATTAGGGATTCACAAACCCTAAGATTACATATAAGATTCAAAAGTGTCTCAACAATCAACCTCTACTATAAATATTGTCTCAAAATTTACAAAAATGTAAAGGATAACTGTTATAGATCTCATACTCCAACTCTTATGTCACTTTTTATACAACAAGATCCCTAAAACATTCATTTATGTAATACCTCTATTATTAAGATTATGAAGATTGACCATTAGTGAGCTCATGAATCACTTAGTCAACAATTAGACTGATGCATAAACATATAAAATGTCATATCATAAGTAGTTTTTGGTTCATCATCTAACTTTTTCTCTAAGAGAGCTTAATACACCCTTTAAGAGAGAAACTTTTGATTGAACTGATGACTCACATACAATCTACCAATCTATCACCTATAAACATAGATATTTTCCCATCATAGGATGGATTTAACTACTCTTCTATCACATTTATCATATCAGTTATCTTTTCTGTAATATAGGACAAATAGCTATTTTTACCCAACCTTGAACCAAGACTGTGGATCTATACTTTTTTTCCATACATGGCCTCTTATGGACCCACCCTTAAATTAGAGTTATGGCTATTATTATATATGAACACAAAGGACTAATACTAATGCAAGTTCCCTCTAAACAACATAAATTAATACTCAACAATGTTTGAATAGTTCACATTGAATGCCCATCCATATGAGGGTGAAAACATATGCTAAAGCTCAACATCGTTCCTATAGCATCACACATCTTCATATGAAACACATATGTAAACTAGGGGTCTATTTATGTCCAATAGATTCTAAAAAAATTGCAAGATGACTATCTCAACGACAATGATTCTATAAATCTTAGGCATGTTGAAGGTGTACTTAAGTAGTATAAAATGGACATATTTTGTCAATCTACCCATAATGACCGATAAAGAGTTTTATATATGATGCATTATTGGAAAACCACACAAAAAGTCCATCATCATTTCATCCCACTTCCATTCAGGTATACACCATGCATGTAACATCCTCACTTTCCTTCAGAGTTCAACCTTGACATGCTGAATCACCCATCATCCAGTGAAAAACTCAACAATTTCTATCTTCATGTCTGGATACCTACCTCTAGGTTCTTATACATTTTACCATTCCTAGATGTATGCAACTCACTAAAGAATGGGTCTCGTGTAAAGTACCCTATTTACATAATCACTTCTTGTTACAAACAACTTGTTTTATAGACATAACAAACCCCCAACATAAAACAAAAACTCTTATCACTTACCTTCACTTATCTCTAACAATATTTGTATCATATTCTAATTTTCATATGAAAAATCTTTAATATTATCATAAATCATTAAATTAATTTGAACTTATGCAATTAAGGAACTTTATGATGAAACATCTAGTTCCACATTCATTTTCTCGAGTTTAAACAATATAACACTCTGTTCACATACTAGAGGAAATATATATGATGGAGACATCCTACTCAATGGATCATCGAATACATTGGCCTTCCCTAGATGAAAACCAATGGTAAATATACATAACATAATCAAATAAAATTACCTTCTATGTATGAGATTCAAATATTTCTAACTAAATATATAATTTCCAAATTTTTTGGTAAGTGAATATTTGACATAGGTCACTGTATAAATTGTTACACCAAGTCTTAAGAGTGTGTACCCCAGCTACCAACTCAAGATAATGAATGGGGTCATTCTTGTCATTTTTATTTATTTATAAAAAAACATAGAATATATCTTACCGTCCTACATCACCACACATCCTAAACCTCTCTTGGATGCACCACATAAAACAATACAACTCTATGGTAAAATTCTACACTGATGTTGAAGTCAATGTAATTTGAATTATGAAAAGCTCTTCTCATAACTATCTAGAGAAAACAATGATAATTTCCTTGCTTGTATACCTAGTAAGAGGGGTCATGATAACACTAAAGTTCTTGATTAATTTATGACAAATCCAGCCAATACTAAGAAAATCTATTGCTATCATGACTCTTTTTGTATTCCATTGAAGTAAATAATGTACTTTCTTAGGATACATGATTATTCATTCTCTTGAAATCATGTGAACCAATATAGAAATTTGCACAAACAAAAATTTCACTTGATAACTTTGGATAAAGATGATGTTGTCTAAGTAACTGTAAAGACATAATCGAGTTAGCTCCATTCCTCTTTTCATTATTGAATTCGACTAGAACATCTTCTATTTAGATGATAATACACTGGTCCAAAAACTACCTAAATATGTGTTCATCACACAAGTTATCACATTTTGGACATTTCTCACACTAAATGACATGGCCATGAAATTGTGGTTTGCATACCTAGTGTTGGACATCAAGATAGGTACATTCTCCTATTTGATCCCAAATTGATGGTACCTTGATATCCAAAATCTTGGAAAATAGTCCCTCTCTTCTAAACTGAGTGAAGACAGCGTCATATTTTATAAAGGATTTTTTCATCCTCAATAATGATCTTACTATATTTCCCATAATGGATGCATAAATGCATAATACCATCCTTCTTCACAAACAACACATGAGATCCCAAAGAAACAATTCTAGGCTGTATAAATCCTATTTCCAAAATATCTTGTAATTGAGTTTTTGACTCCTTTTCTTTGTCTGATTCCACACATACACTGGTTGTACTATAGGATGGTTTCTTAGCATAAGATGAATTTAAAATACAAATTTATCTTTGTAGGAATATGTAGGGGTTAGAAATGAATAGGCATTGAGAAACACGTTAATAACTAGTACATATTTCAATATGAGTTTTTTGAGAAAGTATCCATGCACTAGAAAAGATTCATACCCCTTCCTAGGCATGTTATATTCCAATATTTTCAAAACCACACACATAGGAAGATACTATTTTATGTCTAATGGACACTAGAAATTCATTCACACCAAAAGATCACTTCCTTCCTTTTTGAAATCCAACTAAAAATTATATACCTATAAACACACTCAAGATGACATAAATACATCCATATATAAGGGTATAAATTTGACCATAAAGGTGTTCCCTCTAAAACTAAAAAAATTATTGGGAGACACCTCATAAGTACCATGGGTTTGTACTCTAAGCAATATATCAGATGATAAATATTAAGCATATATATTCAAGCAATCTACCAGAAAAATACAATGAAAATAATGGATTACTCTAGAGTACATCAAAATAGAAGTTGACATACTTATAGTTAGCTACATGTTGCATGTGATTAGAATTTCATGGATTAGAGCTGTCCTTTGGCCCTTGATCTACAATACTGTCCCTTTTGAATGCCGCTAGTGGGAGATTGTCCTCTAAAGATATATTCCACTGAATAATTCCACCTTATACTAAAAGATTTCCATTTTGCCTTTGATGCTAGGATATTGATATCTATACTGGTGCTTGTTGTAGATTTACAAAATCCTTTCCGAGACGTTCAACCATTGCACAAAGTGGAAAGACTAAATTTCTTTCCCCAAAAGATGCCTCTATACTATTTACAACAAATGTTACACCACAAAATCCCTTTTGGTTGGGAGCCTTCATAGATATTGACCCTATAGATTTCTCTTGCATCCACCAAAATTGAGCTCATCTTTACTAGTTGAAGAAAGGACCTATTTAAGGATTCTCATGCCCACTAAATAGAACTCGCTTGTACTAGTAGAAGAAAAGGACCTAATTTAAGGCTACTCATTCTCAGTAAAATAACTCAAGCCTCTTCTCATCTTGATGAAGAAACCACTACCGCTGCCATAACCTCCAATAACACACTCACCAACACAATTGTTGACATGTGTATGCCTAGATGCATTTACTTTCTCCTATGTACTGCATTTCACCTCAATAAACTCACACAAGTTATACACATCTCATATGTCACCACTGCATGATGCTTAATATTGGGATTTATACCACTCTCAAATATTCTAATATCTATCTTATTTGGGACTAGTAATGGTAATGATTTGAAAAAAATGGTGTATTATTGATGCTTGCAAAATGTGTGATCAATCAATAATTCTAATGGAACACCTCGTTACACACAATAGTACATATCATAAGTAGTGTCACATCAAATTGAAACTATGTAAAACCACTGGGAGTATGGAATATCTCTTTGGTATGTTAAGCAAGAAATTCTGTACAAAACATAATTGGTTTGGTTGATTGTTGAGAAAAATGAAATATTAAAGACAAGTGACAATGAAGTAATGTACATTTTTTGACAAAAATATCAAACACATAGTCAATTGCAATTCATTCTACACACCTAAATCATGAGCACACATTAACATGAAAAATTCCATTTAAGATACATAGTGTCTCTAAAATCCAAAGAATTAGGTCATTCAATGATCATTCTTAATTTATATTGATCAATAAAAAATGATTTTAAAACAATAAATATATTTTGTCTATATCACCTAATTAATCATTCATTACGACCATAGAATTTATATTTTGGCATATCTAACATTGTCATGCTAATAATGATACTAAGTTTAATACATACTCTGGAGATTACATATTTCTCAACTTGCACATTCCCCAAAACAATTAAAGGAGTGACCAATTCTTAAAATTGACATTCCCAACCATGCATAAAAAAAGGAATATCCACATACATAATATATTTAGAACTAAAGATGACAAGTAAAAAATGAAACCATTGATTATCTAAACATGATGATCTATTCCAAATCAATTTTAGAATGATTACTGCTGCCACTAAATCATACACGAGAGGGATAAACAAATGGAACAAATAAGAAATAAAAAAAAAGAATAGGAGAATAACAAAGTTCCATGTCTGGGTTATCATGTTGGGTAAATCCTTGGTTTCTTCATGATTTTAGACCTTATTATTTTGTCTCCTTTTTATTCCTTCAAGCCTTTTCTTCTTCTCTCTTCTTTTCTTTTTTCAATATAGGGGAGGGAAAGGCTGTTCTTTGGAGCCTAAAGTTGAAAGGAAATGTCTTGGGGTAGAATATGAGAGATACCTCAGAGTTACAATTGATTATATATATAAATATATCTATATATATATATATAACCAAAATATTTCTAACACATTGTTTCCCAGTGGTGACACGTGTGTCAATCAAGTGCCAAAAAGAAAATGATTTCAAAATAATGATCAACAAAACTTGTTTATCAATTGAAAATTGGGGGTCACTAGATAAAAAACAACATGTTTGGGGAATGACATGCCGTGTCATCCCCAATTATGGTTATATGAAACTTGTCTTGGTAGTTTTAACATATGATGTATTATGTCACCTCCTTCAATGGCACGCTGGTGCATTTGGAAGTTGACTGATAAGTGACATTATTGTGTCACCTCCTGCAAAGGTACGCTAGAGCATTTTGAAGTTGACACAACATGTGCACCTATTCACACGCCATGTCACACTATATTTTGGCATTTTGTTCTTCATTTTGACTCACTATTTGCATGTGCTTGGTCCTTGAAATACACATGATGTAATTTACCTTATTCATTGCACAACATAGAACAATTAGTCCAAAATGATATATAAATAAATTACAAAGTAATAAGATTATAAACATGATAGAAGCATGAAATAATGTAAAATATCATAAGACATGCATCAAGATGCTTCATACTAAGAATGATTACATGTCCTCAACAAAAAAAATGATAGGAGATAAATCGACAAATCTTAAATGTCATAGTTGCATTGTGCTTCACTTTGCTAAATGTCTTAGAAAGGATACGATTTGATATTTAAATTCTCAAGATCGCTAAAATAGAACAAACATAATTTTATGAGAACAAGAAGATCATTAGAGTTAAACTTGAGGTTACCAGACTATTATTTCATTTTCAAAATTAATTAAGGATAAATCAAGCATAGTTAAAATTTACATAAACCATATTTTTAGTTTTAGGGTTAAGGGAACTTGGATGATGATGGGGGTTTATGTTCATGTGAGATGCGCCTGGGACATTGTATCCTCTTGTAGACACATAAGTTCATATGACAACTTAGATTTGAGAGGGGATGTTGCATCTTAGATCATTCGTTTGCATTTTCTATAGGATATGATCTCACATGTTAGAGTCAAAATTTTTATGACTATGTACTATGTAGTTTTTTTGTCTTGGTTATAATAGAACTACATTAATGTTATCTTCAAATGTTAATAACTCATCAATCTAATAATGGAATGAAAGTTGTAGATTTTTAGATTTAAGACCTTGTTTCAATCTAATGGTAAAAAGGATATTGGCTCCTTGGTATTTGACATATCATAAGAAAAACTAAAATGTTCGAGAGCGAATAACTAAGATCAACTTGGAAACATATCATATATTGTTTTCTCCTATACACAACAAAATAAATAATTGTTGCAGCATGTTCTATATTCACTTAAAATTTCTCCCTCTATTTTCCTTTAGTACAACAAAGAAAGTTATGCATAGTTGATAGAATCATTGAAGAAAGCATATGTCAAAGTAGATATTGGGATTTCAATTTTATTCACACTAGAAAAGGGAAATTCAACAATGAATGACTAAAATTACAAATACATAAATATTCTAGTTTATTCCTTGATGTCTTTTCTAGAGAATGGTATAAATTCCACATTACACATCATCATAATCACAACATGGTGTCAGTTTTGTCACTAGATGGCACTTATTCACTATTAATTTTTTTACTCTCATACTTTTATTGGAATAAGCTAAAGTGCCAATATATTTATTTCCCACTAATAGCAGGCATGATTTGAGTATCATATAGGGTATCTCCATATAAAAGAAAATGCCATTTATAAATTCTCATCAAGATAGTATTAGAATTTAAATAAAAGAATCATCATCATCATGTCTATGATATCATAATACCAAATGTTAAAATAACAAAAGAAAGGGTATAATATTGCACGTCCATGAAATCTGAAGGCTCTAGGTTATAATATATGACTATGTACTTAGAATTCAACCCTCTCAACACGTCAAATTTTCACCCCCTATTATTTAGTTTGTCACATTAAACCCAAGTTTTTCTCTTCCTTGTCATCCACTCACCTGATCAAATACCTAGAATGTAAAACTACAATACAACCCTTCATTTAGCCAAGTCTGTGACATCATGGAGTAAGCCATAGTAGATAGAAATAACCTACCATTACTCGCTTGTACTATAGGACATGTACCAGCCTAGAAGTCACTAGTGGCTTCTGCTAACCTTTTTGTAGTTGGCACATACTTTTTCTCCTTGTGACAATTAAAATAGTAGACCTCACAATAGATTAAGAGATCATATATGTATGTGTCATTGTAGAATAAACAAGAGGAAAGAATGAGAGGAGAAAAGCAAACATCAGGATGCAGTGTTATATTACAGTTTGATATACATAACACCGACACCCTCTATGTTAGGTGCCTATTGACTAAGGTACTACAGTCTCACCGCTAACACTAAATATGACGCAGTACTGCTACAAATACAAGGAGGATCATCATTGGTCATGTTCAGATGGCTTCACCAAGCAACCATATTCTAGGACAAGGAGAAAAAAGTGAATGTCTCGAGTGGGTGTCAAGTGTGGGTTACAATGGTATTCTTTTCCAATTCAAATAAAATTGTGTGGTACATTGGTCCCAACTTATTGTCAAAGGTAAGAAGATGAAAAATAAATGTATAGAGATGATTTTTGCTTTCACCCCACATTTGAGTAGGTTAAGAGAAATATAGTCACCCTAGTTTTGTTAGAGCATTCACTCCGATGCACTACTAGTATTTACCTACTTCCATTATTTTATTTCTTTTGTTGTATTTTTGCTTGGTTGTCATCTTCTTTTTCTTCTAGTATGATGTAAAAATACAAGTGTGTCCATGATCTATTTTTTTCTAGAGTTGTAAACATTAGTGGATTATAAATTGAGGGTATTTATAATTATGGATATTGAAACATATATACTTATTCCTTTATATTTACTATAAAATATGTTCACAACTCTGACAACTATAAAATTTGACAAGTAGTCTAAATAAGTAGAATTCGACTATTTAAGGACACAAAAAGGTAATTTGCAATATATATGTAAAACTAAACCATTTATGTAACTAAAATAATTTAAATGTAAAAAGATATAAAGAAGTTATACTAATGAAGTATCTATACTTGGATAACTATCTCATTTTACCATCACTTCAATTAGATGTGCACTTTTAGACATAAATTTTAGTCAAGTATGTATCTGAATGTGCATTTTTAGCACTCCTAGTAAGTGTTTATTTGCAGCCATATATTTCACGTTTTCTAAAACCTTTTTTAGCATTTAGTACCACAATTGTTATTTCTAAAGTAAATGTTCTCAACTTAAGTTTGAGTTGAAGAGAAAGGCTATGTGGACATATAGGGGCATGCAACTTTAGACTATTTAGACTACTTGATTTATTTGTGTTTATAAACAATAACATCACATATGAACACACCCACCACTTTCCCACCTCTCCATGCCACCCTTGGACTGTCTTGTTCAGTTGGATATGTTACTATACATATATGGTGTTTTATTTTAAAAAGATACCTTTTTGTTTCATTCTATTTTGATATTTTTTGTTTAGGTTCCCAATATTGCACAAATTTAACCTTGGTAAAACTAGAATAATTTATTTTCCTCTTCTGCTTGCCATGTTTATCATTTAAAAGTGATTTGTATATTGACTTACACAAACTATTGTTTAGCAATTTGAGCAAATACAATTTGAGACTATGTGATTTGAAGATTGTATGCGACCATATACAATGAGCCATATGACATGATATGCCAAAGAACTTTTCCTTACATCTTCTTGTTTGATCTATATTCATTAGCATGGTTTCTACCTGGTTGAATACACTTATTTTTGACCAGAAGACTTATATATTTTATCAAATGACTTCAACTTGTATCCAGTCAATAATTGAGTAGATATACCCAATATCTTAGAAGCAATGATAGAAATCATTAAGTCTTTACTAATAGAGGAATTAATAACATAGGAGAAATCTTACATGTCTATGAAAAATAAGTAGAGGGCCAGGTGGTCACCTACCTTACCCCATTTGAATATCCAAAAGGGTGTGTATGGAACCCATTATCAAGCACTTGAGAAGTCGAAGAATTTGTTGGATCTAGGGCTCTAGGGGCAGTGAATAGAGCTTCAAAACTTCTCACAAGATAGATTAGACCTTCAATTTATATCAAATTAAAACCAACAACTTAAGTGCAATTTGAAGTCCTAATTAACAAGCATAGCAAGGATGAGAGGAATGGATAGCAAGCACTTGACAAGGTCATGTAGAGTGGTTCCACTCTTTAAACTAGGAGAGAGTCAGTACACTACCTAGAGAGGTCAGCCTCTAGGACTTTGCAAGTGCTTTTCTCTATATATTCACCAATAAGAGTTACAACACAAGACCACCAAAGGACTTAACCATCCAAGCACAATGAGCATTCCACCTTACCAAGGGCTTACCCACTTTGCAAGAGTCTTAAGCCTTCTTCCTAGGTCTTACCCACTTTAGCACAAGTCTTCCGCCTTCAAGGACTTTTCCACTCTTCTTGGATCTTCAACATTTTCCTTCTCCTTCACCTGTAGAAGATCATCACCTCTTCTTCAACCTTAAAGAAGATCAACAACAGCTCCACCTTCACTCGGAGTAACTTGCTTCACCTTTTCTTCATGGAGGGAAGGGGTAGGGAAGATGGAGTAGATGAGAGCTATATAAGAATAAGGAAGTAGCTCTCTTATAACAGACCTATCTCACTCATAATCACAAAATGAAGTGAAAACTAGAGAGAGAAAGGGGATCAAGGAGTAGCAACACACTCAACTATAGAAAGGACTTAGAATAACATGAATGAGAAAACTTGGAATGAACTCCAAAGGGCCCTATTTATAGCTGGGGGTGTTCCCTTGAGTGTGATATCACTTAGGGTCGAAATATAGCCATTTTCCAAGATGCAACAAATCTATTTTCACCCAAAACAACTCATCAATGGTTATAATCACTTTTTCTGCATTTTCCATATAGTACACTCGATCGAGTTTCAATAAAGGTAATTTGACCAATCAACTAAAAGACAAAGCCAATTTTCAAACTATCGGTCGAGTTTGTTATGGAAAACTTGACCGATGAGCTAAAATGAATTTTTCTCAGTGAGTTGGCCGGTCGAGTTCTGTGAGTGTACAACTCGATCGATGGGTCATCTTCAAAAAATCCATCATATGATCGGTCGAGTTTCCAACTCGACCGATGAACAACCTGTGATAAATTTTCTAAATTGACTTTAGAGTGATTAAACCTTGGAATTAATTGTCCCTAATTTTTTCTCATCTTAGTTACAAGTCATATCATCAATACAAGTGATTACAAAATCATCTAAGGTCATTTGGATTGATTTCCCAAATTGCACACTTGCATTGCATTTGACTTGAACTTGAACAAGCTAGGGATTGTGTAATTTGATCCTTTTCATGTACCTAAAGCCTGAAATCAATCTTGAACAAACATATTAGATACATAGGAATGGAATGGTTAAGTCATTAGTAAATATGGGCAATGTATAACTCTCTAGTCAAAATTCTCCCCCTTTTTGACAATGACAAACCATTCCTCAATCATATTGAAAAGGATATTTAAGTTATACCTTGGCCTTGTGAATGGTAAGGGGATTGAAGATTTGAACAATGTGAATTGCTCCCCCTCAATCTATGCTTACTCTAACCTACATAGTTAGCCTATCTACACAAAGCAACATGACATATATATACTATATGGTCCTTTAGCAAGTCACATGATATAGCATATAATGAACAAGAAAAGGAACACATAGGCAATACAAGCAATATGGTTGAGCTTTAAAAAATTGAATTTCTCTCCCCATTTTGATATTGTAAAAAAGGAAGGGGGTAGAAGAGAATAGAAACATGTCTTATCCAAGCACAACCAAGCATACAGGCACAACATGCAATCTCAAAGCATACACCAAACAGAGATGAGAGAAACAAGCAGTCTCAAGCATAATAAAAATATGGTAAAACATGGCACAAACTCATGAGATATAGAAAATCAAAGAGTAAGTGTGCACAGCCAGGAGGTTTGCCTAGAAGCAGCCACCCTTGAAAGAGTGCGTAATAGCTCACTGATCGAGCGCTCCTGCGCCGAAGATGAACGGGGCTAAGCGATCTGCCGAAGCTGTGGGATGTGAAAAAGCATCGGTAGGGGAGCCCATATGTTTTTACTAAAAAATAGCCTAGAAAGATATATATGATCAACATCTAGATTAAAAACTACA
This sequence comes from Alisma plantago-aquatica, assembly GCA_963693085.1. Lineage (NCBI taxonomy): Eukaryota > Viridiplantae > Streptophyta > Magnoliopsida > Alismatales > Alismataceae > Alisma > Alisma plantago-aquatica. The sequence goes on from OY856411.1 coordinate 290,498,530, forward strand.
ACCAACTAAACATCTAATCTATCTATATCAACATCATCCACAACATCATCAACATCAGGATTGTAGTCGTCATCTCCGTATGAAGGGGCAGTAGAATCACCTTCATCACCGACGTCACCAACGAAGCCATCAGAGGCATCATCATAAGAGGCATCACCATCTTCCTCATTAGAATCAACAACCTCCTCATCAGCTTGGTCTGAAATCTCTTCATCAACATAGGAACCGAAGCCACGATCGGGCCAACGTGCATTCTTCTCATCCCAAGACATACCATGAGCATGGAGCTCATTGGCCTGTGGGAAGGAAAGAGCAAAACTACCAAGGATGGCAAGCAGAGTGACCAAGGGGCCAGTAGGAAGAGGAAACACACCAGGGGTATATCCACCAATAACATAGGGTGTAGCAACAGAAGATGTAGGTGGAGGGGCAGGGTAAAAGTGATCATATGCAAAGGATGCATAGTCACCTCCTAGGTATGGGTGGTAGGTTGGGTAGGGGTGTGCACACGACATGTTCATGTTGAACATAGGTCCTGATGCAGGTGCTCCTGAACATGAAGATTGTATGCATGTTGATGCATTATGTAGCCCATAAGGGTTTCATTTGACACATGGAACGAGACACATGTAGGTCAGGAAGGCTAAGGTGGTGGATCTACTTGGGTAGAGGGAGAGGTAGAGGCACCATGTGTGGTGGAGGAGAGGATAGACATAGACTTCTAAAGAGTGTTCTCACTGATACAAACTCCTTTCTAGGTAGGTTTGTAATGGAAGTCATGGAAAATAGATTTGTTAGTGGCAAGCTAGAACAAACCAAAAATCAGGATAGGGTAGGGAGGGTGGGTGCCACAGGTGTTCTTGCCTGAGTAAAATTAGGTCATATGGTGGATAATATATCTTGACCACTTGATTATGATGTTCTTCAAAAGACAATACATAATCACTGCAATGTTTTCTGCAATCTCAGTTTGATTCTTCTTCAGATGGATATTGCAGTTAACAACTAGGGTGATGATGCATCTCTAGAGGTCCAAGGCAGAGGAGGGAAGGGTGCACTTCTTCCTATATGTGAATTGATGCTTCTTCAAGAACTTATGAATATTAGGGAGAGTAAGAGCATATTTCTTATAGAAGGCCTCAAGCTCAACTAGGTCAAAGTACTCTGGGTAGTCCTTACTCCAGGTCTCAGTCACTTTGGTACCTAAAAAGAAGATGTTCAGGGTATCCTCAGATACTTGAGATATCTTCCCAACTATCATGTATGTGAGGACTACCTGAGTATCAGGCAAGGGTGCGAGGGTGTCGTAATTCCAACACAAGCTAACGTAGAATTCATGAACCACTTTTGTGCTGATGATGGAATTGTTGTAGCAAGCGTGTTCAACACCCAAGGCAGAGAAATGGTGATCATAAATCAACTTCTCTACTTGATCTATGACCTCTTATCTTTTAGGTTTAGGCTCAAATAGGGAACGAAAAGGGAAAGGATTCTGGGGAAGGAGTTCCTTATACCTATTTATAACCTCATTTGAGACAAAGAGAGTATCATCAAACAAAATCAAGTGGGAGTTGGACGAAGATGGAGTTGCATTAGCTGGGGTGACCCTCTTCCTCCTATTGGATGCCATAGAGACGAAAAGGATAGGAAGCAGAGAGCAAAAGCTAAAGACACACCACCAAAACTCATCCACAGACCTAGGTTAGCAAGGGGGAAGGTCAAGATAGGTCGAGCTAGGGCTAGGTTGAGGAAGGTTAGGGCTAGGGTAGAGAGCTTAAGGGAACTGGATGTCAGATCAGTCGACTTTTATCTAGTTGAGAGGGAGAATCATCGGCCGAACCCATCTTAAAATTGCTCTAGCCTGGCCATCGGTCGAGTTCGATGAACTCAGAAACTCGACCGATAGGCTCTTTAAAAAACCTCTCGGCCTCCGATTGGTCGAGTTGGAAACTCGGCCGATGGTCGACCTGACCTAAACATACAAAACCTAGTTTCAATACATTAAAGTGCTAATTAAATTTATTTTTCAAGTCCATTATGTATTTTGAACATACTTAGGCACATATCACTTATCATTGGGTACTATTTTATGGAAAAACATGCATTTGCAAAATACCCAGAAACAAGAGAGAAACAAGGAAAAAATAAACACGAAAAATGGATTTTTAACATATTAGAAAGCAATGGTGATCAAAATAGAGACAAAGCATATAGGATAGATGAAAACTATCTAGAAGGCATATTAGATTCATTCAAAGTAGTTATAAGCAATTTTGATATAATAAAGTTAAATTTATCTCTAGCTAGAGGTTTAATGAAAATGTTCGCCAACTGATTTTCTGTGTCCACATGCGTGATATAGATATCCTTCTTGGCAATGTGATCATGGAGAAAATGATGACAAACCTCTATATATTTAGCTCTACTATGCATGATATGATTATATGACAAGTTAATTGCACTAGTATTATCACAATAGATAGGAGAAGCATCAAAATGAATGTTAAAGTCTTAGAGCATTTGCTTCATCCATAGGACGTAGGCACATGATGAATCCAAATTCATCATGATTTTCAGTCGCTGTTTTGGGCCCAATTCGACTAAATACATTCGATTTCATCTCCTTAATTCTTACAATATGCAATTTTGCTTGGTTGATCAGATTATCAAATTATTAACTAATTTTATATATATTTCATGCAGATCATGCAGGTCAAGGTGAGGTTCAACCATCAACTGGAACTCACCTTCACTCAAGATCCTCTCAGCAAACGGTCTTGACCAAATGGTCTTGACCAACTGATCTGGTCCATTCAGTTTGCATCCACACAGTTTGCTCTTCTTTCTCCAAATAGTTTCACCTATACGATCCTCCTTGTGACTAGCAAACAATCTTGAGACTGCATGGGTTGCAAACGGTCTTGAGACCACATGGGTTGCAAATGGTCTTGAGACGATGCAAGCCCAACCAATCCTCAAACCATGAGAAGCAAACGGTCTCCAAACTGTTTGGGCGATCAATCTCCAAAACTGATCAGACGAAGATCGTTTGGATGACAAAGACCGTTTGGACACCCAGACCATTTGGATGCCAAAGACCGTTTGGTGGTGCACGATCTTAAGACTGTTAGACAAGCAGACCATGAGATGCACAGACCATTAAGAAGTGATCAGTCTCCAAACCGATGGGAGGCCATCGATCCACGAGACCATTTGGATCGACTGAAACCATTTACACTCAAGACCGTGAGGAAAGGACCGTTTGCCCAGGATCATTAAGACCCAAATCGTTAAGGCCGAGATCATTTGGATGCCGAAGACCGGTCCGACGATCAAAACTGATTAGAGTAAGGCCGTTTGGATGTGAGTCTTAAACCGTTAAGATGAAGACCAGTTGAAGGTACTTAACTCCAAACTATTTAAACTCAAAACCATGTGAAGTGGACTCATATCCAAACCGTTCAAGACCCGACCCAAGCCTATAAATAGGACCAATAGGGTCCTCATTTGGGGGATCAGATTTGGGACAACGCCAGGCTGCCCCTTTCTGAGCTCGACCCCTGCTCCCTCTGATCTACCACAACACCATCACCAGGTTGCACCTAGCATGCTCGACCCCTGGGAAAGCTCTTCCGCATCCGTTTCTCCTCATCCTCCACTCCACCACCAGGCTGTGCCTAAAACGCACTTGCCCCCTGGTGGAGGACAATCTCCACTGCCAAGCGAAGTGGCAGGCTTACACATCCACCCGTTATCCACTCCACCTACACATCCTCAACCTGATCCTCCTGCTATGAGCAAGGAGGAAGAGACGAGAAGGAAGGTGGAGAGAGAAAGACTGCCTAGTCTGTCTTGGTGTCCCTCGTTCCTCGTCCAGATCTACTTTGACATGACGTAGAAGACTGCATCATCTTCATCGAGTTGCGGCCACCTTCTGCATCATGCTCATGGAAGAATCTTCCTTCCCTCTTGTTCTTCTTATTTCTCACATCATGAACGAGTAGTTCCTTTTTGATGAGGTTCGGGGACTAGCCCCACTGCCAATGCAAGCATGTTCTCTTGTTAAACATTCCATGGCAATGTATATAACTTTTCATTTCATTGTATATCGTTAATGTTTGTGTACTGATTACCTGCTTGCTTTTATCTTGTTCTTCCCAATGTTGTGAGAATTTCTATATGTAGGGTAGAATGTCGATTAATGAGGTTGACTCCCAAACCAGAAATAGAATGGGATTCCTTGAGGTCGTAAGTGTATGATCTGTGAGGGGATGAGCCATCTAGCCTATGGTGATGCTTCTGTGGCCTAAACATCCCTTAGGGAGGGCCACAACTTCGGTTGGATATCTGTATCGTCATCGTTAATCATCGATATTTGCTTGTAGATTAATCACCTTCTTGCTTTTCAATTAGCACGGTTGACTCCATGACTAGAAATAGAAAGGGATTCCTTGAGGTTGTAAGTGTACGATCTGTGAGGGGACGAGCCATCTAGCCCACAATGACACTTTTGTATGCCTAAACATCCCTCAGGGAGGGCCACAACTTCAATTGGATATATGTATCATCAGAACCATAAGTGCAAGATTTGGATGGCTACGAGACATCTGATGTCTAAGGTGATGCTTATGCGAACCTAAACATCCCTCAGGGAGGGTTTGCAGTAGTTCTATTTGGATAGTTATATCTTGCCTGGATGCTTGATGTTTGGATGTGTTTGCATGTGTAGTGGTGGTGAAACCCGGTACCATCCCAGCGATCCCATATCATTAATCAAGATCAACTTTAATTCTGCTCTTTACTTTCCTACATTTAGTTTAATTAACCTCAATTCAACCAATCATTTTAAATATTAGCCTTACTTGAACTAGACTGGACTAGCAATGATTCTTAAAAACATTGTCCCTTGGGATTCGATCCTTAACTATACTGCAATAAGACCCGTCCACTTGCGGGTGATATTATTGCACAAGGTTTTGTTAAAAGCTCAGGGATTTCAACCCTGAGTGAATTTGTTAGTGCGATAATAAACCACATCAAATTCTGGCACCGTTGCCAGGGAAAATGAAATATATTAGTCAAATCTAGTTCTATTAAGGTTAATCTAGGGTTTTGCTTTTCTTTTGAAACAATTGATCATCTTCTTGAATTCGGTTCTACTCCATCAATCTCACTTCTGAAAATTCTTTCCATCCCAGGTACCAACAAAGACTAGTGCATGCACCGCTCAAACAGTCTCGATCTCATTACTAGCTTTGATCCTGAAATAGATAGAACTTTCCGTCATCAGAACAGAGAGAACCAAGAAAGAATGGATCAGGAGGAGGAAATAGCCTGAAGAGTAGCTCAAGCCCTTGCTGCACAAAGAGATAGGCTTATGCAAGAAGCCAGAGCTACAGTTGAAACAGAGATCCAAGCAGCTCAAGCAGCAACACAAGTAGCATAACTACAGAAGGACCTTAGGGAGTTCTCAATCCCTAAAGCTGCTTATGTTCACCACCCAGTACAACCTCCTCCCATCAATGCTACTAATTTCGAGATCCAAGCACATTGGATCACCTTGTTTTAAAACAACCCATTCTATGGTAAACAAGGAGAAGATAGTCAGGAACATCTTCTGAGGTTTATTGATCTATGTGCTATGACAAAGCAAAATGGAGTCACATATGATGCCATCTTACTCCGTCTCTTCAAGTATTCTCTTGCTGATAGAGCTATAAGTTGGTATAATTCCTTGCAATGTGAACCCATCACCACTTGGGAACAAGTTCAAAATGTTTTTCTGAAAAAATTCTATCCTCCTTCTCTCACCTATGAAATCAGGGGACATATAACTCCGTTCACTTAGGTCCCCAGGGAATCCCTTGCTGAAGCCTGGGAAAGATACAAGGAGCTTCTACGCAAGTGTCCACACCATGGCATTCCTAAGAATCAACTCATCAAGATCTTCTATAGGGGTGTGGATGATGACATCAAGAGGTTCTTAGACTCTTCATCAGGAGGAAACTTCATGCGTCAAAGCTATGACAGCGCATGGAAGGTTGTTACCCTTGGAGCTAAAAATCAAGCTAGTTGGGGTAGATCTGTAGGTAAAGGAGTGTTGAAGGTAGCTATGGCTGAAGCTACTCCTGAGTACAAGACTATGGACAAGTCTCTCAAGCTTCTAATTGCCAAGCAAGACCATATCGAATCATCTCTTGCTACCTACAAAAGAAGACGCTCACCCCTTCAACAACAAGAGCAAGTCAAATCTGCCTCTTTGTTTTGTGAAGCCTGTAAAGATAATGACCACTCTACTTTATCCTACACTGTTCTTTATGATGTTGTTTCAAGCAAAATCAATGGACAAGGAGATAATGGCCAGATGGAAAGCCTAAATGCTATCAACACTATCCCTAATCAAAGTTATTACAATCCAAGTCAGAATAGGAACCATCCTGGTTTTCAATATGGAAATCCTTCTGGAGCGGTAAAATCACATCAACTTGTTTCAAATAATCAACAACGAGGTCCACTAGATTACCAGTATAACTAACAATAGAACTTTTGAAACCAAGGTTACTTCAGAAGTAACTTCCAGAATAGGAATCAATTCCAAGATCCAAACCAAGCCCCTTATCAACATCAAGCTAGTCCCATTTCTCCGGATGACAAATAGTCAACCATTGAGAAGATTCTACAGACACAACACACGTTGATAGATAACCAACAAGCCCATCAGAAGGCCATTGAATATCAACTAGCTCAACTTGCAGCTAGCCTCAAGCCACCTGCTGGAGCTTTAGCTGCGCAACCAGAAGACAATCTGAGGCACGTGGAACTACTTAAAGTTGTGACAACTCGTTCAGGCTTAATCTTACCAGAACCCACGACTCCTGTCACCGTGACAAATGTCCAAGGTACTGAGCATAGTGCAGGTGCCACTCAGAATGATAAGACTGACAAGGCGAGCTCTGAGGAACCTACTCTTGCTGATGCAGAAGATACACCTGAGCTAGTTGTTCCAGTGTACAAACCTCATGTGCCATTTTCAAGTCGACTCAATTATACACAGCTAGATACTAGGTTCAACAAATTCAAGGAAATCATGAAAACGTTGTATGTCAATATCCCGCTCTTGGATGCCATGGCTGAGATGCCCCAATGGTCCAAGTTTTTCAAACTCCTGCTCAGTCAGAAACACAGAACTGAAGAACATCAGACAGTGAAATTGGCGAAAACATCATCTTATTTAGTGATGGATAGGATGCCTCGCAAACATAAGGATCCAAGAACCTTCAGAATTAACTGCTCATAAGAGATTCCGTCAACTGACCCGGCCTAGCCGATCTCATAGCTAGCATTTCTATCATTCCTCTCAGCCTATGCAACAAATTGGGCCTCACCAACTTCTTGCCCACTAGGATGTCCACAGAGCTTGCTGACTCTTCAATGATCAAGCCAATTGGCATTATAAAAGACATTCCTGTAAGGCATGGGGATCTGTATGTCCCATGTGATTTCGTAGTTATGGATATCAGGGAGAATCCATGATACCCCCTCCTTTTTGGAAGACCTTTTCTCTCAACTACTAGAGATCTGATCGATGTTGAAGCTGGAATGACACTGAGGGTGGGAAACCAATCTTTTAATTATTATGCATCTAAAAGTGCCAAGGAAAGCACTGAAGAAAAAGAAGTATATTTTGTCGACTGTGTTAATCAATTCACTCAGATGCAGCAACAATTCCTTACCTCAAAATACAATATTCCCACAAAAAAAGGCCATGATGAAGAGAAGACTGAGAAAGAACGAGTCTATGTAGAGATAAAAGAAACGTCGTCAACTATGGAGGAGACACCTCTCAACCCTGTTGTTATACATATCAAACTTTTTGCAGGTGTCCATAAGCCTCCTCATCTAGAAACAACTATCCTCTGGAATGAACTAGTAGCCCAACAGACAGAGACTACCAATTTCATCTTCCCTCCACAACAAGATTTGGACTATAGTTTATACCAAGAACATCCCCCAGATCCATATCTGATTGACATCAATGACCAACATTGTTACGATGAAGGGACAATGCATCAACAAAGGAACTTTTCTTCTGAGCCTCAACAACAATACTTTATCAATGAAGCCATTCAGATCCCCTACAACTATTCTCCACCTTGGATTGAGCAACAGAGAATGATTCAACACAACTCAAGTTGTTTCCCTATGTGTTCTGACAATGCACACTCTGTATGGGGATGAATACAAGAGGCCAGAATCATATCAAAGATTAATGAATGGATGAGAAAGAAACCACCAAGAGAATATGGCAATCCAACTCAAGATCCACCCAGAGCTCCACCATGGTGATAGTATCCATGTCGAGCCATCGATGTAAAAAAAAGAAGCTTGTTGGGAGGCAACCTGATCCATAACTTCATTTTTAATTTTAGTTTTGAATTAGAAAATTTCCTTAATTTTGTTTCTATTTTTTTAGAAATTTTTGCACTAAACAAAAATCGCATCGCGAGATGCTATCTTAAGTTCTGACTAGTCTTCATTTTTGAGATTTTCAGATGGAGGATACACGCTGATTGGAACGCAACCACATCTGATGGTCCAACTGAAATGAATTTCCCCCTCCATCTCAGATTTATAGTTTGCTCGGGACGAGCAAATTTTTAAGTTCAGGGTGGAGGGTGGGTGGTACGTATTTCACTTTCCACCTACACCCATCCATTTCAGACTTAAGATTTCATCTCAGATTTATAGTTTGCTCGGGACGAGCAAATTTTCAAAATTTTTATGTTTTCAATGAAATTGAACAGAAACCTGATGAAGTTTTGACGCTTTTTGTTTCAATAATAGCCATTACCTAGCTGGCTAGTTTTTCTCTCCATGCTTTTCTTTGCATCATTATACCCTCCTTATTCGAAGAAGATCCTCAAAAAGGGCCATTTTCTAAAAACTAGCCTGTTGATTGAAATCATCTTGTGAAGCTTATGAATCCTAACATCATGATCCTTCTGCAAAAATGGCAAGTGTCTGTCAAACTGATGGGGATCAAACACGTCATGCTTCCTAACTGATAAGTGGAACAATAACATGGAATCTCCACCGGATCCTCATCAAGTCATTATTTGAGTACAGTGTGATAAAGAGAACCAGCCGGTGCATTGAATTGTAAATCAAGTTTCATTCTGATCTGAACTCTCTTGTACACTTCTTCTATCATCTTCATACCCTTCTATCCATAAAAAAAAACAAAAATAGCCAAAATAGTGCCAAACCCTAAGTTCAGGGTGGTACACCACCTCCCTCTATATTCACTTCTTCCATACCCCTCGCTAATAAAAGGGGCGTACCACCAAGAAAAGATGCCAATGTGCACACAAAAAGAAAATTCAATCTCAAGTCGAATAGAGGAAAGATTCGCACAAAAAAATCCAATAATAAAATAAAAATCTCGAGTCGAATAGAGGAGAGATTTATTTCTTCCTTCCATACCACCATTCACTCCCTTTTCTACCTAAAGGCACAATGAATGCCTCCGCTATCCTGAAATACACCAGTGTCAGATCAAGTGTACACTTGTTGTTCTGCGGGTATCTCTAGACTCTTACAAAACTCTTAAAAATGCTTGTTGTTGGAAAACGTGAGGAGGAAGTGATGTTGGAAAACAAACTCGGGAACAAAGATGTGGTAAAATGTGTTCAGTGATCTCAGGATGTTGAGATGCTTAGTTATACTGAGCAGAAAGGAAACAATCGTGATGTGAAGAGGAAGTAATCACATGATCTGAAAGTATTCATTTGGTGACTGTTTCAGATTTTGTGTTACTCGAGGACAAGCAACATTTAAGTTCGGGGTATTCTGATGAATCCAAATTCATCACAATTTTCAATTGCCATTTTGGTCCCAATTCGACTAAATACATTCGATTTCATCTCCTTAAATCTTACAATATGCAATTTTGCTTGGTTGATTAGATTATCAAGTTATTAACTAGTTTTATATAAATTTCATGCAGATCATGCAGGTCAAGGTGAGGTTCAACCATAAAATGGAACTCACCTTCACTCAAGATCCTCTCAGAAAACGGTCTTGACCAAACGATCTTGACCAAACAATTTGGTCCATTCGGTTTGCATCCACATGGTTTGCTCTTCTTTCTCCAAACAGTTTCACCTATACGATCCTCCTCGCGACCAACAAACAGTCTTGAGACTGCATGGGATGCAAATGGTCTTGAGACCACATGGGTTGCAACAGTCTTGAGACCACATGGGTTGTAAACGGTCTTGAGACCGCGTAAGGCCAACCGGTCCTCAAATTGTGAGAAGCATATGGTCTCCAAACCGTTTGGGCGATCAATCTCCAAAACCAATCAGACGAAGATCGTTTGGAAGACGAATACCATTTGGACGTCGAGATCGGTTGGACACCAAAGACCATTTGGCGGCGCACAATCTCAAGACCGTTAGACAAGAAGACTGTGAGACCATTCAGACGAGCGAGACCACAAGAGGCACAGTCAAATCGATGGGAGGCCATCAATCCACGAGACCGTTTGGATCGAATGAAACCGTTTACACTCAAGACCGTGAGGAAAGGATCATTTGCCCAGGATCGTTAAGACCCAAACCGTTAAGGTCGCGATCATTTGTGTAACATACTAAAATCCAGGGTCTTTCCTTCAATTTACCCACTTTTGAGCTTTTCTTTGCCTTCTAGTCCATTTGGACCTTTTTCATAAATTTCCCATCCTTTTGAATCATTTTTGGACTCCTTGTGCAATTTGAGCACAGTTCAAGGTTGAAATTACCTTTTTCCCTCATTTATGATAATAAAGGGGTGTTTGCACAAATAACCCACTTAAGGTAATAATTAAGGATTAATAATGCAAATGGAGTTTTATGAGAGATAATAAGTGTATAATGTTAATTTGGAGCTTTTTGGATAAATATATTGGTAATAATTTGTATTTGAATTAATTGTGGGTGTAATTAACCTAATTTCCTTCTCTCTCCTAAAAAATGATAATAATATATATCATAATAGAATATTATGGTGATATTTTTCTCTTAAAGTTAATAATGGATGGATATCTCGAAATTCACTCATGTAATCCATTAAAAGAAGTCTTTTCATATAATTCATTCATTTTAATGTATTAATATACACTTTAATGAGCAATATATTTATTAAGGGCCATATTATGTATAAAACGAGAAAGTAATTGTATAGCATTGTTCTAGACTTTAATATGAGAAATGGTTAAAATTTGGTGCCTTTTGGCCTTCATTTAACCCTCCAAATTCATTTTATAAGATTTTAATAAAGTATAACTATGGGATTTTAATAGATTTCATTAAATTGATGCGTAACACTATGATTTGGCCGATTCATCTTGTCACGCACCCCGACCTGATCCAACAGATCTGACTTAATCTATTTTTTTATCCGATGGAACTGACACCATCTTCAACCTCAGTCTGTTCGTGGGTCACTGAACAGTGACGACCGCCGCGCTCGTCGGACCCGTCCTCGCACCCTCCTTCATCATTTAGCGCGGTTCTTCTCCCTTTGAGTTCAACTCTTCATAACGATTTGAATGAGCCCTAGCTCATTGTCTTCTTTGGTATGGTTGCGAAATGCCCAATCGGTGCCTCCTCCTCTTCTCTGTCGTGAGGTTACAAAAGGGACTAGAGCCCTCCTTACGCCTATTTAAGGCTGGAGAAAGGACCTCCGAACTACGAGCTTTCTTCCTCCCCTTCCAATTGGTTCCCTAGTACCCTTGTCTGCCCAGACCTACCTGCTTTCCTTCTCCGGTGAGGACGACTGAGAGCTCTCGTCTCTGATCACCCCACTTCAATTCCCTCCTCAGTGAGTATCCTAGACACCCTTCCTACCCCATTTCCTTCCTTGTTTGGCCCCGATTTGCATCGAGATGCCAGGTCCTATAGGCCGTCGGAAGCTCCTCGGCAGTGCCTGACCTTTTCTCCACCCCATGCTCCTCCGCCCATCATGATGCTTGTTTTTTATCCGTCTTGTATCCGCGAACCTGTTGGAGTCCTAAGAAGCAGCTTATCTCAGGGGTTTCGATGGTATGGTCATGGTTGCCTTGTCTGTGTTCTCCGACTTCACCTGGCTTTGGGGTGGTCTCTGCACAACTCTGCCTTGTTTTGGCTCCTCGATACTCGCCTGATCCCATCGGTCCCATTTGTGGTTCCAGTTTGTCGAATGGTGGCCAGACATTGTGCAACAACCTTGGAGTCGAAGCAGGGTGTACAACCCTTACGCCATGGCCAAGGCTGAAGAAGCGTGGCTGTGCAATGATGCCTGTGGTCATGCCCCTGTGATTGGGATGATTAATCACCCAGGGGCATAATCGTAAATTCATCCCTTCCCTTGTTTCTCGCCAACGATGATGAATTGCTCATATGACTGGACTGCCCTCACAGCTTAAATGATTTCGTTTTGGCGACCAGGGGTATTTTGGTCATTTCACCTACTATTTACATCGAATTGCATTTTCATTTAAATTGTTGTCACACTATGGTTTTCTTACATTCTGATTGGCCAATTTTACTTAAATCATAGTAAATCGATCCATGGTCAGAAAAATGCGAATAAATAGTCAATGGAAAGGATTTTTAATTTAGAATTCGATTTTGAAGTTTTTGAGTCATGATTTTGATTCCTTATTCGAATTTTTCTCTGAATGGCTTTTTAAGTGTATAAAATTTTCTAAAATACATAATTAATTCGTTTTAACTCCAAATTGAGAAATAAAATATGTTTTCTTATTCAGGAGAATATGACTAATCTGTTAGACTAGGTTTTGAACCTTAAATCGTGGTTTTGAATAAAAGTTCCAAAATTAGGGTTTTTACTATGCTTTAAGCCTTATAAACACTAATACATGTGTAATTTGTATAACTAGGGAAAAATGGAAGTGAAAACAATATGATTGGTGAAAGTAATGGTAATGAATAAGGTATGTGAAGCCTATTTTGTATGTGATACATATTTGTGTATGTGAATCCTATTTTAGTATGTGGAACCTATTTATGTGAACATCTACGATGAATGTGAAATCTATGTGGAATGTATATGTGAAAATTATCTATCCTTCAGTTGGGCTCTTATCCAACCCTACCTTAAAGATGTGCTAGCCTTGTTATCCTTCAAAATGCCTTTATTTGGCTCTTTACTTATTTGATGATTTTGTTGCCATGATGGCTCATCTATTTGAATTATGTGAATCTTGCTATTGCCTATGTTGGCTTATCTTTTTGCAATACTTGGATAATGTTGTTGCTTATGATGGCCCATTTATTGAGATTATTCCTTGGGCTTTATTCCCAAATGCTATGATGCAAATGTTACCTTTATATTTTTACTACTGCCAAGTGAACTATTAATCATGATGTATTTTGGGCCAAAGGACAATGTAGTGTACATGAGTATAAACCACCCATATGCCACTGAGGTTTTAGTCCTCCTGTCGGGCACTGGGGTTTTAGTCCCCCTACCATTTTATATTAGGCACTGGGGTTTTAGTCCCCCTGCCACTTTATATTGGCACTGGGGTTTTAGTCCCCCTGCCACTTGGTGAGGTCTGGTAGGTGCCTCACCCTACATTGAGATGACTTTGTGACTTAATATATTCATGCTACGTGATTGTTATTGTTGTGATTGATTATGGCAGTTCTCTATTTCTTATTTGAATATTTATCTCATTCTTTCAAAATCTTGTAGCATAGAGAATCTTTTATTATGCAATGTTGTGACTATTACTTGTCTTATTCATTTTGATTGACACATACTTTTATCCTTCTTTTTCTGGATGATCCCAACCATCCAGGTATAGGATCAGGGTGCGCAGTTGAAACTTGGTGAACCTAAGGCTAAGGATAGGATAAGAAGAAAAGGAACATATAGCTTGAATGTTCATAGTTTCCTTTATATATTAAGTTGTTTTGTTTGGAGATAATATTGGCTTAGTCTAAGTCTTCCTCTACCTAGATCCTATGCTTGTATAAAGTTGTACTCCCATTTGGGAAATTTTTATAATGTACTCTTTATACATTTTGAATAAAGTCAAGTTTTATTTCTTCCGCTGCCACACAATTGGTGTTTTTGTTTACCATGATTTTTAGTAGAGACTTGGTCTTTACAGCATGGTATCGAAGTATCAAGGTAGTCAGATTCTTGACTAATTCAAATTGTCTCCTAGATAGAACCCTTACCATATATAGTTTCCTTTAGTAAGTTTTTCACCTTAGAGTTGACCTATGATGAAAGTTTGATTTAGGATCATAATAATTTCATAATAGAAATAAAATCTGTCAACTTTGGGTGAATTATCTATTGAGAATCTAGTAGAGCAAGAAGTTGAAGTGATGGTGTCTAGAAAGGGTTAGAGCTTGGGGGCTGGCAATATTTTACTCCACCCCACTAGCTTGGTAATGAGGACTCCTGAGCTCATATGACCTGGCCTGGCCTGATCTGATACAGACAGCTTGAAATAGTCTATCTTTGGGCATGTTGCCTAATTGTTGAATACCTTAGGAAAACCATAAGTGATGATTTGATCTCTTACACAAAATTCATCCTTAAATACCTTATACTCCTATGTTTAGGGTTTAGTGTACCCTATGTTACATCCTGAATCTTGGTTTATAAATCCTTTTAGTGTAGAATTTTATGTACCCATTTACCCTTTGCTTAATTTGACTTAGTTGACCCTTTTAATTGGTGGAGTGAGGGTAATGGTGTTATTACCCTATTTGGTTTTACAAATCTGATTTCAAGGACGAAATCCCTTTTTAGGGGGATGGAATCCCAATTAAAAGCAAAATCAAATACCTTTAGAGTTAGAAACCCTATCAATGTGGACATATGTACATAATAACTTATGTGAACAAGAATTTACCAAACACATTATAGTTGTAATTCAACTTGTTTGTTTATACACACATGAATATGTAGTAAGTCATATAGAGATAGTTCATATGCTTGAACCTTCACATATTATTGATGCACATAATAATGAGTTACTTATTACAAATTGTGAATATGCATAACGTTGACTATGCCACCCTAATGGTAAAATGTGTATGGATAATGCACCCTAAGGATGCTTTAACATGTAATGATCATGTTGACCTAAACCCTAATATGTAATCATCTAACTTTGACAACATATACACATATATATACCTTTAATGCCTTTCATGATACATTAGTGACATTAGGTGTCATCATCACATAATATACCTTGATACATATAAATGGATTATAGTCACAAAGTTATCAATATATGTAAGGTATATCACCTTGTTCTCTAATGAACACCTCATCATAACTTGATATATGAATTAATTCATTTATATTTAATGTGTTACATCCTATTCACTAAAATGAATATAATGACTCAAACATGATAATGAATAATTGGATTCAAATACATATTCATAAATTCCTAATGTGAAGTAAAATATGTATAATTTATAATATGAAGTTTAATGGACGAAAATGATTAATGATGTCATTAATATGAGTATGAAAGATGATATGACAATGTATGATATGGACATTATTGGGAATTATTATAGGCTTAATAACTTGTTGGATAATATTAAATTTTTCTACAAAATAATTTGTGATAATTCAACTTGATAGTTTTAAGAGGATAATGGAAAATGAATTCATGTTATTAAGGTTTTTGACCTAATACATTGATTAATGTTGAAATGACTTAGTAAACCCTAATTGTGCTTAAAACTCTTGATGAGGGAAATACACATGATATAATGTTGAGATGTAATTGTTTTGTATAAATGTGGCACAAGTGATGGTATAATAGCTATGATGCCTCTTCATGATGGAGATTATGCTAATAAGACAAAAATGTTGATTATTTTGTGTTTGATAAAAGGTTATAGGTTTTGTTGAAACCTTAGTGAGACTTTGCTTATGTGTAGAGATTTTAGTACCTATCTAGTTGTTTATGGTTGGGATGTTACTCACTCACCCTCTCTTCCCTCTTGTTATGATTTCGAGGACGAAATCCTCTTTAAGGGGTGGAGTGCTGTAACATACTAAAATCAGGGGTCTTTCCTGCAATTTACCCACTTTTGAGCTTTTCTTTGCCTTCTAGTCCATTTGGACCTTTTTCATAAATTTCCCATCCTTTTGAATCATTTTTGGACTCCTTGTGCAATTTGAGCACAATTCAAGGTTGAAATTACCTTTTCCCCTCATTTATGATAATAAAGGGGTGTTTGCACAAATAACCCACTTAAGGTAATAATTAAGGATTAATAATGCAAATGGAGTTTTATGAGAGATAATAAGTGGATAATGTTAATTTGGAGCTTTTTGGATAAATATATTGGTAATAATGTGTATTTGAATTAATTATGGGTGTAATTAACCTAATTTCCTTCTCTCTCCTAAAAATGATAATAATATATATCATAATAGAATATTATGGTGATATTTTGCTCTTAAAGTTAATAATGGATGGATATCTCGAAATTCACTCATGTAATCCATTAAAAGAAGTCTTTTCATATAATTCATTCATTTTAATGTATTAATATACACTTTAATGAGCAATATATTTATTAAGGGCCATATTATGTATAAAACGATAAAGTAATTGCATATCATTGTTCTATACTTTAATATGAGCATGTGGTTAAAATTTGGTGCCTTTTGGACTTCATTTTACCCTCCAAATTCATTTTATAAGCTTTTAATAAAGTATAACTATGGGATTTTAATAGATTTCATTAAATTGATGCGTAATGCTATGATTTGGTCAATTCATCTTGTCATGCGCCCCTGACCCGATCCAACGACTCTGACTTAATCTATTTTTTTTATCTAATGGCACTGACACCATCTTCAACCTCAGTCTGTTCACGGGTCACTGAATAGTGACGACCGCCACGTTCCTCGGACCCGCCCTCGCACCCTCCTTCGTCATTTAGCGTGGTTCTTCTCCCTTTGAGATTGTCTCTTCACGATGATTCGAATGAGCCCTAGCTCATTGTATTCTTTGGTCTGGTTGCGAAATGCCCAATCAATGCCTCCTCCTCTTCTCTGTTGTGAGGTTACAAAAGGGACTAGAGCCCTCCTTACACCTATTTAAGGCTGGAGAAAGGACCTCCGAACTACGAGCTTTCTTCCTCCCCTTCCAATTGGTTCCCTAGTACCCTCGTATGCCCAGACCTACCTGCTTTCCTTCTCCGGCGACGATGACTGAGAGCTCTCATCTCTGATCACCCCACTTCAATTCCCGCCTTAGTGAGTATCCTAGACACCCTTCCTACCCTTTTCCTTCCTTGTTTGGCCCCGATTTGCATCGAGACACCAGGTCCTATAGGCCACCGGAAGCTCCTCGGCAGTGCCTGACCTTTTGTCCACCCCGTGCTCCTCCGCCCATCATGATGCTTGTTTTTTATTTGTCTTGCATCCGCGAACCTGTTGGAGTCCTAAGCAGCGGCTTATCTCAGGGTTTTCGATGGTCTGGTCATGGTTGCCTTGTCTCTGTTCTCCGACTTCACCCGACTTTGGGGTGGTATCTGCACAACTCCACCTTGTTTTGGCTCCTCGATACTCGCCAGAGCCCATCGGTCCCATTTGTGGTTCCAATTTGTCGAATGGTGGCCAGATAGTGTGCAACGACCCTGGAGTCGAAGCAGGGTGTACAACCCTCGCGCCATGGCCAAGGCTAAAGAAGCCTGACTGTGCAATGACGCCCGTGGTCATGCCCCTGTGATTGGGATGATTAATCATCCAAGGGCATAATCGTAAATTCATCCCTTCCCTTGTTTCTTGCTAACGATGATGAATTGTTCAAATGACTGGACTGCCCTCACAGCTTAAATTATTTCATTTTGGTGACCATGGATATTTTGGTCATTTCACCTACTATTTACATCGAATTGCATTTTCATTTAAATTATTGTCACGCTATGGTTTTCTTGCATTCTGATTGGCCGATTTTACTTAAATCATAGTAGATCGATCCATGGTCAGAAAAATGCAAATAAATAGTCAATGGAAAGGATTTTTAATGTAGAATTCGATTTTGAAGTTTTTGAGTCATGATTTGGATTCCTTTTTCGAAGTTTGCTTTGAATGAATTTTTAAGTGTATAAAATGTTCTAAAATACATAATTAATTCATTTTAATTCCAAATTGAGAAATAAAATATGTTTTCTTATTCAGGAGAATATGACTAATCTGTTAGACTAGGTTTTGAACCTTAAATCGTGGTTTTGAATAAAAGTTCCAAAATTAGGGTTTTTCCTATGCTTTAAGCCTTATAAATACTAATACATGTGTAATGTTTATAACTAGGGAAAAATGGAAGTGAAAACAATATGATTAGTGAAAGTAATGGTAATGAATAAGGTATGTGAAGCCTATTTCGTATGTGATACATATTTGTGTATGTGAATCCTATTTTAGTATGTGGAACCTATTTATGTGAACATCTATGATGAATGTGAAATCTATGTGGAATGTATATGTGCAAATTACCTATCCTTCAGTTGGGCTCTTATCCAACCCTACCTTAAAGATGTGCTAGCCTTGTTATCCTTCAAAATGCCTTTATTTGGCTCTTTACTTATTTGATGCTTTTGTTGCCATTATGGCTCATCTATTTGAATTATGTGAATATTGCTATTGCCTATGTTGGCTCATATTTTTCAAATACTTGGATAATTTTGTTTCCTATGATGGCCCATTTATTGATATTATTCCTTGGGTTTTATTCCCAAATGCTATGATGCAAATGTTACCTTTATATTTTCACTACTGCCAAGTGAACTATTAAGCATGATGTATTTTGGTCCAAATGACAATGTAGTGTACATGAGTACAAACCACCCATAGGGCACTGAGGTTTTAGTCCTCCTGCCGGGCACTGGGGTTTTAGTCCCCCTGCCATTTTATATTAGGCACTAGGGTTTTAGTCCCCCTGCCACTTTATATAGGCACTGGGGTTTTAGTCCCCTCGCTACTTGGTGAGGTCAGGTAGGTGCCTCACCCTACATTGAGATGACTTTGTGACTTGATATATTCATGCTATGTGATTGTTATTGTGGTGATTGATTATGGCAGTTCTCTATTTCTTATTTGAATATTTGTCTCATTCTCTTAAAATCTTGTAGCATAGAGAATCTTTTATTATGCAATGTTGTTGACTATTACTTGTCTTTTTCCTTTTGATTGACACATACTTTTATCCTTCTTTTGCTGGATGATCCCAACCATCTAGGTATAGGATCAGAGAGCATAACTGAAGCTTGGTGAACCTAAGGCTAAGGATAGGATAAGAAGAAAAGGAACATATAGCTTGCATGTTCATAGTTGCCTTTATATATTAAGTTGTTTTGTTTGGAGATTATATTGGCTTAGTCTAAGTCTTCCTCTACCTGGATCCTATGCTTGTATAAAGTTGTACTCCCATTTGGGAAATTTTTATAATGTACTCTTTATACATTTTGAATAAAGTCAAGTTTTATTTCTTCCACTGCCACACAATTGGTGTTTTTGTTTACCATGATTTTTAGTAGAGACTTGGTCTTTACAGTTTGGAGGTCGAAGACCAGTTGGATGATCAAAACCGATTTGAGCAAGGCTGTTTGGACGTGAGTCTTAAATTGTTAAGATGAAGACCAGTTGGAGGCACTTAACTCCAAACTGTTCAAACTCAAAACCGTGTAAAGTGGACTCACATCCAAACCGTTCAAGACCCGACTCAAGCCTATAAATAGGACAGGGTCCTCATTTGGGGGATTGGATTCGGGATGCCGCCAGTCTGCTCCTTTGCGAGCTTGACCCCTGCTCCCTCTGATCTACTAAAATACCATCATCAGGATGCACCTAGCATGCTCGACCCCGGGGAAATCTCCTCCACATATGTTTCTCCTCATCCTCCACTCCACCACCAGGCTGTGCCTAAGTAGCACTCGAACCTTGGTGGAGGACGATCTCCACAACCAAGGTAAGTGGCAGGCTTTCACATCTACCCATTATCCACTCCACCTACACATCCTCAACCTGCTCCTCCTTCTACGAGCAAGGAGGACAAGATGAGAAGGAAGGTGGAGAGAGAAAGACTGTCCGATCTGTCTTGGTGTCCCTCACTCCTCATTCAGATCTGCTTCGGCACGACATAGAAGATCGCATCATCTTCACCGAGTTGCGACCACCTTCTCCATCATGCTCATGGCAGAATCTTCCCTCTCTCTTGTTCTTCTTGTTTCTCGCATTATGAGCGAGTAGTTCATTTTCTTTGGGGTGCGGGGACTAGCCCCGCTACCCATGCAAGCATGTTCTCCTGTTAAACATTCCACGACATTGTATATAACTTTTCATTTTGTTGTTAATCATTAATGTTTGTGGACTAATAAACTACTTGCTTTTATCTTGTTCTTCCCTATGTTGTGAGAATTTCTATATGTAGGGTAGAATGTCGATTAATGAGGTTGACTCCCAAACTAAAAATAGAATGGGATTCCTTGAGGTCGTAAGTGTATGATCCGTGAGGGAATGAGCCATATAGCCTATGGTGACACTTCTATGGCCTAAACATCCCTCAGGGCGGGCCACAACTTCAGTTGGATATCTGTATCATCATTGTTAATCTTCGATTTTTGCTTGTAGATTAATCACCTGCTTTCTTGTCGATTAGCACGGTTGACTCCCTGACTAGAAATAGAAAGGGATTCCTTGAGGTGGTAAGTGTATGATATGTGAGGGGATGAACCATCTAGACCATGGTGATACTTCTGTCTACCTAAACATCCCTCAGGAGGGCTACAACTTCAATTGGATATTTGTATCGTCAAAACCGTAAGTGTAAGATCCGGATGGCTATGAGACATCTGATGCCTATGGTGATGCTTACAAGAACCTAAACATCCCTCAAGGAGGGTTCGTAGCAGTTCTATTTGGATAGTTATATCTTGCCCGGATGTTTGATGTTTGGATGTGTTTGCATGTGTAGTGGTGGTGAAACTCGGTACCATCCCAGCAATCCCGTATCATTAATCTAGATCAACTTTAATTCTTCTCTTTAGTTTCCTACATTTAGTTTAATTAACCTCAATTTAACCAATCGTTTTAAATATTAGCCTTACTTGAACTAGACTGGACTAGCAACGATTCTTAAAAATGTTGTCCCTTGGGATTCGATCCTTAACTATATTGCGATAAGACCTGTCTTCTTGTGGATGGTATTATTGCATAAGGTTTTGGTAAAATCTCAGGGATCTCAACCCTAAGTGAATTTGTTAGTGCGATAATAAACCACGTCAGAACAACAACTCCCAACTTCAATTAATTCCGCCTTGGTGGTTGATAATGACACTATGCTCTATTTCTTGGAGAACTAAGACACCAAGCATGGTCCTAGGAGGAAACAAGTGCCACTTGTGCACTTTCTATCAATCAAGAACCCTGCATAATCAACATCACTATAAGAAGTAAGAGTAAAGTCCCTTGACTTGGGATACCATAGTCCAAAATTTTATGTTTTGGCTAAGTACCTTAAAGTCCTCTTAACAACTATAAGATGTGATTTCTTAGGATTTGATTGAAAGTGAGCACACAAGCCAACACTAAACATTATATCAGGTATTGAGGCAGTTAAGTAAAGTAAACTTCCAATCATACCTCTATAGAGCTTCTAATCTACCTTCTAACCTTCTTCATCTTTGTCAAGTTTGGTGGCATTTGGCATGAGTGTGTCCATTGGCTTGGTATTCTCCATCCCAAAGCATTTGAGTAATTCACTTGTATACTTGCCTTGATTGATGAAGTTCCCATCTTTTATTTGCTTGATTTGAAAGCCGAGGAAGAACATGAGTTCACACATCATACTCATCTCGAATTCACTCTGCATAAGATCACTAAATTCTTTGCAAAGATCAAGGTTGGTTCTGCCAAAAATGATATCATCAGCATATATTTGTATGATAAGAAAATTGTTAGAAGTGTGTTTTAGAAATAAGGTAGAATCTACTTTGCCCATGATATACCCATGTTCTAACAAAAAGTTCGTTAATTTCTCATACTAAGATTTAGGTGCTTGTTTGAGTCCATAGAGATCTTTTTGCAACAAATAAACATGGTTGGGTAAACTATCATGTTCAAAGCCTGGAGGTTGTGCAACATACACTTCCTCTTCAATTGTACCATTAAAAAATGCACTTTTAACATCCATTTGATACATAAGAAAGTTTTTATAACTAGCAAAAGCAAGTAACATATGAATGGACTCAAGTCTAGCTATAGGTGCATATGTTTCTTCAAAATCTATACCTTCATGTTGATTGTAGCCTTGACCCACTAACTTTGCTTTGTTCCTTACCACTTTGCCGCTTTCGTCAAGCTTGTTGCGGTAGACCCATTTCGTGCCAGTGATCTTTCTATCACTTAGTCTTAGCACTATGGTCCAAACTTTATTCTTTGCAAATTTCTCCAACTCTTCTTGCATAGCTAGGATCCACTCATCATCCCTAAGAGCTTCCTTGATGTTCTTTGTCTTGAGTTGTGAGATGAAGGCACTGTTGGCTTGTTCTTTGCTCAATGCAACCCACATCTCCACTCTTTTAAATGGATCACCTAAAATCATCTCTTTTGGATGATTCTTTGCAAACTGGGGTGTTGGATCCTTCTTCTCTTCATCTTTCTGTTCTTCTTGAGTGACCACCTCTTTTCCTTTTTTGGCGATGTTGAACTCTTTTAGAATAGGAATTACTTCATCTACAACATCATCATTTGGAACAATATCTTTTGGAATAGAGGGGTTAGTCTCAATAAACTTAACATTTATGGATTCTTCTACTTTAGCAAGATCAACATTAAAAACTCTATATGACTTTCTAGTAGTGCTATAGCCAAGATAGAAAGCCTTGTAAAATTTTAGATCAAACTTGTCGGGAGAATCTTTTGTATTTAAAACAAAACATGGACATCCGAAAACATGAAAATACTCAATAGAAGGCTACCTACCATGCCATAACTCATAGGGGGTTTTCTTCGAAGAAGGATGAGTAAAAACTGATTTTACACAAAACATGAGGTACTGATAGCATCAAACCAAAACTTCTTTGGAGTATCATAGTCTAGAAGCATGTTCCTTGCCATATCCTATAAAGACCTATTCTTTCTCTCTACAACCCCATTTTGTTGCGGTGTTTGAGGTGAAGAGAAGTTGTATGCATAACCAGATTCTTGACAAAAATGTTCAAAAAGCTCATTTTCATATTCTCCCCCATCATAACTACATATGGAAACAATGTAACAAGAAGCTTCATTCTCAACTCATTTACAAAAGCTAGAGAAAACATCAAGTGTATCACTCTTAGAAATGAGAAAGAAGGTCCAAGTATATCTAGAGAAATCATCGACAATAACAAGGCAACACTTGGAACCATGAAGCGGTTGAGTTCTCATTGGTCTAAACAGATCAATGTGAAGAAGCTTAAGAGCTCTCTTGGTACTAAGGACTCCTTTGGATTTGAAGTATGATTTGGTTTGCTTTCCTTGGGTACAAGGTTGACATTCCCCATCCTTTTCAAAATCCAATTTGGGAAGTCCCTTGACCAATTCCTTTTTGCTCAACTTCTTCAACCGATGCATATTTACATGACCAAGCTGATGGTGCCAAAGAGAAATATCATTCAAGTTGACTATTAGGCATCTATCAACAACAGAATTAATAGAGTCAAGACCAATAACATAAATATTACCACTTCTAATTCCCTTATATATAACTTTGTAGGGGAGGGAATCTAGAATCAAGCATTCAAAGGAAGTAAATAGAAAGTAATCATTGTCACATAATTGACTAACACTAATTAAATTATGATGTAAGCCATCCATAAAGAGAACATTCTTGATGCACAAGGATTCACCTACATCACGCTCACCTTTGACTCTACCTTTCTTGTTGTCCCTAAAGGTGACCAAACCTCCTTTCTTTTTGGTGAAGTTGTTGAAATGGCTTATGTCACCCGTCATATGCTTAGTGCAACCACTATCAACAATCCATCATCCTTTTTTATGTAAGAAAGGAGAATTTTAGTTCCCAACTCAAACTTTGGGATCTGGAGTTAGCTTGGGGACCCATTTCATCTTTGGGTTGGTCCCCTTAGGATTGTAAGGACAATAAGTAGAGTAATGATCATCACATTTGCAATAAAAACAAACCATAGGATTTTTAGTGCCAAAAGACTCTCCTACAAAGAAAGAGGTCTCCTTGCTATTTTTCTTACCTTTGGCTTTGCTTTTGCCCTTTGGTCCCCCCCCCCCCCCCGACAAATCCCAAACCACCAATACCACTTTGTATGGTAGAATGGTCAAAAATTTCATTTAGGGAGTTCTTCCCTTTGATGAATTTGTGTAGGGATGCTCTCAATATATGGTTATCATCATTTAGAAAAATAATGGTAGAAGATAAGCTAGCTATGTCATCCCTAGCATGGACAAGATCAGCCTCAAGACATAATGCTTTAGTTAAATATGAATCCTTCTCAAGGGAAATAGAAGCAAAATTAACACTATGCAATATAGGTCTAGAAGACAAGTCATTAACTTGACCAAGCAACCTAGAATTTTTAGATTTAAGCATTTGGATTTCTTTAAGATAGTCATCTCTTTCATCTCTACCAGCATCATTAAGAAGCTTAAATTCAACATTTTTAGTTTTAATCATTTCAATCTCTTTAAGGCAATTTTGGCTTTCTTCCTTAAGACTTTCAATGTTCTTGAGGTAGATACCATTCTCAACTTCAACTCCTTTTTATCGTAGCTCAAGATCAAGGTATTTCCCTTGCAAATTATCAATACTCTCAAGATTGGTTTTTTCATTTAACTCTAGGATTTCAAGTTTAGCATATAGATCATCAATGATTTTTCCTAACCATTTTCTTTTAGATTTACATTTAGCAAAAGATGAATGGGTAGAGATAAGCACATCAATAATAGCATCCTTAGATAACTCATGCAAACTTACCTCACTTACCTCACCAATTTCTTCACTAGTAGAGGCCATGAGTGCAAGGTGGCACTCTCCATCTTCTTTGGAGCTTGAGCTGCTTGAAGAAGAAGCTTCCCAAGCTGCACGAGCTGCATTCTTGTGTCTCTTCTCCTTCTTGTCCTTCCTCTTGTACTTGCTCTCCTTCTTGTACTCTTCTTCCTTCTTTGAGCTTCCCTTATGGTGTGACTTTCTTGACTTGGGACATTCACTCTTGTAGTGTCCCTTTTGACCACATTTATAGCATCTAGGAGTAGAGGAGGAGGAGACTTGCTTTCTCTTGAAGTGTTTGCCCTTGATGTAGTTGGCTTCATGTTCACTTGGGCCATCATCTTCACTAGAGGAGGAAGGAGAAGTCCAGAAAGCAAGTTGTTGTTGAAGGATGACCACCTCCACTTGTGCTTTGAAAGCACTATCTTTGATCTTCTTAGCTTCCTTCTCTTCTTTCTTGGCTTCTTCTTCTTGTTTGTCAAGCCTTGGCTCATGGGCTTGGAGGTTGCTAATGATCTCTTCAGTTGGGATGTCACCAAGGCTCTTCACTTCTTCAATGGAGGTGACCTTTGACTCCCATCTCTTTGGTAGAGTCCTCAAGATCTTGGAGCATATTACACCTCTATTCAAAGTGTTGCACAATGCAGCCAACCCATTGATGATGGAATTGAGCCTTGAGTACATCTCCACAAACCCTTCTTTCTTACCCATCGTGAAGTTCTCTAGAAGGCTGTTCAACATGTAGATCTTGGCCTCCTTGACTTGCTTTCTATCTTCATAGGTGATGCACAATTTGTCCCAAATCTCATCGGTGGTGTCCCAAGATGAGATCCGGTTGAAATCCGTTGGGGTAAGGGCTGCATAGAGGATGCTCATGGCTTTGGCATTGAGTTGGGATTCTTTCAGAGTAGCTTCACTCCATGTTGCAATAGCTCCAGTTGGCTCCTTGTAAGGTGTGATCATCACCTTCCACGTGTCTAAGTTCATGCCTCAAATTTAGAATTGCACACGCCTCTTCCAATAGATTAAGTTAGTGCCATCAAAGACCAGAGGACGCATGGAGAAGCCTCCCTCTAGGTTGATAGAACCAAGTAGGTTGTCTCCCATCTTCTCATCTCGTGGGGGATTGTTGGGGAAGATCCTTGGCTCTTATACCACTTGTTGGATCTAGGGCTCTACAGAGGGGGTGAATAGAGATTCAAAAATTCTCAAAAGATAGATTAGACCTTCAAATTATATCAAATTAAAACCAACAACTTAAGTGGAATTTGAAGTCCTAACTAACAAGCATAGCAAGGATGAGAGGAATTGATATCAAGCACTTGACAAGGTCATGTAGAGAGGTTCCACTCTCCAAACTAGGAGAGAGTTAATTCACAACCTAGACAGGTCATCCTATAGGACTTTGCAAGTGCTTTTATCTATATATTCACTAATAAGAGTTACAACACAATACCACCAAAGGACTTACCCATCCAAGCACAAAGAGCATTCCACCTTACCAAGGACTTACCCACTTTGCAAGAGTCTTCAGCCTTCTTCCTATGTCTTACCCACTCTAGCACAAGTCTTCCTCTGTCAAGGACTTTTCCACTCTTCTTGGATCTTCAGCCTTTGCCTTCTCCTTCACCTAGAAAAGATCATCACCTCTTCTTCAACCTTGAAGAAGAACAATAACAACTCCACCTTTACTCGGAGAAAATTTCTTCACCTTTGCTTCATGGAGGGAAGGGGTAGGGAAGATGGAGTAGATGAGAGATTTACAAGAATAAGGAAGTAGCTCTATTACAATAAGCCTATCTCACTCATAATCATGAAATGAAGTGTAAACTAGAGAGAGAAAGGGGCTGAAGGAGTTGCAACACACTCAACTATAGCAAGGATTTAGAATAACATGCATGAAAAAACTTGAAATGAACTCCAAGGGGTCCTATTTATAGCTGGGGGTGTTCCCTTGAGTGTGGGATCACTTAGGGTCGAAATATAGCCATTTTCCAAGATGCTATGGATCTGTTTTCACCCAAAACAACTCACTAATGGTTATAATCACTTTTTCAGCATTTTTTGTACAATACATTTGGTCGATTTTTAATAAAGGTAACTCAACTGTTAAACTAAAAGACAAAGCCAATTTTCAAACTATCGGTCGAATTTGTTCTAGGAAACTCGATCGATGAGCAAAAATTAGTTTTTCTCAGTGAGTCAGTCGGTCGAGTTTTGTGAGTGTACAACTCGACTGATGGGACATCTTCAAAAAATCCATCATAGGATCGGTCGAGTTTCCAACTCGATCGATGAAAAGCGTGTAACAAATTTTCTAAATTGACTTTAGAGTGATTAAACCTTGGAATTAAGTGTCCCCAATTTTTCTCATCTTAGTTACAAGTCATATCATGAATACAAGTGATTACAAAAATCATCTAAGGTCATTTGGAGTGATTTCCCAAATTGCACACTTGCATTGTATTTGACTTGAACTTGAACAAGCTAGGGCTTGTGTAATTTGATCCCTTTCATGTACCTAAAGCCTAAAATCAATCTTGAATGAACATATTAGATACATAGGAATCAGATGGTTGTCATTATCAAAATATGGGAAATGTATAACTCTCAAGTCAATAGAATTAAACAAATTTCCACCCATCACAACTAGTAACTAGAGAAACCCATTTCCCTAAGCATGAAATGAACAAAATATCTTCTTACAATATCCCAAGCTTTAGACAAAATGGATTTTACACATCTTCATATAACTCTATAAATTAGAGATTGAACTAAGAAATTCATTTTCCAATTACATAGTATCTCCCATAGATCTTCCGTGAATGAAGGCCACTTGGTTCTCAATTAAGTTAGGGAGAATGAACTTTAATACATTAAATAGTGATACAATAATCACTTTGTATAGGATGCTGCAAAAAGAAATGGGCCAAAATTATTTTAATTAAGACACACCAAGTAAATTAGGAATAAGTCTTGTGAACTTTTAGTTCCACTCTTTGAGTAATTTTTCTATATAGAAGTAAAACCCCAAATAGATTTGATAATGCTATCACCTACACCACTCGAGTAGGACCTAAAGGAAATGATTTTTAAGCCATCCAAGAGCCTTATAAAAACCATGCTTTCAAAAACATGTTCAATCTTGCCTTTAGTAACCCATTTTCTAAGATGGCCAAACTATTCTAAAATAATTCTAAGTATTATACAATATTTAATCTAATTAACTAGACTAATAGGAATACAGTTAAAAATCTAATCATAATATGACATAATATGGTTGCTAATAGTACCTAGGTTTTAGTTAGTAACACCTTCTATAATGAGATAATACTTGTTGTTTCTTATTCTTTTGGTATTAAAATAAGTGTAGAAGGTCATGTTCTTATAACCTACTGATGCATTGAGTTTTAGTCACTCTTCACAAACTATTTTTTGGGCACTAATTATATATATGTTCACTTTGAGATAGTTTTATGTATAGTTTTCTATATTTAGCCTATGAATCATTGTTGCATCTAGTATTTAGTATTTTTTATTGTATCATACTGATTTATTATCTGTAATTCAGATTTATTTCATTTTCCCCTATATCAAGTAATTTGAGCATCAAGTGGAGAACTTGGTGCCACCAACCCTTCTGTAGGTGGTACTGACAAATCACGAATCTACATCAAGGAAAAAGAGGAAAAAATCGATAATACCAAGAGGGATCTCAATGCTACCGAGAGACGCGTCAATGATGCCAAAGTTAGCAGTCGGTGCTGCAGACTCATGATCTAGGAAAAATACTTGAGATTTATTATCTTGATGCCATGATAGAAGACATGCTCAATAAGACAACAATTTATGGTTATATCAGTAGGATAGGGGTCCTAGTAAGATGGATATGATAGAAGACATGTTGTGCAAACTCACAAGTCAGAATGAGGCTTATATAGACCAATCAAAATAGGAGCAGTAGAATTAAGGGGCTCAAATTCATAGCATCAAAAATCAAATTTCACAACTGGTAGCAGAGGTAGCCATAATGAAGAAGCCTACCTAGTCGGTATTTCTTGGGAACACAGAGATATCTCATCAACATCTTCAAGTAAACTATGTCTCTATTTCTAAGGAGATAGAGCATGTTATTTGGGAGACACCAAATCAACTCACTCCAAATCTAGAATGTGTTTATATGCCATGATGTCTATTTCCCAACAACATATATGGAAGATCAAGGGGTGTAGAATGTCTATAAATTATTTACACACATGCACCCCAGTCAATACATTGTCCGCAAAAAGAGACAAGGACATTTCATCTACAATAGATTTGCAAGAAAAGGAACTTCAAGGTTCCACCATTGCCATTTCCACTCTCCCAGCTTGAGAGGAGGTCTCATGCAACAAGATCAGGTGTAGGTTGTATTCTATAGTGAGAAGTCACAATCAACAAGAAGGCACTAACAATCAAGAAGGAACATCCATATGTCACCCCATCTACATGAGATGTGCAGGATTCTGTCCTAGGGGGTGGCATTGATGCAAGCCTAGGGGAGGAGATCCTTAATATGTCATACATTTCTCCACACAAGCATGTAGAGAAGACACATGTTCCATTCCCGGATAGTCTAAAGTTGGGAAAGAAAGTCAAGCAATTTAATTTTTTTAGACATCTTTTGAAAACTCCACATCAACATCTTGCTTGAGGAAGAAATAGAACACATCCCTGCATATGAAATATTTTTAAGAATATCATCAACAAGAAAACACAAATAAAAGATATAGATGTCGCACGTGTTGATGAAATGGTCAATACTTTGATTTAGAGAAAACTACTAACAAAGAAGGAGGACCCAGGATGTTTCTACATCCCTGGTTTTATTTGCAATAAACATTTCAAACAAGCACTATGTGACTCTAGGGTGAGCATAAATCTCATGCCTCTCTCTACCTTTTGGAAGATGGGATTGAATAAATCAAGGAATACTTCCATGACAATCCAACAGGTGGATGGGTCAATTATGAGGTCTTACGGGATACATAAAGATGTTTTAGTTAAGGTTGATAGGTTTATCCATCCTATTGACTTTGTGGTTATGGACATGCAAGATATGCAAGGATCTGAAATGTTTTTAGGAAGGCTATTCCAAGATACATAGAATGCGATCATTGCCATGGATATATGATGTTTGACACTAGGAATCAATGATGACAGGGTGGAGTTCAAATTGCCAGATGATTCGAGACCACCATCCTTTGACAACCCAACCTGAAGGTAAGTGATGCATTGGATAATTGTCATTTTCACATGCCATTTATTATGGATTTTTGTGCACTTATTGTTCATTTTCATAGTAAATTGTGCATTATTTATTATCATTAGCTTGTGACACTTAATTGCATCAAATAGATGTATTTTTAATGTTCCATTTAGTTTCATTATTATTTAGGAGATTATGTTTGGTTTTTGTGAATTTCAAGTGAATCTACATGATACTACACATCTAGGTACTATCAACCATCCTGTCAGTGGTACCAACACTTGCTCAGAAAGGAACATTTTTAATCGAGTCAACTTGGTAGTACTGACCAAGGAAGTCTATACTACCAAAAACTTAACAACAAGGACTTAGAATTTCCTGATGAATCTGGGTACTACTGACATCAACTCGGTAGTACCGACATCTACACAGGTTGCCACAACTATTGAAGGTGTCTGTAGTACCGACACAGTGGGATCAAGCAGATATGGAAATTGTGTTTAATCTGACAGTTGGCAATTAATGAAGCCCCAAGTCACTTCTATGACTTAGGTGGATTTTTGTCAAACCTAGGTATCTGATTCTATTCCATTGTATGGAAGCCCAGAGCAAGGAGAGGAGAAAGTGAAGAAGAAAGCCATGTTTTGAGAGATTTGAGCACCTCTGGTGGACAGATTTGCAGCTCAAGGTTAGCGAATCGACATGTTTGTGTGAGGGAGTCATCTAGACCATCTTCTTCAGGGGTTCTTTTAGTTATCTAATGTTCGACACATTTTTATTCTTGTATCTTATGTATTTGATAGTGGAAATTATGTGGGGCTAATCTCCTTGTTCCTTAGGACCCAAGAGTAGCCTAGTTATTCATTGTAATTGACTACTATGCATTAATATATATTTTTCTCTTAATTTCTAAACATATTTCTAAGAGAGTATCACGAAAGCTTGATCACCATAGGTAATAATTTAAACCATTAATTGCTTAAAGAGAGGATTAAGGGTTGGAAAACTCATATAAGTACATGTTTTATATCACACCTTGAGAAAGAGGCTTATGAATGTGAAGAGAATAACCCAGAGTTTTTCATAAATCACCTAACTAATAACTCAAATACTATGAGAGTGGGATTTGTATTAGATTAGGTAGTGAATTATGTCATGATAGTAGGTAATTCTTGCTATAAGTCTCTTTGTCTAGGGTTAGAAGAGATAATTGTTAATGACATGATGTTAATTGCAATGTTAACTGAGGTGAAACTATAATCCTAAGGAATTCACTCCATTTGAGATCAAAACTAGTAATCTTAGATTTATTTTCTACATCATAGATAATTAAACCTTCACTCAAAGTTTTCATCAGCTTAGCTGATCACATCACAGTTAGTAGTAGTCTCTAGAGAACATTTCCCTAAGTTTGACATCTGGGCCTCTTTCGACCTATATTACATTGATACGTATACTTGCATTTAACATTCAAGTTTTTGGTGCCATTACCAGGGAAACAAAAAATCCAACACTAGGAGTGCTGTGATCAGCCACTCTAGGCCATAACCTTTATTATATTTTTATTATTTCTAAACTGAATATCAAATATCATTTATTCAATCATTAGTATCCATTCTCACACTGCTTTCAACAAGTTCAGATACTAGTGCATGGTGCAGACTTGAGCTCACGACTACAGAGAGTCGACTCCACATGGCTCTAGTTAGGAGGAGCTCTTACACTAAGGGAGAGAGTACAATGACGCATTAGGAAAACTAATTCAAACCCCACCACCAACTAATCCAACACCTCCACCAGAGGAACTAGAAGAACCAGCTCAGACGGTGGACAATAGAAGAACAAACTATTTGGGAGAAAATTAAGGTGTCTTCCTTAACAGCTCAACTAGGGCCAATAAAAAAAGACATAAATGTGGGTAGAGAAAAGATAGATCATGGGTTGGTGGCATTGGTCAATTCACATGATTTCCATGGCTACAACACAGAGGACTCAATGACACATATCAACAATTTTGTTGAGAGCTACAAAATGGTAAAAATTGATAGAATGCCAGAGACAATGATTTATCTGAAGCTTTTCCCATCATTACCGACAGACAATGCTAAGTCTTAGTTCTACAACCTGCCACCTGAATCCATTGAGACTTGGGAAGAGATGATAGACATCTTCTTTGAGCATTACTTTCCACTACACAAGACGAATAAGTTGGTCACAAAAATTTACAAATTCAAGTAGCAGGAAGAAGAGTCATATTATGAAGCATGGGAGAGGTTCCAGAATACGTTGAGGAAAATTCCTCATCATGGGATAGATCTTTACGCCCAAGAAAAGGTTTTATATTATGGGCTGCATCAAGGAGAAATGACCACACTTAACAATGTAGGATCATGATTCTTCCTCAACAACAAGCCATCCAGGTGTCACAAAATTCTAAAAAACATGGCTAAGAACTAGTCATGGGGAGAGGAAAGAGAAAGTCCAACAACCATTAAAAGTATTAGAGAGTCCAAGGTGATTACATCATTGAATAAGAAATTGGAATTGATTTCCAAGAAATTATGTCTGAACAATGGAATCTCTTCTGTAGGAGAAGAAGAAGAGTGCATGCTTGTGTGGAAACATAATTATAGGTGCAATGATTATTTCTAGAGGAAGGATCTAAAGTTTTCTTGGAAAGATCCCAATAATTTTCAGTAGGACCCGTCCCAAGTGCAACATCAAGGAAATGCACAACAACATGAAAGGGCCCCTAGTAAGATTGTTACAACCCCAATTTTGGGTTCATTTGCTGAGAAATGTAATTTCTCATATTAGAGATAAATTAACAAATAATGAATGGATGCATGATTTTCGTTTACAATAGCCTTGTTGTTTGATTTGTGGGCTTTATTGGCTATTGGGCCCAATAATAATGATATTCAAATAATTAATGAATAACTGAGATTTTGAGATAAGAAAGGTGTGGAAACCTCTAGAAGGCAAATCCATAGAAGATTTCGTGCCTCTTAGATTCCTTGGGTTCCAAGGAGTCCAAAGTTGCAAAGAAAAGGCAATAAGAAAAGAAAATAACAATTAAGTATTTCCTTGTTAATAAAGAAATTGAAAACATTGATGAAATGGGGAAAACATGTGAAAAGAAGTATGTTTGAGTTATCCTTAGTGGGATTTCGTATCCCAATGATTCCTAATAATAAAAGGAATGCTAATGAGGAAAACAAGAGAGAAATAAAGCGAAATCCACAAAAAGGAAATATTTTAATAAGGAATAAAACAGGATAATGAGATTAATGCATAATGATGCATTTAAGATAATGAGTATTCCTTAAAAAGGAATTTCGAATTCTTTGAGTCTCTTGGGGTCCAAGGATCCCCAATAAATAGGAAGGAAAGAGAAAATACTAAATTTGCAAAATATGAAGATAATGTGGTATATTAATAATGAATTTTGTGATGTTTTTCGAAAGATGGTATTTTCTATTAAAAGGGAAACATGTTTTTGTGGCCAATAGTTTAAAAGGCAAGTTTAAAGAGAATTAGAAAATGGATTTTCGTATTTCTAATATCCATATAATTGAGGATATACAAAGAGAGAGAGAGAGAGAGAGAAAGAGAGAGAGGGGGGCTACTTATTAATGAAGGATTTGGTTTCCTAATAAGAAAGGGACTTGTTCCCTCTTTGATGGGTCTCTTAGGGCGAGATATTCCTCCCCTATATGAGGGGTAGACCCCTGGATCGAGTTTCAAAAGATATCTCATGTCTCTCACTCTCTTCTTCATCTCCTTCTTCTTCTTCAACCCTGCTTCCGTTCTAAACCTAACCCGTAGGGGTGGGGCGATCCCAGAACCCAAGGAGAGTAGTTTGAGGGGTTGCGGCGCTCCGACGACGTCGGGAAGAACCTGGGCGATCATCTGGTCGATCCTTTCCATCTGCACGATGCTTTTCGGTGTGCAGCAGATTGGCTAGGTCGCAGGCCTAGGGAGCTCGCTTCCGGCCATCATGGCCGCGTTTTGCTCGTGCCTCGAGGATGCCAAGATGGGGCGGAGATGGGGAGGCCATGGGCGGCCACCCCCGAACCCTGAGGTGGGCAGGAAGAAGCCGCGCTGGGCTGCAGCCGGCTGCTAGGGCGACGCGGTGCTTCCGCGTGAGGAAGAAGGAGGCAGAAGCGACTTTGGACCGTTTTGCCCTTCGCGGGCTAAAGGGTCGACTAACTTAACCGGGGGCACGATGGTCTTTTCGATATGTTTCCAAAGCAACGAGCCAACGTGCATGCGCTTGACGACGTGGCACAATCTGATTGGTCCGGGTAAGTGAAATTTTGCAAAAATCATAGTTAATTATTCGTAGCTCGGATGATAAAAGTGTATACATGAAATTTGATCAGGAGAACGAGAGGAACTCAATAAAAATGTTAATAGAACCTATTTTTGCTTCTAATTTCAAAAGTAACAAAAGTGATCGTATAATGAATTAAACTTTGATTAAAACCCCTAATTGTTATTAGAGATCAAATCAAAGATGCTTAAAAGGTTAATTCGAGTATTATTACCCTGTTGAGAAGTAAAGTGAGATTCAAATATAATTTTGATAATGTTGGACTTATTTTAGGGTTTTAATCCATGAATATGTAGAAACCCTAATCTAGAGTCAAGAATGTGATTAACTTGAAAAGTTTGGAAATAAGTTTGTTAATCATAAAGAGATACATTAAGATCGAAAGATATGATTTGAGGTACATAATTAGTTTAATTGAAAGTGCCTTGAAACCCTAATGATGACTAATTTGACTATCAATGGCTTTAATTGATTAATTTCATGATTAATGATTGGAATATGCTGAATCTAAGCTATTTTGAGCATTAGGGTCACTAATTTGTGGAAAGATAACCATAATATAGAAATTAGGGTTTCCGTTTGAATCAAGGTAGAATTAATAATAAATAAGGTGCATATGGGAATTAGATCATGATGAATTAAGAGTTGTTAATCCAGAAGAAACTAAAGGTGATAATGAGCATAATGACCTTGAAATAACTTAAAAGGATAAAGAAGGTAGTTTTGGCATAAAAGAGGATTAATCAACTTTAATGGGGCTTATCGTGTTGAAATTAGGGTTTATGAACTAAGAGAGCGTTTAATTTGATAAAAGCGTTATGGAGGCAAAAATCCTAATAAAACCCTAATGTGGTCTAGAAAACCTAAGGTGGAATCGAAGTCTAGCTTTAGAATGTTCTGGATAAGTTATAACACTTGGATGCCATGCATTAATTTCAGGATATTGTTGATTGCTTGTTGATTGATTCTTTATCCTTATTGCTTGGACAATCGAGTTGCTCTGGATCAGGTTTGTGGTTACGCTTATGAATAACCGCATTAGTTTCCCGTGTGTTTGCCGGATGGTTAATCGCATTGACTGCAACTAAACTGTTTGGATGTTCATACTTGCAAATCATAAAGTCACTATGATTATCACATTAATAGTAGAAGTATGTATTCTCGCACCTACATGCCACCCTGATGGATGATGCCAAAGGTCAGGCCCGGATGGGTAGACCAATGGACACCTTGAGTGGTGACCCCAGGCACCAAGAAGGTGGCCTATGATATTGCATGACTAGTGGGCACCATGAGTGGTGACCCCCAGGCACCAAGCTCGGGATTGAGAAGGTGACCTTAAGTCATTGGCAAAGGGCACCCTAAGGTGGGTATGCCAGGGTTAGGGCAAAAGCGGTGGAGATATCATACTGAAAAGTGTAAATTGGCTTGTTAAATAATTTGATTGTGATATTTAAATTGTTAGCCATATGTGCAAACTTTTGGTTGTCCCCACATACCAGTATATTTCGATATACTGACCGACGTTTTGTTTGTCGGCGTTTTAGGTACAAATGAAAAGAACAAACAGTAAAGTGGCATATGTGGAATTAAATGAGAAGTAACATACACAGGAGGATTAGTTAGAGTAACATCTTCATGGATAGAAGTTTAGAAATCCCAGTTTTTCCAAGGTAAGAAAAGTTTTATTTTATACCAGTTTTCAGTTTAGTTGGTAAAGTTTATTAATTATTACTGATTATTTGTCGAACCTTTGATCCTGTTAATTAGATAACGGCTCTGACCTTCGGGTCTCCCTTAATTGGGGGTTACTGGGAGGCGGGGTCGTTACAAAGATAGACCACATTAAGGACATGCTAGGTAGGCTGGTGAGTCAAAATGAAGCAAACATTGGCCAGACACAGAGGGAACTAAAAATTCATGGAGCACAAATCTGCAACATTGAAAATCATATTTCACAGACAGTAGTGGAAGTAGCCTCCTTGAAGAAGCCTACTCAGTAGGGGTTCCCAAGAAACATCGACATACCTTATGGAAATTATCATGTCAAGGCCGTGTTGCTACACAGTGGGAAGTAGATAGTGAATCGAAAGAAGATTGTCCCAGAAGCAAAGGATGACATAGGTGACACATGGCCAACAATGACTCCTGAGCCAGTTGAGTTGGACATTGCAGTTCAGGACAAATCATATGAAGAGGAAATTGATGAATCAAGGGAGGAAAAGAAAAAGACATACACCTCCTCATCATAGGAAGATGGTGATTTCAGTGCCCTTGCCAAACGTCTTGAAAGCAAAAAAAATAGACCAGAAATTTTAGGAATTTCTAAACAATTTCAGGAAGCTACATATCAACATTCCCCTAATCGATGCAACTGAGAAGATTCCTTCTTATAACAAAATTTTGAAGGATATAGTCACTAAAAAGAGGAGGATAGCCGATTTTGATGTAGTGGTATTGAAGGAGCAAATTAGTCCCTTAATTATGGAAAAACTGCCACCAAAAAGGCAAAACCCAGTCTGTTTCAACACATCATGTTACATTGGTAAGAAAAAATTTAGGGAGGCTTTGTGCGATTCAGGGGAAAGAATTAATCTTATGCCTTTGACTACCTTCAAGAAGCTAGTTCTTAAGGAGTCCATAAAGAGAAATATGACCATACAAATGGGAGACAACTCTATGGTCAGGCCATATGGTATCTGTGAGGATGATCTTGTCAAGGTGGACATATTTGTATTTCTGGTGGAATTTGTGGGTATGGAAATGTAGGATGATCACAAAAATGAACTACTATTAGGGAGGCTCTTTCAAGCCACAACAGATATGATCTTAGTGATGGACAGAGGAAGACTGACACTGGTGATCAAAGAAGACCATTTTGAAATCAAGATTCCTGAGTCCACAAAGACGACTGAGGAGATGGCACATTGCCTCATGCTGCAACAGGTCCAAGGAAAGGTGTCTTTATTTCTAGGGAATCCATCCCAAGACATGGATCATTTGATGACACAAGTACATAAAGGCACACTAATAGTGGACATATTGGAGAACACAAAGGAAATTTCATTGACCAAGGTGGTTCAAAATCATGATGATGAAGAGGAGGAATATTTCCCAACAACAATTGATGAGGCAACTTCTTCCACTTTTGTTCAAGCATATCCACAGTTGCCTTTGGAGGTATGTCTCATGAATTTGGAGGAAGAATATACCTGATACTATTCTTTGGAGAAGTGTGTCTTGTTTCTCATGGAATTATCGTGTTATTACACCAGTCACTTTGATGATCTAGGACCACCTCCTCTGCCATTGATCACATCTCTACAGAGCGCCCCAGATCTAGAGCTAAAGCCATTGCCGCCACACTTGAAGTGTATTTTTCTTGGCAACATACGAGAAGCTTACGGTCATTATCTCAGCTTCATTGAGTATTCAGGAAGAGGAGAAACTACTAGTGGTTTTGAAAAACCACCAGGCAACATTTGGATGGTCTATTGTAGACATAAAGGAGATCTCCCCTAGTTTTTTCCAGCACAAGATCAGACTGGAAGAAGGAGACAAGCCGATAGTGCAACCTCAATGACGTCTCAATCTCATCATGACTAAGGTAGTAATGAAGGAGGTAGTAATTTTTTTTATCCGTAAGTATAATTTATTCTATCTCTGGCTCTAACTAGGATAGCCCAATCTAGATGGTTCCTGAGAAAGGAGGGATAATAGTCATAACTAATTCTTCTAGTGAGTTGATTTCTACTAGGTTGTTACCAATCATATTCTTGAGCGGCTCGCTAGCCGATCTCACTTTTGTTTTCTCGATTGGTATTCCAGATACAACCTGATTTCTATTGAGCCACAAGACCAAGAGAAGTCTACCTTCACTTGTCCTTATGGAACTTTCACATATCATCAGATGCCTTTTGATATTTGCAATGTACTAGCTAACTTTCATAGATGCATGCTCATCATTTTTTCTGATATGGTCGAGTGATGTCTGGAGGTATTCATGGATAATTTTTTGGTGTACATGGAATTGTTTGATGACTTCCTTGACACTCTTGATAAGGTTTTGCAAAGATGAAAAGGACACTCACCTAGTTTTGAATTGGAAAAAATGTCATATGATGATGACTGAGGGGATAGCTTTAGGACACAAGGTGTCCCGTAAGGGAATGGAGGTTGACCTGGTGAAAATAAAATCATCTCCAAGCTAAGTCCACCATCATCAATGAAGAGAGTTAGGAGCTTCTTATGACATGCCAGATTCTAGCGATGTTTTATAAAAGATTTTAAAAAATTGTTGAAACGCTCTCTGAGTTGTTGTAAAAGGACGCTAAATTTAATTTTGATGAGCGGTGTTTGAAAGCATTTGAGGTGTTGAAGGAGAAACTGGTCTCCACACCATTTGTTCAGGCTCCAGACTGGAGCCAACCTTTAGAGCTAATGTGTTCCATATTAGATTATGCGATAGGGGCTGTACGAGGCTGACACCGAGATAAGGTTCCCGCCATCATTTATTATGTGTCTAAGACCCTAAATGATTCCCAATTAAATTACACAACCATAGAAAAAGAATTATTGGTGATTGTTTTTTCTTTTGAATTTTTTTGTTAGTATTTGATTGGGGTAAAAGTCATTGTGTGGACCAATCATGCAGTAATCAAATATTTGTTACAAAAGAAGGATGACAAACCTAGATTGATTAGGTGCATATTGCTGCTGTATGAGTTTTCCATTAAAATCAAGGAAAGGCAGGCACTGAGAATGTAGTGACAGATCACTTATCTAGGCTTGAAATAGTGGATGAAAAGGATTTAGACATACCAATAGTAGAGGAATTCCTTAATGAGCATCTCTTTGCCATGAAAAGAAAAGATCTATGGTTTGCAAACATTATAAACTACTTGTCTTATGGTGAGCTGCCCGAAGACTGGGGATATCAAGAAAAGAAGTGTGTGCCCATTCTATGAGGTTTTATGTGTGGGATGACCCCATCTTTCTCAATTAGTGTAGAGATGGTATTTTAAGGAAGTGTGTGCCCTATTGTGAGTTTGAGAGTATCTTGGCACATTGTCACTCCTTACCTACTGGGGGTCACCATGATAGCTCTAGGACTACAACCAAAGTTTTAAAGTGTGGATTTTATTAGCCAACACTTTTTAAGGATGCATGTAATTTTGTGCTTCATGATGCAGTCCTATTTTAGGGCTCCATCTTGTGCCTTTTTGCATGATAATCACATCTAAACAGTTTAAATTGCAATTTATTCCCCTCAATGTGATCTTTTATGATAAATGCACTTATGCCTCCTTTTGTGTGTATTTCAGGGTACTTATGCATGCATTGATGCATGAGAGAGATGAAGGACGTCTATGGGGTCTTACACCCCAAGAGTGTACCTATTTCTTCCCTGAGCTGTCCTTGGATGCACAAGAGCAATTCAAAGAAAAAGGAGGCTAGATGAAGAAGATGAAGTAAAGATCAGCACCAAAAGGCCCAAAATGGCCATGATGCATCCACCACGACCGTGGTAATTTATGCACAAAGAGCTTCAAAATCAGCATGGAATGTGCTGAATTTACACATGAATGACCACGACCGTGGAGATCAAAATAGATGTGGTCACTAAAGACCCCATGGTCATGGCCCCTAGAACGGCTGTGACTAGGACACTCCAAATCGCCCGTGGCCATCACCTCGCCCATGGCAAATTATGCACAAAGATCTCCAAGATCAACATGGAAGTGGTCCATTTTACATGTGAATGACCATGGTCATGGCCCATGAAGACTGCCTTGCTCATGGAACTCCTCATGCCCGTGGTGAACTAAAGACATGATGACCTCCAAGCTTCCTTGCCTGTGGCCTCCTCCTCCAACACGGTCATGGTACCTCACACGACCGTGGTACCCCCTACCCACCACAATAGTGGCACCTGACATGGCCATGGCCACTATACATACTTATCATTTCCACTTCACTTCCCACCTTGGCCATTCCATACCCCCATGACCATGCCATGCAACCCCAACCAGGCCGTGGCACCTCAACACGGCTGTGGTGACCACCTAACCTACCCATTTTCACCACTATTTTTCCTACTTTGCCCCTACTTACCCTAGTGCTTCCCCACCACCTATATATATATATAGATGGAGGCCACAACACAAAGGTTACACTCCCCAACTACCATTACTCCTCCTCACCCACTCTTGAGCATTCATTGCATTCCCCTTGCATTTATGCTCTCCACCACCATTTCCACCTCATGTCCACCATAGAAATCTAGTTTTCTAGGTTTTCTACCATAACCCCCTCCATTTTCATGCCCATCATCCCCCTTGGAGGAAGGAGGTTTCCCTATAGCATCTAGGAGGTGAAGAAGGAGGATCTACTTCGAGCTTCATGGAATCCTATCCTCTTATTCTCATTTCTTTTGCCTTTTCTTTGATTATGTCTAGTTAAGCCCCTAATGGTGGGTTATTTGGGGTAAAAATGTGACTTTGATACCATGTTGGGGGAGAATAATTTGTAATGAACATAATTTCATTATATTATGATTGCCTTTTCTTATATCTCATTTCCCATTATCTTGCTTGTGGTTTTTGCTCTTAAACTTAAATTGCTTGCTTTGTGATGTTTGATGACACTTAGCTTATAGGAGGAATTGGAATGTGTGTAGCAATCTTAGGAATGAATCCTAGGTCCAATTAGTGGATCCCTAGCTAGCCCCCTTTGTTCCTACATACATATCTCTCCTTCTACAAGTGAGTGTCAGATCTAAGTAGCTAGTATATTGACTAGTGCAATTTCCTAGGACTTTCTAAAAGCTAGATAGCTAGTAGCATGAGGTGAAAAACCCTCATCTCTACTCCCACTCCTACCCTTGGTTCTCAATTGCCCTAATACCACTTACCCTAGAAACCTATACTTGACAAGTCCTACTAGAATTACACCTAACCCTAGTTCTCCAACTAGTAATATAGGGTACATTCTAATAACACTTGCCTTGTTGTTTGGTTTGGTAATCTAGATTGAGTTGTGGTAATTGCATGCCATGTTGACACCCCTAACTAATATCAAATCACATTCCCAAATGACCCACCTTCCTAATCCATTGCTTGAAACCCACTTTATCTTTCTTGCTTGTTAATACTAGTTTAGCGTAATTGCCTTTGTTTCTTCTAATCAATTGCTCAGTCTTGCCAGTTAGGGTTAACTTAGATTCTTGCTTGCTTTAATGTTTAGTTTAGTTCTTAGTTGCTCATTGCCTTACTAGAGTAGTGTAGATAATCTTACTCTTATTTAATTGCTCTCTTGATATAGTTTCTTAGATCTAATTTTCCTAGGATAACCTAGTTTTTGGTAATCTAGTCTTCATATTGCCTTTACTTGCTTGCTTGCTTAGTGTAATCAAACCAAAACCCCCTTTAAACCCTTTAACCCTAGTCTCTGCTTTAGGAACATAGCCAATACTAACTTAGATCTAGTGCCCCCTCTATCCTTGAGGATCGACCCCTATATTTGCCTCTTATCTTTACTACAATAATACCCCGAGCGCTTGTGGGTGTCCTATTTAGTATTGTGACTGAGTCATTTTAGAGTTTTTATAAATATTGAAAGATCCCAAGTGTTTTAGAGTTCCATGGGATGCATCTAAACAAACCTAGTTGGCTAGTGTGTGCACCTCTGGCTCAGACACACCATTTCATTGTGATGCTTATCAACATGCATGATATATTTCCAAGATACATGAAATACCTTAAATACTTTTTTAGGAAATTGAAGTTTTTGATTTATGGGGAATTGATTTCATGGGCCCTTTCCTGTTGTCTAATTACAATTTACACATATTACTTTCCATTCACTATGAATCTAAGTGGGTGGAAGCAATTCCAACTCACACCAATGATGCCCAAGTTATATGTAGGTTTGTAAAAGATCACATAATTTGTAGGTTTGGTTGCCAAGATTGATTATTAGTGATAGTTGATCTCACTTCACAAATAATAAGTTTGGTAAGTTTTTGGGAAAATATGGAGTGAGACACATTGAGGTGTCTAATAGAGAGATAAAGAAAATCTTAGAGAATATGCTCAACCAATAGGACAAACTGGAGAATGCAACTTAATGATGCTCTTTGGGCATATAGGAAAGCATATAAGACTCCTATAGGAACCACACCTTTTAGTTTGGTTTATGGGAGAGCTTATCATTTACCCATAGAGTTATAACATGTAGCCAAATGGCCCCTGAGGAAATCGACTTACAAAATAGACGATGCAGGAAAAAAGAGAATGTTAGGATTAAATGAGTTAGATGAGCTAAGGTTTGATGCCTATGAAAGCTCTAAGATCTACAAAGAGAGAACAAACTAGATCCATGATCACCACATCTTGCATAGAGTCTTCACTCCTAGACAAAAGATGCTTCTGTTCAATTCTAGGCTGAAATTACACCCTGATAAATTGAGATCTAGGTGGAGTGGGCCCTTTGTGGTAGCCAAAGGTTTTCCCTATGGGTCAGTTGAGACTAGTAATGGGTCGGAGTCATTCCTTGTCCAAAGATTGAAACATCACTTTGGGAGTGAATTTCTAAGGAAAGAAGAGGAGTTGAAGCTCGTTGAGCTTCAATGATCATTTGTGCTTTGAGGGTCGAGCCTAGGACGTAACACAAGGGCACTTGTTGGGAGGCAACCAAACCATATTTTTGTTCTTTTCCTTCATATTTTTAATTTTCTTAATTTTTGTTTGCATTTTATTAGTTTCATATAAAAAGGTGCATTGATCATTTTTGTTTGGTGTACCAGTTGATTAAAAGTTAGTAGTACCGACACAAAGTTGGTAGTACGGTGAAAGCACAAGACCAACAAGGTTGATTTTCACATAATCTCAGTAGTATGCACAATAGTTTTGGTAGTACCGATGACATCATAGGGAGCTCGATAAATTTCTTAGTGGAACCGACTATGAACTCGATGACATCGACATTTTGTAGAAGATGGGCCGAGTTAACTGATAAGGACTTGGTACCATGACACCCAACTGGGTAGTATTGACATCCACCAGCACCATGAATGAAATAATGAGATAATGCTTGGAAGT
This sequence comes from Alisma plantago-aquatica, assembly GCA_963693085.1. NCBI lineage: Eukaryota > Viridiplantae > Streptophyta > Magnoliopsida > Alismatales > Alismataceae > Alisma > Alisma plantago-aquatica. Next base: position 290,542,257 of record OY856411.1, read on the forward strand.
ATTGAGAAAAATCAAAGACTCTGTACTACCGACACAAAGTCGGTAGTACTGACACTTGAAGATCAGAATTTGCTGGAGTGCCAATAACGATCGAGATTTTTTACATCTGACGGTCGGTAGTAGTGATCCGTCACACATATCTTGAAGTTGGTACTATCGAAAACCATTGGTAATATCGATGCATGCTTGGAACGTTGATGCAATCTTGGTTCCTTAGCATGTGCAATAACTTTATTATTGTCACAATACAACTCTACTATATCGTTGATGTTTTGAATCACTCCATGTTCGGTGATGAACTTCTTGATCCAAATAGCTTTCTTTGTTGCATAGGAGGCAGCAATATACTTATCTCTATTGTAGAATCAACAATTGTTTCTTGCTTGGAACTCTTCCAACTTACAACTCCATTGTTAAGGCAAAACACAAATCAAGATTGCGATGTATAGTCATTTTTGTTAGTTAGGAAGCTTGCGTCAGTGTAACCTTTCACCACCAACTCTTATTCACCGCCATAAACAAGGAACTGATCCTCCATTCTTCTCAAGTACTTAAGGATGTTCTTTGCTGCAATCAGTGAATTTCACTGGGATCTCACTGATACCTGATAGTCATACTCAAGGCATATGAGACATCAGAACGAGTACAAAACAATGCATACATGATAGATCCAATCGCATATGCATATGGGATCTTTCTGATGCACCCCCATTCTTCACAAGTACTAGGATATTGAGCTCTAGATATACTAACACCATGAGACGTGGGTAAGTTTCCTCCCTTTGAGTTCTCCATGTTGAACCTTTTTAGCACTTTTTCAATTTATGTGCTCTGGTTTAGGTCAAGGATTCACGTCTACTAACATCGATGAATGTGGAGTGTCAGTATCAACGACTGGTATAGAGTCACATAGACTATGGAGAAAAACTCAGTACTACTAACACATCGACATCAGGATGGCCGTTGACTATATAAGGAGGGGTGTGTATATTGTTCTCTTCACAACTTCAACACACCTCTCTTAAGAAGGATTCTACAATCAATGCCCGACGATCAGTGTCTTCTCTGAGCTTCTTTTTCTCCATCCCCTTCTTGTACCAACGTGATAGCATCTAAGGGAGGTGGTTCTTCATTGTTAGGGCATACCAAGTTGGTTCCCAAATCAACCCACATCACCCATCCCAATGCCAATGTGAAGAAGATATACGAAGACCAGATGAAGAGGGTGATCACTTTGAAATGATATGGAGACCGTACATTTCTTGCCTCCTTGGGCTTCACTAAAAATCTCTGCTAGGTATGCGAGTGTTAGGAGTTGGTGGGTGATCACCCGTTATTCAGTGATTGGCTCACCTTCCTAGAGCTCATCTATGATTTCCTGGCCTCGCTGGAGATATCCTACATCCTCGAGCATGGGCATTAATGGAGGAAAGGACACATCAAATTTTGTCTTTTCAACATTGAATATCAACTGACGCTGTGACAATTCAACACAATCTATGGGTGGCTGCTGGGTGAAGTATGCTTCGTCCCCAATAACTTCCACTTCAAGGGTGCATGGGAAATTTTGGAGGAGGTGCCAGAGGGATACCACATCAGTTGGCATACCAACTCCATCACTGATATTGAGCACCCATTTTCTCACATCCCGCATTGCTTCCTCACCAACAACATCTTTGCCAAGTCAAGCCAGGGATAGGGGAAGATTCAATGAGTGGATCTTTTCTTCCTCTACAACTTACTAGAATTAGGAGGGAAGAATGTGGACTTTGGTTCCTTCTTCCTCTAACACATGATGTCACACAATCGACTAGTGCAGATGACTCCTCCTATCCATTTTGGAGGACTTATCACTTTAATAGTGATGCATCTTAACCTTGATATCTTCACCTCCAAATCCCTGAAGGCTTCTCCCAAGTTGGACTTGAAGCATTTCAAGAGAGAAAACCTCCTCAACCTATGCAGGGGAAAGTGTACGCATGTTGTATAGTGGATGGTTACTATAAGGAGAGGGAGATCCCTAATCTAGTCTTCAACTTGCAAGGACTTTATCACATGAGGTGGCCTATAGGAGACTCCTCGGAGGATGAAGAAGAAGAAGGTGATGCTGAACAAGAGAAATAATAAGAGTAGAATGAAGAAGAAGAGGGGCAGGAGGCCACCAAACCCATAATGAGGAGGAAGGTCCCTTATAACTGCCTGAGAGTACATGGAGACTCTAGTCTTCTACTCCACCACTTGGCTAGGATGATGATCCATATTCAATGGAAGGTATGTACAAAATATTGCAAGAAATCTAGTAGGGGAAGCATCAACACACCGCTACACTGGAGGACATCCATGATGTCCAAGGGCGGCTCTATTAAAACCAACATGTGATCTTAAAAAATGAGTGACTTCTCTTGGCCAACCAAGAGAACATGCACACACGCCTACGAATGGAGAACTATCAACATCCTTTCTTTGACAACTATTGGAGCAAGGTTACTTTGGCGGTTATCCACAACCTCTAGAGATGCCACCGTCACATAGACATTCCAGGGGATGTTCTATCCCTACGATCCTAGCCTATGATCCTACCATGCTACAACCTCCACCACCACCCTTTTGATCGGTACCACTATTACACCTCTTCAGTTGTATTTTGACTACGCGGACATAGTCATGTTCAAGGTTAGGGGGTGTTGGAACCGGTATGTCCTATAGTTTTTATTTTTCTTTTCATCTTTATTTTTTAGCTTTTATTTTTCCAAGTTGTAGGATGCACAATCTATCTAGTGTAATAGTGGATCTTAATTCATGATTCCTGTCATTATCATGTGCTTTTGTGTGTTTGTAGTGAAATTTCAATTTTCTCAAGCAATTTGGCTTAGTTGCAAATTTCTTGAGTTACACAACCTAGAGGAAATGTATGGGTTAGTTATCTTAAGGATATTTAATATGAATGGAAATCTCTATGGTTCATGTAATCTGATGAAGACAGGGTTTGAGCCTGAATTGATTGAACATTAATGAGATCTTAAATTGTAATTTAAGAAAGAAATCCTAAGGTTTCCTTGTACACAGGTCATTAGAGAGGGACATATCATAGTTCATGAAATGCATTGTCTCAAAATAAAAAATTATTATTTTGAAATAAAGAGGGAAAAAGGATGCCCTAAACTCCTCACAAAGAAATGGAAAGATTCACATGATGTATTCTCTTCTTTGGTTTATTCTCATCCATTTGATGAGGTTTTTAGTACATGCATCATCTCACCCATAATATTAGGCATTATGATTCATGCATTTCTCCTTATCTTCACCATATAATTTCATCATGTTTTATTTTTGTATAATTAATTTGGATGCTACTTGTGATTCTTCATAAGCCACCTAATTCATTCCATTTGTTGCTCTTATTGGTAAGCGACATAAATGATTGATCTCCACATATAAGGAGAACTACTCCAAGTAGTTGGTAGTTAGGAAAGAGTGATGTAGATAGGGAATCACATGATGCACTGAGCGAATGCCTGATAGACTATGATATTAACTACTCTATTGATAGTGTTTCACTGCTCTAAGGGTCTTTTATGGATATTTTTGGTTGCTTGAGAGTACTTGATTGTTTAGTTCCCAATAAAGTATGATTTGGGACCTCCAGGTGGGGATAGTTGAGAAATAAAATTGATATTTTATATCCTTTTGCTGACTTGTCTCAAACAGATCTGGGGGTGTGTTGCTCGAGGACGAGAAACATTTAAGCTTAGAGAAGTTTGACAGGAATCATGAATTAAGCTCCACTATTACATTACATAGATTGTGGATCCTTAAACTTTAAAAAATAAAATCTATAAAGCAAATAAAGACTAAAAGAAAAATAAAAACTAAAGAATAGAGCTTCCAACAGTAAGAATCATGTTGAGCCTAGGACGTAAAACAAGGGCGCTTTGTGGAAGGTAATCCAATGGACATGATAACCAGTTTAGAATTGCTTCATAATTTTGCCCATTCATTAGTTATTTGTTATTTAAATTAATTTTTGAAATATTTAATAATATTTTGATGCAAAAGGAAAAAGTGTCGTGATGTATTTTGTGTGGTGTACAAAATTTCATAGTATCAGTACTATTGACGCCAACATTGGTAGGATCGATGCAACATTTGAGAATTATAGTAAATTCAGGAAATTTTGGTACCACCAACATTCTAATTGGTGTCATTGAACCCTTATCAGCAAAAGACAGTACAAGATCAATCAAGCTTGGTAGTACCAACACAACCATCAATATCACCGACTTATTTTGATAAGAAATCACAAAGCGATAGGAAAAGATCGTCGATACCACTGAGAGGCTGCTCGATGGTATCAACCCATCCATCTTAAAGTCAACAAAGGACAACACAACTCGGTATCGATGGTACCAAAAATTTTAGTGGAAGCCCTCTACCACCAGAGGATTCATTCTCCATGGAGGGCATATGTGGAACTTTGCTAGCTACCCTTAGTTAGTAGACATGCCAAAAAATTCCACCTTCCACAATTCGCTGACACAGTCTACCACCTGACCTAAAAATGCTGCCAGGAACATTCCACTGACCACCACCTTTATGAGTATGGGTACCCCCTTCCAACTCTTAGTTTCATTGTTGACTATGAGGACATGGTCAACTTCAATCTTAGGGAGGTGATAGAATGATTTTCTCTTGCATTATTCTCTTTCTTATTTAGCTTTTTTAATATTTACGAGTAGTAGTATACACAATCTATATAGTGTAATTGTGGAATTGAGTTTATTATTATTGCATTGTGTCCTTAAAAACAATGTGCTTCTTTCTCTTGCACTGAATCTAAAAACAAGCCAAAATTTCAATAAAGTTAAAAATTGTTGCTTAAATGCCCCATCTTTTAAGTTTATTTGCAAAGTCTATGACAATACCAACTTGAGGAAGTGTGAGTCATCATGAGGACATCTTATACGAATGAACATTTTAAGTTATCAAGGCTTGTATATGATAATAAGGTTTGAGCCAAATCATCCAAACAAATAATGAGATTGTAACATACCCAACTCTAGGTATCTTACTCATCCCTCCTCTTTCCTTAGAACCATTTTATCAAATAAAATAAATCATTATTCTTAAATATTATATTATGAGTTCAAACATTGTTTCAACATGCTTCAAAAATATACACCACATAAAAGGTTTAAATGTAAAACAATCATAATAAAAAGAAATAATGAAGTTTGATCCTATAGAATACTAGTAAGAGTAAAGGATGAAGAACTAAATTAATATAAGATATTGAGATACATTGGTATTATTATAGAAAATAAGTAATTTAAATGAATACTTAGAACCCAAGAAATGAAATATTATAGAAGAGATTTCAAAAAGTAAGTTTGAGGCCAAAATTGAATTCCTCATGCCCTAATTACTATAGGCACTTATTTTCAATTCAATGCAACTCCCATTACCCTCTTAAATAGTTGGTTGAATGTAAAAACCCTAATATATAATAAATGCCATCAATTAAAACAAAGATGGCATTAATTAGCTCCTTGTAACGCCTCATGTGCGTTACTCCTCACTATCCCACACACGATGTCATCATTCTCTCCCTTCTGAAATGGACGATGCCATTTGAGAAAAGCCTCTTTCCCTTGAACGATGGCTGTCAACACTTGCTCCTCTCTCATTACTTCATTGTTCTTCCTCTTCCCTTGATATTTCCCCATACTTAGATCTCCATAAACCCTAGAAGCCACCACCTTCACCACACTATGCCCACACTCAAAGCAGCAGCAAAACTGTCGCCTATAACTAGGGTCTAGGGAGACCACTACATCCATCATCAATGTACATTGAAGCAACACCCGCCTTATCCCTACCACCTGGTATGTCGCCACCACAACTCAAGGAAGCCACTTCCATTGCCTATGTCTTACTCTCCCTCCTTTCTTCAGCACCCTAAACCCTAGCCAGCGGGCCTCCTTCTTCAACAAATGCACCAACATCACAGTGTTGCAGCCAACCACCGTCCACTCTTGTTCCTTTTCTCATCACTATTGAGGTGTCCAACATTAGTGGGATCAGATGCAACACCACTGACGCAACCATTAAACTTTAATAACCAATGACATCATTGCCTCCTTAAGCCCTAGAGGCGCTGCAGCCTCCTCCAACACTGTCAATCAATGCAATTAACTCCTCTTATCCCTGCAGACAACAAGCTAACGAAGCAACATAGTCACCCATTTCTTCTCTTATGAATCTGCCTACTATGCTCTTACTCCTGGTGCTCGTGGGCTATTCTCAATGACAGCTCATGAGAATAGGTGTTTTATCACGACTATTGGTGTTTTATCACCACCTACCCTGGCCACCGTGGCTACTGTCCACTTGACATCAAGCAACTTATAGAGAAGAAATCCTCGCCAACAAGTATAGTGGATGACAGATGCATGACACTACTTCATTCCTCTTCATAACACCTCTGCAACCACACCACCACCACATGTAGATCATCCTGCCATCATCTCTTTATCCCTTGATTGTGTCTACCCTTCCTCATATAGGATGTAAGTAATGACCTCCACCTGTAGTGGCCATTGTAGGGCACCACTTGTGCCCTGTCATAGTCGTCTCCGACCTTAGTGGCCACCAATAGGTCGTGGACGGTTCCTCCTCCTTACCACCACTGAATAACAACACCATGGTAGCCAACACCTTCACCACCACCACTTTCTTTGTTCTTGAGACCAAGTGTTGTCTATGTGGTTGTAAGCAGCACCTATAGTGGCATTTGAAGGAAAAATACTGACGATCGAGTCCTTTGCTCCCTAGATCCGTGACTGTGACAGGTCAAACTTGCTGACACTATTCACATCACCACCTTCATGTAGTGCACCACCAGATCTCAATGCCAACCACCCTGGTCTCTTTCTTATAAAATAGATCTCGACCACCACAGATCCCATAGTATAGAAACAACCAAAAACTATTGGTTCATCCATGATCAGAACCCAACACTTGAACTAATCCTTTAGATCCTTCCTACCACCATAGTGTCCATGATGGGATTCTAGCCAGATTACCCACCTGGATTTAGACACACAAGCAATTGATCCAATGAGATTAGTATGAAAAGAAATTAAAGGTCAGTGATCTATTCAATGTTTCATTTTGTTAAGGACTCATTAAATATGATAGATGGAGGTTATACACTCTAATTGAGGATTCAACTTGATTATTACATGGGTTATTAGATTCATCCAGACATTCAATTATATGATAGTAGCATGTATGCAAAGTCATGCATCAATGATAGAAATGTGGGACCTATAGGTTTAATGATATGATACCAATGTGTTAAATTGAACTTAGATAAAAATCTAGGTGTTTAGTTAACATCACAAATCATTGATAATCACTAGACCCCTTGACCAAATACCATGATACACAATATAGTAGTACCTACATTAGAGTGTTAATATTAGTAAATAGTATGCCTATATTATGTATTTTCATGAAAATAGTTCACACATGTTAATAAGAAGATTACATAATGAGAAGAACATATTTGGCATGATGATATGTAACCAAGTTGAAACATTTCCCTAACATTTGCCACATATGAATTAAATACCCTAGATGAACAAACATGCATAACTAAAAATACAAATGGATCTTACAAGCATGTTCATACTAACTATGAATAGGAACACAATCTAACCTACTTGGCTAAACTTGAACTATATGATGTATATAAGATCATGTGATCTAAATTGGAAGGATGTATATTATTACCAACACATATATGTAGCTTAAGTATATTTATACTTTTGTGTCTAAAGACGAATATTGCAAACAAAAACATATATCTAATGGGTCATACATCCACTTAATATTATTAATATCCTAGTATGTCATTTAGGTGATTGGGACTAGGGTAGGTACAACATGAAAATATATATTTAGAATATATACAAGTGTTTATTTTGTTTGACTGACACACCTAATGTTTACTAGGACAAATACCTAACTTTGAAGACCAAGTATGACTATTGAGTTAACCTTTGACCATGAAGATAAGGTATGTACTCCTCCCTATTTATAATTGGGCATTTATATGACTAAATGTTCCCATAATGAGGCAGCTCTTGGTTTATTTGTTCTTATTTCCACTTGTTAAAATGTCATATCCTCTCAGTTGAGACTTATTGTTATTCTTCTGCAATTATTATTATCATGTTGAATTGGGTCAGTGACCCCACTTGCTTGGCTATTATTCATGGAAATGTGAATGATGAACTGTCTTGCCACTCTATTTATTCATGTTAGGTAATTTGAGTAATTTAACTATCATAGACGCTTATGCATAACCATTAGGGTGTGCTATTTCTGCCCGAGGTGTGCTACTTCCACCTTGATATATATAGAGAGGCATGCTACTTCCGCTTAGGGTGCACTACTTCCACCCATTTTACTTAGGTCAATGACTTAGTGGTATCATGGCCCTACTATAGTTACTTTAGTCGAATATTTCTACATGCAAATTATTATGATTGTTGTGATATTGTGAATGGTAAATGGAAAGATGTGATATCTCACTTGTTTATTTATATGCATCATTTTTTTGGAAATTCCTTCTCTTGCTACTTCTCATTGAAACTTACCTAGATTTAATGCCCCATATTTGTTGGGAACATCTTAAATTTACTTGTGAAATAATTAATGCCCTAATTAATCTTCTAATGTACATACTCAACTTTTGCTGATACATACCTTGTTTTCCTATTTTCAGTGTGTTCCCTCCACCAAGGTGTAGGTTCTTTACATGGAAGAGGATAAGGATGATTGTGAGATAATTGGTGAACATAAGGAAAACTTGAGATAGCCTTGTTATCCTCTGCATATGGGCTTATGTGTACATATATGTAACATTTTCATTTTATGTACCACACTCAGGGTGAGAAAGTTATGTACATGGGAATATTTTATAACTTTGTAAATAGTTATGTTTTTTGCGGCTTAAATATTTCATGGTTATCGGGTCCCACTCTTTACATAATGGTATTAGAGCCCAATCAGTCTCTAAGTATACTATTTTAAGTTATCCTAGATTGTCCCTTGGTAGGTAGGTGACACTTTAGAGGTTGATGTGATACCTAAATTAGAATCGTGTTTACAAATTAGGGTTTCATCCTTGTCTGATTTGGTGGTAGATATATATACCAAACTAAGTATGTGGATGACCTATTTTTTGGTACACTCTTGCCAATCCTACCCTCTCCTTATAGGTATAACTTCTATACGTAAAGGTTGAATGTCCTAGGAAGTAGCCTCTATCTCCCACCTTAGAGGAGGACAAATTACCTACTATAGAGAGTTGGTTGACTTGAACTCACATAATTGTGTGTAATCCTAACACAAGTCATTTACCCTTTGGCTTTTGTTGTTTCCTAGCATGCCTATGATACAAGCATTATGTGGATTGAGCATGCATGGATACAAACTTAGAATACTAACATGAGTTTTTTTTTTCTATGATAGCACATGATCATTTACGGTTAGGCTTGTCTTGCATGTAACACATAGTTATTTCAACATAGTTTTCCTATAACTCACCATCCAAAGGTTGGACACTATCCTAGCTAAACTTGGGATATCTCATAAATAATGGTTAGTTGAAGGAATATGTAAGGTTCAAGTAACTATCCTTGGGATATCAACCCTTACATACCCCAAAAAGTAAGGAATGATGCATATCTCCCTTGTCATATAAAGGAATGATCTCGTAGCTGGATCATTAATAAAACTTTGTGTTGTGTTATTTTCCCAATGACAAATGGAGGCACAATCAGGTTTGGAACCTATAGTGGATATTTGTTTTCTTGAAACTTAGGATGTACACCCACACTAAAGTTATGTGAGGTGGGTACATCTTGGGTTGATCCTTAAAGAGTTGATCTCTCATATCGCCACCATGTAATTAGATTATCTAATGTGTGAGGTGAGAAGTAGTTTGACTATCTAGTTCATCTGGTATTATAATGACATCATGGATGTAAACCAACTAGGGAAGTAGAAACCCTAATCTCTTCTTATTATGGTTCATAATTTGTAAATAAATGATGTTTTGGGATGTGATGTCTTAAGTCATGATTAAGAGAATGGTGGAATAATAGAGGTTGTGTCTAGTAGGACCAACTAGAAATGAATTACAGTTTGGAAGAAACTTGCATCATCCTCCTAACCTAGAATGTTGATATGGTTATTGTATTCCTTGATGACATGTGTATAGAAACCTCTTTTGTGAAGTTCTGTTAAGGTGATAGTATATGTTGTATGTGAAAAAAAGTGGTTAACTTGGTTATCAGATTGATTTTGGCACCATTTTGGGTTCCCATCGCAAGGTTTTCATTGTCAAACTTATTTTTGTTATTATATTATATTTATAAAAAAATATTTTCAGTTTTCATCGATGGTTTTGGATCCAAGTCACCACCACAAGGAAGTTGTAGTAGTAGATAGGCCTCATTGTATAATTCTTTGATTTGTATATACAACCCTTCGACCCTGAAAAACACTAGAGGGGGGTGAATAGGGTTTTATAATAATTTTTAAAATAATTCAACCAATAAACAACCACAAGGATGTTGAAGAAGGAGACAAGGATTTAGAGTGGTTCCACCCTTAGCAAAAACTAAGGGAGTCAGTCCACTAAACAATTGTTTCCAATAGGGATTTTGAAAGTATTTGAATTTTATTACCTTCTCAAGGATGTTACACAAAATTACAAATACCTTCCCAAACCCTTTGGATAGACTTCACCTGAAGTTGTCTCACCAACCTTGAAGAAGCCTTCACTTGAAGTAACTTCAAGCTCCCCCTTGAAGTAGCCTTCCTCCTTGAAGTAGCTTCCCGTTGAGACCTTCTAGAAGTAGTCCAAAGTACTCCTCCACCTGAGAAGATTTCACCCTCTCCACACTACAACCTCCAACCTAGGAGTAGCAAGGAGAGTACAATGCAATAAGAAAGAACAAGAAAGGAAAAGGGAATTACAATTACCACTTAAGCACAAGGCTTGAATCCTATATCAAGCGTTTTGATCTCCTATCCAATGTGTATGACAGTGGAAGTATAGTGGGTAGGATATTCTAGCCTATAGGACACGAAATGCCAGTAATGGAAATGATTAGCAAGTGTTGAAGCTGCTCAATTTCTCACAAGGATTGATTCTCAATTTGCAAGTATGTGTACTCAAGTGAGTTTAGGTGTCCTAAGGCATGTCCTATTTATAGGAATGTCCTACTAGTACTTAGGGATGTTCTAGACACTTTCTAGGGGGTTCTTAGTGCTCAACTAACCTTTAGGTATCCACTAATTGCATTTGTAATGACTAGTTAATTACTTCTGAAAAGTGCAGACAAAAACCTTCTTGGTCAAGAAGTTTGTCGACCGAGTTTCTCTCGGTCGAGGAATTTGTCGACCGAGGGTAAGTCTGGAGCAACATTCAACTCAACTTCCAACCACTTTTTCCCACTAACTTTAACGACTATAGAACTAAGTCTAACGACTATAGAACCTGCTCGAGACACTGTCTCGGTCGAAGTAAAGTTCGACCGAGCTTTTCTCTGTGATTGGTTTTAGCAGGTTTTGCAAAGATGTTCGTGATTTAGACTTGGGAGTTTCTCGGTCGAGAAAATGTTTGACCGAGAGTATCTTGGTCGAGAAGTGTGTCGACTGAGACAAACTCTATTTCAAAACATCAACTCATAGGCTAAGTGTAATAAATGAATGTGCAATTGTGATGTTCACTTAGGGATGACTTATCTAAGTGTTGTGTGTGGATAGGGAAGATCTAAATGCTTGATTTACATGATATCTAAGTACTTGTACATTATATATTTGTACAAGTTTACATTTGATTACAATCACAAAAATAAGTCAATTTAAGCATGTAGATCTTCCAAAACTTTGTCATCCACTTTGTTCCTGAAATACTCATGTAGCACATTCGATCTACAAGAATGAAATGTTTGTCATTTTCAAAACAAAAGGGATTTTGATGATGTCCATTAGCCAACAATCTCCCCCCTTTTGAAGATGGAAAACATTTCTAAATATAACTCAAATAAGCTTGAATAATATTGAGTTGAGTTTCATACTTGAAATTTACCTTGTGTATACCTTCTCTTGTTTATGGAATGTGTGGTTATTATTCCCAAAGAGGTGTGGAACATAAAATCCAACTCTTTAGGGAATATAGCAACATTTGATGTGAAGCCAAGAGAGTATGTATGAAACTCATTGATTGAGTATTTAAGATTTATATTATTTCTCCCCCTTTGTCATTTCAAAAAGATAACTGTTAAAAACATTTGTTAAGACTCCCCCTTAATTGGTTCTCCCCTTTCAAAAAGATAACTGTTAAAACATGTTAAAAGATGTCCATTTATGGCCAAAATGTAAGGATCAGAGAAACCAACCGATTTTAAGAAGCACAAATGTCAAAGAAAACATATTCTAAGGGAGTGATAAGTAATTTCTTTCTTATGTTATAAAATTGATCTAATGGAAGTGGTTTTGTGAAAATACCAGTCAATTAATCTTCCATATCAACATGATGAAGGGATATATGTTTTTTAGAAATATGATCCCTTAGAAATGATGGCGGATTTTAATATGTTTGGCACGATTTTTTAAGATAGGATTATGTGCCAAGTTTATAGCGCTTGTATTGTCACAAAAGATAGGCGTAGATGAAAATATAAAACCATAATCACTTCAAACTTGTTGCATATAAAGCACTTGAGCACAACAAGACCCAAATGCCATATATTCAGCTTCAGTGGTAGAAAGGGCAACTGTGTTTTGTTTCTTGCTAAACCATGATACTAATGCTCTTCCTAATAAGAAACAACTTCCGCTTGTGCTTTTCAGTCAAGTCGACAACCAACGTAATCAGCATCAGTATAAGCTTTCAAATCCAAAGATTGTCTTTTAGGATACCATAAATCATAGTTTACGGTGACTGCTAAGTATCTTAGAATCCCTTTGACAGATTGAAAATGAGTTTGTATGGGTTTTGAGTGAAATCTAGCACAAAGTCCAACAGAAAACATGATATCCGGTCTAGAAGTGGTAAAGTAAAGCAAGCTACAAATCATGGCCCTATATAAAGAATCATCAATGGGTTCTCCATTTTCATCCTTGTCAATTTTAGTAGAGGTAGCCATTGAAGTGGTAGTATGTTCGCAATGTTCCATCCCGAAATGTTTTAAAAGTTCATTTGCATACTTCTCTTGTCTTATAAAAATCCCAACAGGAGTTTGCTTTATTTGAAAACCAAGAAAGAAAGTCAATTCTCCCATGAGACTCATTTCAAATTCCATTTGCATAATATCACTAAATTGTTTACATAAATATTCATTTGATGCACCAAAGATAATATCATCAACATAAATTTGAACAACTAGAAAGTCGGATTCATATGTTTTGAAAAATAAAGTAGAATCTAAATTTCCAATTGAAAATCTATTATCAAAGAGATAACTTTTGAGTCTTTCATACCAATTTCTTGGTGCTTGTTTTAAACCATAAGGTGCTTTCTTAAGTTTGTAAACATGATCATCTTTACCAGGAATTTCAAAACTAGGTGGTTGGGCAACATATACTTCCTCTTGTATTATTCCATTTAGAAATGCACCTTTTACATCCATTTAGAACAATTTGATGTTTTTTTGGGCATCTATAGCTAGTAGCATTCTAATGGCTTCAAGTCTTGCCACAGGTGCATAAATTTCATCAAAGTCTATTCCTTCTTGTTGATTATACCCTTATGTTACCAGCCTAGCTTTATTTCTTACTACTTCCCTGGCTTCATTTAACTTATTTTGAAAAACCCACTTAGTTCCAATAATGGTTTTATCTTGAGGTTTAGGAACTAAGTCCCATACATCATTCTTAGTGAATTGGTTTAATTCTTCTTGCATTTCCATTATCCAATATTCATCTTTTAGAGCTTCAGTCACTTTCTTAGGTTCAATTATAGATACAAATACCATATTTGCAACATCTCTAAAAGATGATCGAGTTTTTACTTTATCTTTAGGATTTCCAAATGATTAGTTCTTGAGGATGATCCTTAATCAGTCTAGGGATGGGTTGTTGTGTCTCAATTTGTTGATCATTTTTAGCATTTTGATCATCTTTAGTTGATATGGTTAGATCTTCAATTTTATGAGTAATATCAACTATGTCATCACTTTGTTTTAGTCCTTCATGAAAAGTAATGTGAATGGATATTTCAAGTTTTCTAGAGATGGTATTGTAAACTCTAAATGCTTTGCTAGAAGTTGAATATCCTAAGAAAAAGGCTTTTTGTGATTTAGAGTCAAATTTTTCTCTATCCTCTTTTGTGTTTAAGATATAGCAAGTTGAGCCAAAAGTATGAAAATAATCAACCCTTAGTTTCTTATTATAAATGAGTTCATATGGTGTTTTCTTTAAATAAGAGTGTATGGTTACTCTATTTAGCACACAACAAGATGTGCTTACTACTTTAGTCCAAAACGTTTTAGATGTATTGTGTTCAAGCATCATAGTCCTAGCCATTTCTTGTAAGGACATATTCTTTCTTTCAACTATGCCATTCTGTTGTGGAGTACATGGAGCTGAGAAATTGTGAGTGTAGCCTTGAGATGTGTAAAATTCTTCAAATATATGATTCTCAAATTCTCCACCATGATCACTTCTAATTGCGCATATTTTATTTTGTAATTTATTTTCAATCTTTGAGCAAAATTGTATGAAAACTTGAATGGTATCTTCTTTATTTGCAAAAGAATGAACCCATGTATATCTACTGTAACAATCAACAATAACAAAGCAATATCTTTTTCCACCAACAGATTCTGTCCTCATAGGTCCAAATAAATCCATATGAATAAGTTCTAGTGATCTATTGGTGCTAAGCATGTTTTTGGGTTTAAAAGAAGTTTTAGTTTGGTTACCCAAAGTACATGGTTCACAATTTTCAGATTGATCAAAAGATAGCTTAGGCAAACCACGAACAAGATCATATTTAACAATCTTTTGGATACCATGTGAACTAGAATGACCTAATTTTCTATGCCATAATAGGAGATAATTATCTTTTGCATGTAAACATTTTCCAACTACCGATTGCATAGAGTTAGGTCTAAGAATATATAGATTTCCAATTCTTTTTCCTTCATACACAACATTTGTAGTGTTCTCTATTAGTAACTTGCAACAATTTTTATTGAATAAAACATCATATACAATACCACATAGTTGAATGACAATTATTAAATTATGGTGCAGACCATCAACAAGTGAAACATTTTTTATTTCAAGGTTTGTACCAATATTACCTATTCCAACAATTTTACCTTTGTCATTGTCTCCAAAAGTGGCTGTTCCACTTTTCTTTTCTTCAAAAGTTTGAAAAGTGTCCTTATTGCCGGTCATGTGTTTGGAGCATCCACTATCAACCACCCAATATAACAACAAAATATGGATTTTGGTACCCATGTGATGGTCCATTATGGTTAGGTACATTTAATAATAAACTGAACATGATTACATAATTTAAGCTTCTCAGAACCTCATTCGGTCGACAAATACTTCGACCGATCTTGTCTCGGTCGACAATTTCTCGACCAAGATTGTTACTGTTTTAACTGCAGATTTCAGATTTGGTACAGGAATTCCTTCGGTCGAATAATTTCTCGACTGAGAAGTGTCTGAGTCAAACTATTTGTCGATCGAGATTATTTCTGTTTGTTTTCAACGATCTGTTTATGTCAGTTTGGGCTTAAATCGTTGTAATATGCTAAGGTACATTCTATTTAGTTGAGATGAGACATTAAGATATTCAAATGAAGTGTTAGGTCAAATATCAACTTAATCATATTAAATTTGCTAAGTTTGGGGTCTTGGAACCCATACTAACTCAACATCCTTTTTCTTATATGGACATGAGAAGGAATAATGTCCAAGACGTAAGCAATAATGATAACAAATAAAATCAATTTCATTTCTCTTCCTAGGATTTTGACTTGTGTTCTTGGGTACAAACATGATCTTGGTCTTGGGTTCTTGAGTTCTCCTAGGTTTGGGTTGATAAGAGTTTTCTTTTGGAACATATCCTAAACCTCTTCTTCCACTATAACCAGAAGAGTTCTTTAGGATCTTATCAAGAATATCATTATTTCTCAAACTACTAACTTATTTTTGTAACTTAGCAATATCATCCATTTTCTTTTTGATATCTAACTTTTCTTGATCTAGATTAGATGATAAAGCATATCTTTCTTTAACAACAACATCATAATCTAGATGAGTACATAGGATAGGTTGAGTCTGAAAATTATTTAGTTTTGCAAGCAATTCAACCTTTTCCTGAGAAAGAAGATCATAGTTTGTTTCTAAAGTAAGCAACTTCATATTGCAATCATTTAAAGATGATTTCAAAGTAACCTTTACATAAATAATTTTGTCCTTTTCAAAAGAAAGATTATTTAATTTAGCATATAAATCCTCATTAGTTCTAGTAACCTTCTTTAGTTTCTTTTTGCAATCAACATATTTGTCATGAGTATCTTGAAGACTAACAATTAGATCCTCATGTGTTAAATTGCAAATTGTGCATGATAATATATTCCTCATGTGTTAAAGCATCATGGGAATAAAGATGATGTAGATGTATGGCTAGTGAAAGCCTGAGTACCAAGAAAGAGCTGGTAAAGCAATGTTTGTGCAATTTACCCAAAACCCAGGTTCAATATGCAATTTACCACTTCAATAAGGTCCCTAATATTTCTTGGCATCTTTTAGAGACAAGAAAATGAGAGGGGAATCTCATTTGAGCTACTTTGAAGGAGAGGGAATCTTGATATTAAAATAATCAAGATTGAAGCATAATTGAAATAATGTAAAAAATAATTATATTAAATGGATTGCCCTTCAACTAAAATTATGTTGGTTGAAATCCACATATATGGACGTCCTTGTGCCTTGCAAAGGCAAATGAAATATCTACGTGAGTGGAGAACCCACTCACATTAAGAAACTAAAAAGAATATCCACTAACTTATGGATAATGATATTATAAAGGTTAAGGTGCTTAATATCTTTTCCCTTAATTCATGGATAATGGAAGGGAGTTCGGTGGTGAGGAAGATTTCTTTGCATGCAAGGAACCTAGGGGGAAGAGGTGGCAACAATTTCAGAATTAAATGATTTGTATGAGGCACTTTCTCTCATTGATTTTCTTATAAAAACACCCTTTACAACTCAAACCAAAGACTTTTTCGAATCCACTTCTTCTCTTTGCTTGCAAAAATGACCAAGGAAGCTAGGAGCAGCAGGAGGACGACCCCCAACCTGTTGGTAAGCTTCTTGACCTTCGTTCACTTTGATTTCACGGTGGAAATCACAAATCAATGCATGATTTCTTCTTATCTCAATCCCATCTTCAATTCTAACCATTCCTTTTCACTCAAAAGATTGAGGAACGAACCTTGTGGTGTGAAAAAGATTCTTCCACCATTGTTGACGTGAAGCTCCAAGATTTGAAGATCAATTGAAGGTGGGTTATATAACTTGAACCCCTATTCATTGTTATTGAATTCAATTTCTCAATCGATTATGTTCAATTGCTTTTTCTTCAATTCCTTTGATTAGTTGATGCAACTACCATGATAATGGCAGTAGTTTTCGATGTACTAAGGCTTGATGATGATAACATCATCTTAGGATTGCTTTCCAACAAGTTTCTATTGCAAACGGTTTCATGGACTTTGGTCCAAACGATTTCACCAAACCGTTTGGAGATTTGGATCCCAAACCATTTGGATGGGTTGACTGTTTGAGGTCAAGACACTAGTACATGTTGGATGATGATCCAATGGATCCAATTAATTGATTCAATATATGGACAATCCTCCAATTGGAAACCCTAATCGGGTTAAGTGCTGAAATTTCAATTGGTTGACTTAAACTTTGGGTTGACTAACCCAAACGGTCTCAAGACCATTTGGAGGTCACCCAAATTGTCTTAAGACCGTTTGGAGGTCAACCAAGACCATTTGTAGGTCTAGGGTTGAGTATGGTTGAGTAATTGAAGAGTTCAAATTTTCAAATCGAAATGCAATCAAAAGCTAATTTGATGATCAATCCAATGATCTAAACCCTAATTGGATTTCACAAATTTTAATGAATGATGAGAAAAACGGTCTCAAGACCGTTTGGATGTCATCCAAATGACCTCAAGACCGTTTGAGGTCAGGTCATATTAAGTTGATGCTAATTCATTGATTTCAATTGGGTTAGTTCCACAATGTTAACCATTGATGGTTCTTCGAATTCAAAACCCTAATTGATGGTCTAATTGAAGGATGATTCAATAGTTCAATTGATGAATGAATCAAGGAGTCAATTGATAGGTTATTCATTGATTGCAACCTGGAATTTTTTAAGTGTTGAATGACCTTTTTGGTCCATTTGGTTTTGAGAAGGTTTGGTCCAAATGGTCTCAAGACCGTTTGGGTCCAAACGGTCTCAAGACTGTTTGGGTTCAAATGGTCTCAAATCGTTTGGAGACCCAAGCCCACTCAGTTTCAACACATTCCTTGCTTAAACGGTTTCAAGGGCAATCTTCCCAAACGGTTTCAAAACATTTTAACTTGGAGAGACCAAGATCGTTTAGGGTCTAAATAATCAAAACCATTTGAGGTTCAACATGACTAATCAATTTGGATATCTAATGTAATTGAAGACTCAATTGGTTAATCCACTTGGACACCAATGTAATTGAAGATTCAATTGGTCAATTCATTTAGATACCTCATGTAATTGAAGGTTCAATTGATCAAATCTTCTGGACACCTAATGTATTTAGATGGTTGATACTTTTAGTGAGATTAATCATTGATGCATAAGGATGCAATAATTCAATACATCATGTTAACCCTAAATATATGTATTTGAATAAGGAGTAGGCTCAATCTAGTCAAGAATTGACTAGTGGACATCCTAGAAGAGGATGAGAGAGATTTATACATGTAAGATAACCATGTAGCAATCAAGCCTAACACATTCAAAATGAATATGATATACAATTTAGGGTATGATCCTTGATAAAGAGATCATGAAATCCTAATTGAGTTAATTGATGAACTCAAACCCTAATTTAGGGCAATTCTGAGTGAAACCCTAATTTAGGAAGATGATGTGATATGAATTTAGGGTGATGACATGAGTAACCCTAATTCAGGGTATTTTGATATAAAACCCTAATTGGAATGAATAGTAAACCCTAATTGTAAGTTATTGAATATAAACTCTAATCTGGGGTGATGTGATGTGAATAGTAAACCCTAATTCTAAATAGGTTGAAGGTGTGTGAAACCCTAATTCTGGATTATACTATATAGCAAGAAACTCTAATCTTGGACAATGAAATGATGAATCATTGGTCCTAATTGTACAAAGCGGATGTGTAACCCTAATTGAAATGAGATGGGAAACCCTAACCCTGGTAAGGGAATAGTGGTGTTACCCTTGAATAGCGTGGAACTAAGCTATGATCGATATATCTGCTATGATGTATTCTAACCATGCATGTATCATGAGATGATGAACAAAGCCAGGTATGAGCTATGATGCTTTATTTATTGAAATTATTTATTGGGCCTTATATGCCATAATATGCATTGTTGCCTAGTAAGAGGTAATAACAGAAGTAATGGGCCTTAAGTGCAATGATAGATGCTTGTGTAGAAAGTGTCATGTTTACCTTGGTCAGATGACCTGAAGGTGATAATTACCTGAAAAAGTGGTAACAGTGCTCAGTAGTGAGCTAAAGGTTTGAATACCCAGAACCATATATGACATTAAGTTGTGAAGGAATGAGTATTCCCAATATTGAGATGAGGGACTGAGATCCCAATGTCTTATAAAGACTGAGAAGAATCTGATGAAAACAATACATGTTTCTTTATAGCATTTTTCCTAATAAGTTATGTTTGAAAACTTGACTGATGCTAAAAGAATATGATAATGTACTTAATTAACCAAGTGAAAGCTTTTTATGTAGTGCTCTGACCATAGATCCATCATCGTCAGTAGTTGGTGATGGTGAAACAGGTTTTCTTATGAGATCTCCTGGAGTTCGCATATTTTGAATATGTGGGGGTCAATGGGTGAAAATATCTGTACGTCCAAATGGGGGAATTGATGGAAGGTAAACATTAAACCTCTCAATCCTTCATTATATGTTACGGTATGGATGTATCACTAATCTCTCGATGATGTTAATGCCGAATCGATGGAGGTAAACATGAAATCTCTCAATTGCAAAGAGAGTACAACTACCATTGTAACTCTATAGTGAAGATGCCACTATACCATGGCAAGCTATGTAGCAGAGACACAAGATGTCCTGCATGTAATATCACACTGACCGAGATGTGGGAAGTCATGGAAGTCGGCTCTTCCATTGACTTTGTATGGTACCGATTTCGATTTCGCAGTGGTCAGTTGGAGTATGAGTGGTATACCTCATCTCCTCAGAGCTTAAGTATGTTTGTAAAATGTAATCAGTCGTGTAGTGTATTTGCATAAGATTGAAATATGAGAACCATTGGTTGATGTTATCCTACTTAGCATGTCCTTGATACATAAATGTTACTTATGTTCTTTAATTCCTTATTGAATAAAAGACATGCTGCCTTATCAAGTTATAGTTGAAATACTTGAATATGATTGTTGCTCTAATCTGCATAGATATTGATTTATCTGCCATTAAAGTATATTGTCCCACTGCTCAGTTTATTCCTATTAAATTGCAATAATAATGTTTTTGGCGGAGAGTTATATCTCTCGCTGGGGCAATTTTACAATTGTCTCACCCCCGTGGGATCCAAAATTTTTAGGTAGATGCAGACAAAGAGGCAAAACCTCTGTAGTAGGGGAAGAGTAGCAGCAACAACAACAAGGACAACAGTGATATCCTAGGTGGGGATACTGGTTGTCAGGCTTCGTACTTATGTAAGTAGAGTCCTATGTGTCGTCTCTGTACTCTCAGGTCCTAGGAGTCAGTAGATAGTGTTTTTATAATCGATCTGAGATTTTGGTTTGATTACCTCGAGGATTTTGTTACTTATGCTTTTTAGCAAAGCAATGATGTATATGTATTCCTCGAGAAGAGATGGTACATGAAATGTACAATGTGGACCAATATGCAAATATAATACTGTGGTTCTTGTTTAAAGAGTTTTCCTGGGAATAGATCTGTTTGAGAATGGTTTTAATTTTTAGTGATTTTCAGTAATCCGCTACTAACGATAGCTTCCACATTAGTTAATCTTATTTTTATGAGTTGGACGCGAAAGTTGTAGTATATTTGGTCCTACATCTATCTTCTTGGGAACCCGTAGCACAATTTTTTTTTATTTGTTGGTTCTACATGTTTATTCAATTTTTTGATTATAATATTCTCTATAGTAGTTCAAATTCACTGGGAAGAGGTGTTGACACCGTATCATTTTAAAGATATCCTCTACTAAGAAGATGAGCTTATCACAGTCATATGTGCTCATTTCCGATATAGGTAGAAGGTCCTTTGACTTCTGTAATCTATAGAAGTATTTATTCTTCTTCCTCACCAGGATATGTGTTGATTTTAGATACTTTTCATTCAAAAATCTATCTCCACTCAACTGGGTCAATTGTTTGAGCTTCTATGGGTGCCCCAGTCTGTGTGCGATACATGTCACCATGCCCCTATGAAAAATTCTTTAGGACCTTCATGTCCTTTGGCATCTGTGAATTTTTTAATCAAAATGATCCCTATGTTGACTATGTTCTTCTCTAGAAATCTCCATAGGGTATGGAGGTCCATCCTCATCATATTTTTGGTGTTTGGTTGTGTAAAGACCACATTGGTAATGATCTTCAGAATTATGCAAATAAGAATAGAATGCACCTGGGAAGCCTTGGACTATCCTAAATTGTCTTTGTCCTCTCCTAATAGTCTCTCCCATGTCTTTTTAGTGGAGAAACCTTTGACTTCTCTATCTAACTTAACATTGTTGGCAAGTTCAACATGTGATTATGAGTTATTGCAAATGGTGTTTAACCATTTCTCTACCAAAATATAGTCTTTATTAATCACCCACACAACTAGTTTGAAACTTCCTTCACACTCCATAGCTTCTTCATTTTATATAGGAAACTTTTGGAAATATTACTTTAACTCCAGGGTGAGTTCCTCATATGAGTACTAGTCATAAAAAATTATATTATATAATTTGACATTGTTTAGATGTTCCTTCACCCTATCATATATACCTAGTTTGATTAGGGTGTCGACAAAGCCCAGTATGGTTTCCTTCAAGGATTTCATGCTCATTAAGTCCTTCCAACTTTCCATGTGTGCATTATCCCTTGGAATGAAATACTTGTCTATTTGCTTTGAGGGTTCATAAATTGATGCTAGTAGTATGCTGCATATGGTCATATAGGGCTGAGCTTCATGATTTCCTACACTGGTCCTTGCTTCTCCTCCTTGTCTTGGCCCTTTGGTCATTCTTTTCAACTTCTTCCAGCCACCACTGGGGAAGGTGTAGAGTGCCTTCCTCTGTTTTTTCAATATCCTCAGAAGAAACATATTCATAAGTTTTAGTTCCTCCTGATTATATTGAGTTGGAAGACTCTTCTAGTATTGATGCTTGCAGACACTTCATTCCAACTACTTCATACATAGATTTTCTACTTTTAGGGGAGGGACCCCATGAATCTCTACATAGCTAGAAGCCCCACCTTTCAATTTTTCTATCTTGTCCATATGTTCCTTATGTATTTTCTCTTTCAGCACATCTATCTCCTTCATCCTCATGGCTAGTTCATGTGACAGATGTGACCTCTAAGAATGTGTGTTATCTACCTTGTAAACCGATTTCTATGTAGATATGATATATATCTTATGCACATTTTATAACATGTAATTATATTTGTAGTTATTATAAATTTCTTTAAGGATATATCTAGGAATTAACTTGAAACGGATGAAGATAGTCACATAAACAATCAATGTCTGTACTAAAAATTGATGGTTTTTGGAGTGTGTTGTCCTAAGGTTTGGGATAGGTCATAAATTGATGTAAAAGGCTCCTAAGATTTTAAAGGTTCTCTAAAGATGTGAGAAATGACAGAACATAGATCAATTGCTGGGTAGAAGTGCCTTCGAAGGTTTTGAGATGATCTAGGAGTTGAAGGACACCAACCCAACAAAATTGAAGGTATTAACAACCGATGGTTTCTAGTGTCCATCATCTGAAGATTTTGGTGAGCAAGCAGATAAGATAAAAGATCATGTTTTTAAAACCAATGAAAAAAAAGGGAAATAATTAATGGTTAATAGAGATTGATGGTTGTCAAAGTGATTAAATTAGAAGATAAACCTCGTCAATATGTTATTGGAGCATCAAAGCTTTAACAAGGTCTAATAAAAACAAGAAAATGGAAGAAGGATGGAACTTACTTTGGTTGATGTACACGGCTTTAACATTTGTATGTTCCTATTTGTCATCATTCCCTAATTCCTCACTCCTTCGCCTCATTGAAGAAGATCACATGCTATGCTATTTCTTCTTTTTTGCTTCTTCCATGCAATAGAAAACTCACATCGGTGAATTGGCTGCAAAGAGGATCACGGGGAAATGATGAGGGATCTTCTGCCATCAGTGGAGGTGGGGACTACATCATTCATTTCTATTTGGTAATATTCAATGGTTAAGATCACATGACAAGAACTGATATTCTTAGGTTAAACAACCAACAAGGATAGATGACATCAATTAGGTTTTCTTAGTTGCATTTCACACTGTGGTGAGGGTTGAGCTTGTAAGGGTGTTGGTTGGTACCCTCTTTCTTTTACACTCATGGTTTTGTAGCTACAAAGGGCCCTGCCAAACCTTTAATTGATGATTCGTGTTTGGGAGATGGGTCATCTTCTGATCGTTGTTAAGGCACCACCTTCCAAAGGATTAGCTGGATCTAGAGGCCAATATAAGCACAATATGATGACATGTGAAGGTTTTGGAAAGACGTCTCCCTCATGTTTTGCAAGACACTCAAAATGATAGTTAAGATGATGTACTCTATTGGTCTCCCAGTGGTGGAAAGAGATGGAAAGACAACTCATGCCTACTGAAGGTTGTGTATGCAATGTCTTTCTGAAGGTTGATCAGGATATACAAACTGATGGTTTGCTTGCTCCTTGATCATGGGCAGAAATTGATGGAAGAAAAAACCTACCAAATGATGGTTCAACAATATTCTTCTTCTAAAGGTTCTTCAATGTGACAACCAATGGAATTTCTACTGGTTGGCTCGTTGTACTTGGAATCAGTTGGTTTATTTCATTGTTATCGACTATATTTTTAATTTTTTATACACTAAAATTAGCAAAATAAGACAAACAAACCAGATTGTGAGAATAGAAAGAAATATGACATACAAAAATGAAATTAAAAACCAAATTATCAGAAATTCAAATTCAAATTTCAAAAGGGTTTAGAAAGCCTTAGGTTGCCTACCAAGAAGCACTAATTTATAGTCTTCAACTTGACTGTCTGAGTGACCTCTATGGTTGGGTTGGTGGTTCCTCAAGCTGTAGATAAGATCTTCTAGTAGACACTTCATATTCATAAAATCTTTTTGCCTTATGTAAATTCAAAGGAAAGGGTCCCGACTTCTCACTAAATAGTTCCATAATCCCTGATGGATATAACTGGGTAACAAGGATGGAACCTGATCACTAGATCTCAACTTGCCAGGAAAAAGCCTTATGGAATCATTAAAGAGGATAACTTTGTGGCCCTCACTGACATCTATCTTTTTAGGTGTGAGTCATGCCACAACTTGGTTTGTGTACATGTGAACATTCTCATAGGCATCCATGCACAATTCCTCAAGCTCTTAGAGCTATACGAATCTCTTCTTTTCAGCCATCCATGGGTCCATGTTGAGAAATTTCATTGCCCAACATGCCTTGTGTTCAAGCTCCACAGGAAGGTGGCATGCTTTTCCATATATTAACCTATAGGGAGTGGTTCCTATAGGTATCTTATATGAAATACAGTATGCGCATAAAGCATCATCAAGTTTCATTTCCCAATTCTTTCTTGTCCAAATAGCAGTCTTTTTGAGAATTTTATTAATTTGTCTATTCAAAACCCAAACATAACCTGATGTATGTGGGTAGTATGGGGTATGAACCATGTGCTTCACCCCATTCTTACTTGACAAGGCTTCAAACTATCTCTCCTCAAAGTATGATCTATCGTTACTAGCGACAGTTCCTAGGACCCTATATCTTTAAAAGATAGTTTTCTCAAATAGCTTCATCATGGGTTTAGAGTTCCAGGTAGGGGTCGCGACGAATTCCACTCACTTGGATACATAGTTTACTGCAACCAATATGTATTGGTTGCCACATGATGAAGGGAAGGGGCCCACATAGCCAATTTCCCACATGTGAAGATTTTGACTTCAATCCAATTGGATAGAGGGAGTCTGTTTCTTTTTCATAGGTCAACGGTTCTATGAATCACTATAGTACTTGACATAGGATTGTGAATCTTTGAAGAGTGGGTTAGTACAAACCAAATTGTAATACCTTGGTGACAAATCTATGTGCACCTAAATTCCCAACATAAGGCAAGGCATGGAATTCATAGAGAATTTTCACCACCTCCTCTTCTAGGATACATCTACATTACAAGTTGTTCCAATCATATATGGAACAAGAATGGATCATCCTAGTAATAATTTTTGAGATTAGAGAAAAGATTTTTCTTCTCATTGTAAGTAATGTCTGGCAGGAGTGGGTGACAAGACAGATAGTTAGAAATATTGGCATACCAGGGTATGACCCGATTAGTGAATCTTCTGACCATAAATATTCATCTGTTACCTATAATTTATAGGCAGAGAGCGATCATCCTCGAGGTGTATCTTTGACAAGTGGTCAACAATGGCATTTTCTGATCCTTTTTTGTCCACTATTTCATGGTCAAATTCCTATAGCAGGAGGGAGCATCTCAACAAACTTAGTTTTGTATCCTTCTTAGTGATGAGATATTCAACTGCTCCATGATTGGTGTATACTATAAACTTAGAACTGGTGAGGTTAGATCAAAACTTATGAAAAAGGTTAAAATATAGCAAGAATTTCTTTTTTGGTTGTAGTGTAATTGACCTAGGGTTCCTCTATAGTTTTTCTTGTGTAATAGATCATGTGATGCTTCCGGTCTTTCTTCTAACTGAGAACTGCACCAACAATGTAATTACTAGCATCACACATTAATTCAAAAGGCAAGCTCCACTCCAGTGCATGGATCACTGGTGTGTTTCTAAAAGTACTCTTGAGAGTGATGAAAGCTCTTAAGCAATTTTCATTAAAATCATAGATATGATGTTTAGCTAGTAGGCTTGAAAGAGTTTTAGGAATCTTCAACAATCCTTGATAAAGTGACGGTATTATCCAACATGACCTAAGAAGATTCCCACCCCCGTTACAAACTTGGGTGGTAGAAACTTTGATATGGCTTCAATTTTACTCAGGAAAACTTTATTTTCCCTATCGGAGACATTGTGTACAAGAACTATCTCCTCTTATACCATGAAATGGAACTTTTCTTAGTTGAGAATTAGATGATTCTCTTTGCATCCTTTTGAGACTTGGGATAGGTTCTTGAGGCAGTTATCAAATTATGTACTATAGACAAAAAAATCTTAAATGTAAACTTCCATAACACCCACTAGAAAATTAGAGAAAATTTATATCATGCACCTTTGGAATGTTGTAGGTGCATTATATAGCCCAAAATGCATTCATATAATGGTGTATGATATAGAAACATATAAATGTAGTCTTTTACTGATCATTAGGGTGTATCAGAACTTGATAAAAACTAAAATAAATGTCCATATAATAAATGTATGAATGATGACTAGACGCTCCAACACTGTTATAACCTCAATTTCTTAAGAATGTAACAAAAGATGTAATTCTCTTTTAAAAGAATAAATGGAATATATTTCTTTGATTTGTGATGGATTTTGTGTGAATTGGCTTTGATTGATTGATAATGGGCCTTGTTGGCCATTGAGCCCAATTGAAAAGAAAAGAGAAATAAAAAGGAAATTGATTTGATTAAATAAAAGGAGAATATGAGAAATAGACAATGAAAAGAGGATAAAGGCAAGTAAATATTCTCCAATATGGGAGTTCGTGCCTTTAGGATATCTTGAGGTCCAAGGGACCCAAAATAACAAAATAATAGCAAAGGGAAAAGAAATACCAATTAATTTTGGATTAATTAGAGGATAACTTAGGAGGGAAGTAAACCTTCTCATCCATTGCAATTTATTTCCCAAATTTCGTATATAGCTAGATATTGTAAAGACAAACCTTCCCTTAAAATTTGAGTTAAAAAGGAATAAGGGTTCAGGAGATATGAATTTCTCAAGTGATTGGCAAATATTGGGATTTATTCTGAATTAGGAAATATATTTTCCTTTGTGTCTGATCGTGTGCAATAAGCACCATTGGATCTTAATCCAACGTTGGATGCTCATCGTCTAAGTCCCATTGGGACTGTGATTCTGCATTTTATAGAGGGACTTTCCCTCTCAGATTCCTCACGACTCAGTGGGTGTGCAAGGTTGCTGATGATTCTTTTGGATTCAGGAGAGGAAATCACAGAGGATCATCCCTAATTTGACTAGGTTTGGTCCATGTTTTAGGAAATACCCAATATCACAAGCCTGCCTCCCGACCCTATATATAGGGAGGGATGAATGAGAGAACCAACATCTCTGTTTGATATCCCGATCACTGCGGATTGTTGCAAGGAACAATTCTGTGCCTTCAATTGCTCACTTTGCCCTGACCTTCGCTCCCATCACCGCAGCCAACCCCGCCGGAGTCTGGCGAGTAGGGGGAGATCTTGGCGAGCTCCGGGTGAGAAATTGAACCCCTGGGAAACTTTGACAGAGGAAGATGAAGCTTCCTGGCTTCTTGGCACGCTCAAAGGATGACTAGATCGAAGAGGCAACACTTGAGTTAACCACAGACCTGTTGCGCTCGACGCAAGGTTGAAGACGATGACCTCACAGTCTTTTATCAAATTGCCCCTCGCCTCCTGCAATCACGTTGAGGTTAGTTCGATCATTTGCCTATTTCTAATTGCAAATAAAGGGCACGCACATCCACAGTCATTGGATCCTAAGTGGACTAGTGGACCACGGATCAAAAAGTCCATATTTTTCTGAAAATTGCCAATAAATTCATTAAAAGGAATTTTCTTGCTAAAATCATATCTTTTGATAGAAAACTCGGATGAGGAAAGTTAATCTTGAAAAATGATCAGAAAAATACAAGGAATACAATAAAAATGGTTTGAAAGGCTAAATCAGTATCTTTTTGCAAAAGTATCTAATTTTGATGAAAGTGGTGTTAATTTGTGGATAGAAATCCTAATTGTAGATCAAGGATAGATTTCTTATTGCAAATAGGTTAATTCAAGCAGGGTTAACTTGTTTAATGATAAACTTAGATTTTAACATATTTTGATGATGGAATTGCAAAGTTTAGGGTTTTAAACCTAAAAATGTAATTAGGACCCTTAGAAACCCTAAAGTGATGAAAAATGGAAGAAAAGATATAGTAATCCGAAAATCAGGGTTTTTGTGGTCCAAACCTGATCTTAAGGACCTTAATGGAAAATAAGACAAGATAATTAGGGTTTTATGGATATTTTTATAAAATTAAAATAAAAGTGGTAAAAAGGAAATGAAACCCTAATTATGGTCGAAACCCTAAAAAGGACTAATAACCCTAGGAAACAACTAGGATTAATAGATCATGATGACATGATTAATGATAAAAAAATTGGATGCCTTTTCAGGATCAATTTGTGTGTACTTGCTTGATTTCTGGATTAATTGAGTTATTTCTGCATTCAAGTCTTCTTGGCAGGTATGTGGTTAATTACGATTAATCGCATTAGTTTTTCCAAAGGTTTCTCAGATGATTAATCGCATTGATTGAAACTAAAAAGTTTGGATGTTCATACTACAATTATAAAGTCACTATTATTATCACAATTAGAAATACATGTGTTTTCTCACACCTACATGCCACCCTGATGGAAGATGACATAAAGGTCAGGCCCAAGAGGGTAGACCAATGAGCACCATAAGAGGTGACCCCTAGGCACCAAGCTCGGGATTGAGAAGGTGGCATTAAGTCAATGGAAAAAGAAAAACCCTTGAGGGGTATTCCAGGGTTAGGGCAAAAGCGGTGGAGAATGACACATTGAAAATGTAAATTGGTTTGCTAAATTACCCTGATTGTGATAATTAATTTGTTAGCCTTATTTGTGAACTTTTGGTTGTCCCCACATACCAGCATATTCCCGTATGCTAATCGAGTTTTTGTTTGTCGGTGTTTTAGGTACAACCCTAAAATGAACAAACAGTAAAGTGACACATTGTGAAAATAAGAAGTAAAGTGCAAGGAGGATTAGATAGAGTAGATTCAAGTTGTGGTTAGATAGATTTACTAAGTTTTTAAAAGGTATGTAAAGTTTTATTTTAATACCAGATTTCAGTTTAGATGGTAGAATTTCATAATTATTATTGATTATTTGTCAAACCTTTGATCTAGTTTATTGGGATAACGGCTCTGACCTCTTGGTCTCCCTTAAGTGGGGGTTACCGGGAGGCGGGGTCATTACAATTGGTATCAAAGCATATGTTCTTCACTTAATCTTTAATAATTATTAAATTTTACAAATTCCATAGAACCGAGGTAGTTATTAGAGGATTTTCTAAAAGATTGAGGTGACTAGAAAAGGATCATTTTTGGGGGCTGGCAATATTTTCCTCTGCACCGCTAGTTGGAATACGAGGACTCCCAGATTGTGTGACTGCCTGGCCAATGTCTTAGGATTTGACTCGAAATAAGATACCTTTAGGACTCTCTCATCTTGATTCATCCCTTCTCAACTCAAATTCTATTAAGGATTTCAAGGATTAGGATTTTCTCTCTCTTCCTCACCCTCTTGAGGTATGGGTAAGGTTGATAAGGTTTAAGGAATCCTCCACCAAACTAATAAAAGATACATAATTAAGATGTCATCGACATAAGTATAATTAGTTAAATATAGACTAAAGGCCTGTTTGTGTGCTGATGTAGATGACTCGTATAAAGACTGTGGCTATTCTGGTTTCCACCAATGGTGGTGGACCTCTCCACAAAGAGAGTGGGTCTTCTGAGAAAATAAAGCGGAACCATGGTGGTGAAACCTCAAAGAAGAGAAAGAGACCTGAAGGAACTGCTCATGAGGCCCCCAGCCCTGACCTGATACCCTTCAGCAACCTTGAGCAAGAGGAAGGACCAGGATATGAGGAACAATATGAGTACGAGGAAGTTGCCTAGATGGAGGAGGACCAGTCTGGAGGTCTGGAACCGACCATGGTAGTTCACATTATGGAATGGATGGAACAGAAGAAACGGCAGACTGAGGCTATCCATGCCTTAGCCCTCAGGGACATAGCTAGAGATGAGAATGGCGAAACACTTCACCCTCGACTGGGAGCCACCATCTTAGACTTCGTCAAGCTGAACATCGAGAAGTTCTGGGGAGAAGATAAGTCTGAAGTGGTCGACAAGGCGGAAGTTTGGCTACTTGTAGTCGAGAATGGATTTCGTATGCTAGAAGTACATCTAAACAAGAAGGTTCTATTTGCTACTCACATTTTGGAAGGTGCAGCCAAGATATGGTGGGAGAACCATATCATAGGTAGAGACCTAAGTAAAGAACCGATGGCATGGACCAATTTCAAGACCATCTTCACCACCTGATTCATCCCCGTATCATCCAAGAAGGAGAAGGAGCGAGAATTCACCAACATGACACAAGGAAGCTTGTAAGTTGCAGACTTGGATCACAAGTTCTGCATCCTAGAACGTTTTAGGCACATGATGGATGAAGAAAGAAGGGTGGATCACTTCATAGAGCGTCTGCACCCTGCCTGTAACATCCCTGACCTGGGTTATGAACTAACCCTAGGTGTTTTGCTTAAATTATGTAATTAGATACTTGTGATTATCTTTTGGTATGTAATTAAAGCTTCTAAAGGAACATATATTTTCTTTTCTGCCCTTTTTGAACAATGTTGTAATATTATTTTGGCTAACATGGACCTATGTGAAAATTATCCAATTAGAAGGGTTCACTTGCAAATTTCACATGTTTAGATGTTCCTATAATGTTTAGATATCATAAGAATGAATATGATGAAGTGTTATGGATTCTCCAAGCTTGGGCACTGAGATGCCGCTTGTGGAGCAATCTTTGTGCCTTAAAACCCTAGTTTTGGTGTAAAGTGCAATTTACCCAAACCTTGGGGTGTAACATGTAAAATATACCTTCTAGAGTATCTTTTATGACTTTTGGCATCAATTAGAGTAAGAATGATGAAGAGGGCGCTTCATTTGAATAATCAAATAAAAGGATAACCCTTGTAATTAAATAACCAAGTTGTATGCAAAAATGACCCTTTTATGTGTGCAACTTAGTAGGATGTTTGGCTTCCTTTCCTATAGACCTTGGTTTAAGAAGAAGTTTTGCTTAAGAAGAGAAAGAGGGACGTTACCAAAAAGGAGAGAAGGACCTAGTTGAAGAATGAGGAAGTAGTTGTCCTTATCTTGAAAATTCACCCAAAGTATATATACACACTTTCTTTACTTAGCAAGGGTCGTTTCCTTCACTTCTTCACTTATCCCTTGCTTGGACTGACTAAGGAAGGAGCTCAGAAGTAGAGGAGAACGACCAAAAAGGTTTGGGTAAGCTTTGGTTATCTTCTAGCTCGGATTCATGGGGAAAGTCATGGTACAAGGTTGGTTTGCTAGCTTTTCTTACTTAGTTCTTCTTTCTAGCCATCCTTTCCAAACCAATTCTTGAGGAATCAACCTTGGACGACCTATAGATCTCAAGACGCCATTAAAGCTTCGAAGCTTGGAGCTCTAGATCCAACTCTAAGGTGGGTTTTATAACTCTAAACCTTTAAGCTTTGATTATGCACCTTCCTTTCTTGCAAATGTTGCTAGTTCTTCTATCTTCCATCCTTCTATGTTTTCTTGCAACCAAAATTGTGAAGAACATACCATGATCTTGAGGTAGAAGAAGGGGGCGTGAATACCAATGTTACTTTACCAAACGGTTTGCACCCCCCTTGGCCAAACGGTTTGCAAAACCGTTTGGAAGCAAACGGTTTCAAAACCGTTTGGTGGCAAACAATTTCACAAGAACGTTTAGATTCAAACGGTCTCCAAGACCATTTGGATGGGTTGACCAAGTGTTGACCATTTGAGGGTCTTATGGACACATTATGAAATAATCACCCTCCAAGAATCATTAACTAATTCCAAGTAAATCTCAAGTTGAAGGCACCTTAATCACCTAAACCCTAATCGGGTTCATTGCTGATTTCAATGGACCAATAATGTTGAAGTTTGGGTTGACTGGCCCAAACGGTTTCAAAACCGTTTGGGGATCACCCAAACGGTCTCAAGACCGTTTGGTGATCACCCAAGACCATTTGGAGGTCTAGGGTTAAGTAGGGTTGCTCAATTGAAGGTCCAATTATAATAGGTTGTTGAAATAATCAAAGTGCTAATTTTGTGACCTAATTAGGGTTCAACCCTTAAGTAATTGACTTAGTTCTTAATAAAATAATGGGAAAACGGTCTCAAGACCATTTGGAGGATGTCCAAATGATCCCAAGACCGTTTGGGGTCATGTCATGGCCCAATCGGGTGATGGTTCAATGGGTTTAACTTCAATTAGACTCATTTTGATGAATGTTGAAGGTTGATCGATTTCAAACCCTAATCCAATTGGTCCTAACCCTATTTGGTGACCAATTGAGGATCAATTGAGTATCAAATTGGTTAAGGATTAACCTAATTAGCTCAATTGATAAGTGGTTAACCTTTACATGACCAATTGAGGGGTTCAACATTGAAAACCCTAACTCAATTGCAAGTGTTGATACACTTTTTGGGTCCATACGGTTTTGAGGTGTTTGGACCAAATGGTCTCAAGACCGTTTGGGACCAAACGGTTTCAAGACCGTTTGGGACAAAAAGTATCAAGACCTTTTGGGACCAAACGGTTTCAAAACCGTTTGGATTCATGCGGTTTCAAAACCGTTTATGGTCATGCAGTTTCAAGGATGATTTGCTCAAACAGTTTCAAAGTCAAACTTGGCCAAACGGTCAACGTGACCAAATAGTCTTCACCTCACCTAGGGCAAATGGTCTTAAGTATGAACTTGTCCATGCGGTCTTGAAAGTCAAAGGTACCAAACGGTCAACCACTCCATGCGGTTTCAAAACCGTTTGGAGGTTGAAAGTGCAAAACCGTTTGGGGTCTTTTGAGGTCAAGAATGCTTAATGCTTTAAAGGCTTAGATGGTTCAATGGTTGATTAACCTAAACCCTAATGATACCTAAAGACATTAAGGGAACAAGTAATTAGTTGGTTGATCCATGCTATGATCAATGTTGAACATTACTAAAGTACCCTTGATGGGCTTAAGCAGTCAACACCCCTTGATCAAGCAAACCCTAATGACCATAATGGTGATGTCTTGACTTATGATTAATCAAAGTTGACTTGACCTAATCTAATCTAGAGTGATGAAAACACCATCTAATAGTAAGAGGAGATAGAAGACTCCTAATATGAATGAGAATCAAGTAAAATACCTTCAATATATATGAATACACATGATTAGGGTATGATCCTTCACAGTGAGATCATGGAAACCCTAATTATGGTGATTAATGAATCTTAACCTAAATTGAAGTCATTAATGATAGTAATCTTCATACATGATGATGGAATGAGCTCAATTCACTATGAAGCGTATAGTAAACCCTAATTCTAGGGCATAGTATGTAATGTGAATAGTAAACCCTAATTGAGGGTGATATGATGAAATGAACAGTAAACCCTAATTCCAGGTTATGCTTTTAAGCATGAAACTTCATGAATGAAGTATGAAATAAGGAATCACTATTCCTAGTCAAGATAAAGGGATGGAGTAACCCTAAGTGAATTTAATAGAGGAAACTAACCTTAGTGAAGGTATAATGGCACAACCTTTGAATTGAAAGGTTATCTCTACTTTATAAATTGCTGATATAGAGATGAATTGCTTGTTATTATCAAATGTATTAACCATGCAGGTTCTTATAAACAAGTGATCATAGGCAGGTAAGGGTTATGATATCATATTCATTGAAAGCATGCTATAAGCTTTATGAATAGTGATATATACTATGTTGCCTAGTTTAATTAGCAACATGTGAGATTGATGGGCTGCAAGAGCCATGAACAACATCACTACATTAATCAAGGTCATGCTGATCAGATGACTTATGATGAAATGGTTAAGAAATGATATCCATATGATAACTGATGTGAGTTAAACTTGATACATTTAGTATTCTTCTTTCATAGAAGTTGTTTTAATGAATTATGATTGAAAACATGCTTGATGCTAAAAGGATGCTAAAATGTACTTAAATAATCAAGTATAACCATACCATGTAGAGCCCTGATCATAGATCCATCATTGTCAGTAGTTTAATGATGGTGAAACAGGTTTTCCTAAGGGAACTCCTGGAGAACATACTTTTGAGTATGTTGGGGTTATGGACGTGAATATCCTTACGTCCTGATGTAGGAATTTATGTAAGATGTATCTTAATCCATCAATCCTTCATTATGTGTTTATGCTGGGATGATGTTTCACTAATCTCTCGAGGGAATCTTTAATGCCACATCGATGAGAGATAAACAAGAAATCCCTCGATGGCGAAGAGAGTGCAGAATGCCACTGTGACTCTAATAGCGAAGTTGCCAGAATACCCTGGAAAGCTATTGTAGCAGAGTCATGAGATGTCCTGCATGTTGATCCTCATACTGAATGAGGAAGATGATGTCATAAGAATCCATCTCTTTTGATGACCTATGTATGATACCGATGCGATTTAGTAATGATCGGTTGGAGTATGAGTGGTATACCTCATCTCCGCATGGCATAATAATGTTTGAAAAACATAATCAACCATGTAGCATAACTGCTTAGGTTGAACCACGAGAAAGAATGATTGATGTTGCACTTTTTATAATGTTATAATCAAGTAACTAGTATACATGTTCTTTATATTCCTCATTGAAATGATTACTTAAGTAAATGTCTCTTTACTTAATCCTAAGTCTGCTGTTGAATGTTTTAAGTTATTTTTCTTATGTTTCCTTTATTTCTATAACAAAGCTTCTGGCGGAGAGTTATAACTCTCGCTGGGACAATTATTCAAATTGTCTCACCCCCGTGGGATTCGACTTTTTAGGTGGACTCTGAGGACGGAGGAACCCATCCAAGGGTGAGCAATATCAGCAACAACAGCAACACCAGGGGCAACAGTGAATCTCAGGTGGAGATATTGACTGTCAAGTCATGTAGATAATATGTCTTATGTCGTCTCTGTACTCTCAGGTCCTAGGAGTCAGTAGGTCTGAGGTTTTTGGCTTAGTGCCTCGAAATTTTGTATTTTGCCTTATACAGATAATAGGGCAATGGATGTATGTAATCACTCGAGATGTGATTTCACAAAATTGTAATGTCAAGCTATGCTATAAACAATCATCTTGCTTTCATATAAAAGAGTTTTATGGTTTAAAGATCTCTTTCCAAAAAGTTTTAAATTTTTAGTGATTTTTCATATTCTGCTGCTAATCAAACGCTTCCGCTAAGTTTACCTCGTGATTTATAAGTTGAGTCGCCACACTTCCATCAAGCCACATGTGATGGCTGGTGAGCCAAGGACCTTCTTTGAATACTACAACACCGCCTTGGACATGGAAAGAACGGTGATCCCTACATAGAATCAATCCAAAGGATACCTGGGTTTCATAGAAGGAGCTCAAGGGCATAGGAATGAACACAAGAAGGGACAATGATGCAACTACAACAAAAGCAAGCTTGGACACAAAGGCAAGCCCCATGGTTGTCTCCAACAGTGTTGCACCTGCGGACGGACACATCCTGGGAAGTTTCGTTTTGAGAAGAAGGTGTGTTTCAGATGTCAACAAGAAGGACACTTCATCGCCAATTGCCCTTAGCCCGACCCAAGATGACCTTTGGGGTCTCAGCCTGTGGCAGTACAACCAGTAGCTGCAGCACCTCCTGCCGGAGCACCTCCAGCTAGAGAAAGGAGACAAGCTAGAGTGTTCGCCATCAACAATGAATAAGCTCAAGCAAATGCTAATAGGCTGATCGAGGGTAATAGCCCTTAGATGTTTTTCCTTTTGGTTCAGCAGACCATGTAATAGCTTTCTGATGTGGTATAAACTATGTAGGCTTGTTGGAAGTCATGGGACAAAATGTAAAAGCACTTTTGATTCTGGTTCTACTAATACTTTTATTTTGAGAAATCTGGCAACTATGCTTGGTTTGGATATCAAGGATTTGGGTTATGTTTTGGATGTCACAACCCCGAGTTGTCATATTTATACCTCTCTTTTAAAAACCCCTGTGTTTCCAGTTAAGTATCTGAACCATGAGCTTCCCACTAACTTCATCCTTCTCGACATGAATGACTTTGATGTGATCATCAATATGGATTGGCTTTCCACCTACAGAGCCCAGATTGACTATAGAGAGAAGAAGATTCTTATTAGGAAGACTGGCCATCCATATTTCACCATTCGAGGAAGAAGGGATGCGACAACCAACCTTTATGTGTCCGCTTTGAAAGCAGAACGGATGCTATCCAAGGGTTGTCAAGCCTACCTAGCCATAGTCACCGTACTTGAAGTTAAGGGATGATCCTTAGAGGAGATAGAGGTGGTCTGGGAGTATGCGAATGTGTTTCCGGATGATCTACTAGGAATTCCTCCTGAGAGGGAGGTAGATTTCTCTATTGGGATAGCTCCTGGGACTAACCCTATATCTAAGGCACCCTATAGAATGGCCCATGCAGAGTTGCTTGAGTTAAAAACCCAGTTGCAAGAGTTGTTGGATAAAGGCTTCATCCGGACCAGTACATCACCTTGGGGGAAACTGGTCCTCTTTGTGAAAAAGAAGGATGGGTCACATCGAATGTGTATTGACTATCAGATGATCAACCAAGCAACCATTAAGAATAAGTATCCTTTGCCTAGAATAGATGACCTGTTTGACTAACTCAAATCAGCTCGAGTCTTCTCTAAGATCAATTTGAGGTCAGGATACCACTAGGTGAGAGTAAAGAGTGAGGATATACCTAAACGGCTTTTCGAACCCGATACGGTCACTATGAGTTTGTGGTCATGCCGTTTGGATTATCCAATGCACCTAGTGTCTTCATGAACCTCATGAACAGTGTGTTCCAGCCTTTCCTTGACTCTTTTGTGATTGTGTTCATAGATGACATTTTGGTGTACTCGGATGACCTAACCCGACATCGTGACCACCTGGGAAGAGTCCTTGATATCCTGAGAAAGCATAAGTTTTTTTGGAAAGTTCTCGAAATGTGAGTTTTGGTTAGACCGAGTCATGTTTCCTGGACACATCATCTCAGGAGGAACGATCTCTGTAGATGCAGCCAAAGTATCAGTAGCTCGAGACTAGCCAGCATCAAAGAACCCCTTTGAGATTCATAGCTTCTTGGGGTTGGCCAGATACTACCGTCGCTTTATCAAGGATTTTTCAAAGACTGCATTGCTGCTGACCATGTTAACCCGAAAGGATGTGAAGTTTGTGTGGTCTGACATATGTGAAGCTCGGAGTTGAAGGAGAAGCTGACCACCGCCCCAGTGTTGACTCTACCTTCTGGCAATGAGGGTTTCATGATATTCACTGATGCTTCCAAGATGGGACTTGGCTGTTTGTTGGAACATAATCGGCATGTGGTTACATATGCTTCCCAACAACTCAATCCCAATGAGGTGAATTATCCAACACATGACCTAGAGCTAGCTGCTATTATCCATGCCTTGAAGATATGGCAACATTACCTGTAGGGTGCTACGTTTGAGATCTTCACCAACCATAAGAGCTTAAAATACCTGCTGACACAGAGAGACCTAAACCTATGATAGTGACGATGGATGGAGTATATGAAGGATTATGACTTCACCATCACCTACCATCCTGGTAAGGCGAATGTCGTAGCAGACACTTTGAGTCGGAAACAACTTATGTGTGTAGCTGTTTTGTCCAGTCAGTGGAAGAGTTTGGAGGAGTTGGTGGAGTGGACTCCACAACCGCTAGAAGATCGAGTTCGCTTGGCTAATATCCAGATTCAATCTGAGTTGTTGAATGAGATCATAGCATCATAGTTGACTAGTGAAGAGCTAGGCAAGATGAAAGGTTTAATGGTGAAGCCACAGACTCATCTATCTATGGGAGTAGATGGAGGAATCAGGTTTGAAAATTGCATATGGGTTCCAGTGGATTCATCAATAAAGGAACGTATCTTGCAAGAGGCTCATGGATCCAAATGCACAGTACACCCAGGAACTACTTAGATGTTTAAGGACTTGTAGAGGTTTTTGTGGTGGCCAGGAATGAAGAAAGACATTGGGACATGTGTAGCCAGCTGTCTTACATGCCAGATGGTGAAGGTTGAACACCAATGACCCGGTGGGCTTTTACAGTCGATAGAGATTCCAGAGTGGAAATGGGAGCATATCACCATGGATTTCGTGGTGGGTCTACCCCAGACCAAGAAAGGTCATGATGCGATATGGGTCGTGGTAGATCTTCTTACCAAGTCAACACACTTCCTTGCCCTAAAGACCACTACTAAGGTGTCAGACCTAGATGAGTTGTATATCAGAGAGATAGTGTGTTTCAATGGTGTACCCGTATCGATCATTTCCAATAGAGATCCCAAGTTTACTTCGAAGCTGTGGAAGCAAGTTCAACAAGAACTGGGTACCAGGTTGAATTTTAGTAAAGCTTATCACCCCCAGACGGATGGTCAGTTAGAAAGGACCATCCAGACGTTAGAAAATCTGTTGAGAGCTTGTGTGCTCAATTGGGGTGGCTCCTGGGAACAATACTTACCTTTAGCTGAGTTTGCCTACAACAACAACTACCAAGAAAGTATCGAGATGCCTCCATATGAAGCTTTGTACGAGAGACCGTGTCGGTCCCCACTTCACTGGGATAAGGTGGGTGAGAGGACCCTGTTGAGGTCAGATGAGCTCCAAGTGTATGCTGATAAAGTTTCTTTGATCAAGAAAAGACTGAAGAGAGCCCAGGATCGACATAAGTCGTATGATGATGCAAAGCGGACTGATATGCATTTCACTGTGGGGGAGCATGTGTTTTTAAAAATCTGACCGCTCCGAGCTATAGCTATGAACAGAGGAAAGCTGAGTCCCCGATACGTGGGTCCGTTTGAGGTGTTAGAATGGATTGGTGAAGTTGCATATCATTTGGCGTTACCCCCTCAATATAGCATGATGCATGATGTGTTTCAAGTGTCCAACCTGAAGCGATATGTGCAAGATCCGAGCCATGTGCTGAGCATTGAACCTATTGAGCTTCAAGGGAAGCTGGCTTATCCTGAGACACCTTTGCGGATTCTAGATACCAAGGTGAAAGAGCTCAGATGCAAGAAAATAGAGATGGTAAAGGTTCTTTGGAGGCACCATGGAGAGGATGAGGCCACATGGGAGCTAAAGGCGGACATGGAGAAAACATACCCTGAATTGTTTGTTTGAATGCTTGAATTTTGAGGGCAAAATTCCTATAAGGAGGGGAGGATGTTATAACCTCAATTTCTTAAGAATGTAGTGAAAGATGTAATTCTCTTTTAAAAGAATAAATGGAATCTATTTCTTTGATTTGTGATGGATTTCGTGTGAATTGGTTTTGATTGATTGATAATGGGCCTTGTTGGCCATTGAGCCCAAATGAAAAGAAAAGAGAAATAAAAAGGAAATTGATTTGATTAAATAAAAGGAGAATATGAGAAATAGACAATTAAACGAGGATAAAGGCAAGTAAATATTCTCCAATATGGGAGTTCGTGCCTTTAGGATATCTTGAGGTCCAAGGGACCCAAAATAACAAAATAATAGAAAAGGGAAAAGAAATACCAATTAATTTTGGATTAATTAAAGGATAACTTAGGAGGGAAGTCAACCTTCTCATCCATTGCAATTTGTTTCCCAAATTTCGTATATAGCTAGATATTGTAAAGATAAACCTTCCCTTAAAATTTGAGTTAAAAAGGAGCAAGGGTTTAGGAGATACAAATTTATCAAGTGATTGGCAAATATTGGGATTTATTCTGAATTAGGAAATATATTTTCCTTTGTGTCTGATCGCGTGCAATAAGCACCATTGGATCTTAATCCAATGTTGGATGCTCATCGTCTAAGTCCCACTGGGACTGTGATTCTACATTTTACAGAGGGACTTTCCCTCTCAGATTCCTCGCGACTCAGTGGGTGTGCAAGGTTGCTGATGATTCTTTTGGATTCAGGAGAGGAAATCGCAGAGGATCATCCCTAATTTGACTAGGTTTGGTCGACGTTTTAGGAAATACCCAATATCACAAGCCTGCCTCCCGAACCTATATATAGGGAGGGATGAATGAGGGAACCAACATCTTTGTTTGATATCCCGATCGCTGTGCATTGTTGCAAGGAACAATTATGTGCCTTCAATTGCTCACTTTGCTCTGACCTTTGCTCCCATCACCGCAGCCAACCCCATCGGAGTCTAGCGAGTAGGGGGAGATCTTGGCGAGCTCCGGGTGAGAAATTGAACCCCTGGGCAACTTCAACGGAGGAAGATAAAGCTTCCTGGCTTCTTGGCGCACTCGAAGGACGACTAGATCGAAGAGGCAACACTTGAGTTGACCACGAACCTGTTGCGCTCGACGCAAGGTTGAAGACGATGACCTCACGGTCTTTTACCAAATTGCCCCTCACCTCCTGCAATCACGTTGAGGTTAGTCTGATCATTTTCCTATTTCTAATCACAAATAAAGGGCACACACATCCACGGCCGTTGGATCCTAAGTGGACCAGTGGACCACAGATCAAACGATCCATATTTTTCTAAAAATTGCCAATAAATTCATTCAAAGGAATTTTCTTGCTAAAATCATATCTTTTGATAGAAAACTCGGATGAGGAAAGTTAATACATGAAAACTGATCAGAAAAATACGAGGAATATAATAAAAATTGTTTGAAAGGCTAAATCAGTATCTTTTTGCAAAAGTATCTAATTTTGATGAAAAGGGTGTTAATTTGTGGATAGAAACCCTAATTGTAGATCAAGGATAGATTTCTTATTGCAAATAGGTTAATTCAAGCAGGGTTAACTTGTTTAATGATAAACTTAGATTTTAACATGTTTTGATGATGGAATTGTAAAGTTTAGGGTTTTAAACCTAAAAATGTAATTAGGACCCTTAGAAACCCTAAACTGAGGAAAAAGGGAAGAAAAGATATAGTAATCCGAAAATTAGGGTTTTTGTGGTCCAAACCTGATCTTAAGGACCTTAATGGAAAATAAGACAAGAGATATAGTAATATGAAAATTAGGGTTTTTGTGGCCCAAACCTGATCTTAAGGACCTTAATGGAAAATAAGACAAGATAATTAGGGTTTGATGGATAATTTGATAAAAGTAAAATAAATGTGGTAAAAATGAAATGAAACCCTAATTATGGTCGAAACCCTAAAAAGGACTAATAACCCTAGGAAACAACTAGGATTAATAGATCATGATGACATGATTAATGATAGAAAAATTGGATGCCTTTTCAGGATCAATTTGTGTGTGCTTGCTTGATTTCTGGATTGATTGAGTTATTTCTGCATTCAAGTCTTCTTGGTAGGTATGTGGTTAATTATGATTAATCACATTAGTTTTTCTGAAGGTTTCTCAGATGATTAATCACATTGATTGAAACTAAACAGTTTGGATGTTCATACTACAATTATAAAGTCACTATGATTATCACAATTAGAAATACATGTGTATTCTCGCACCTACATTCCACCCTGATGGAAGATGCCATAAAGGTCAGGACCAAGAGGGTAGACCAATGGGCACCACGAGAGGTGACCCCATGCACCAAGCTCGGGATTGAGAAGGTGGCCTTAAGTCAATGGAAAAAGAAAAACCCTTGAGGGGTATTCCAGTGTTAGGGCAAAAGCGGTGGAGAATGACACATTGAAAATGTAATTTGGTTTGCTAAATTACCCTAATTGTGATAATTAATTTGTTAGCCTTATTTGTGAACTTTTGGTTGTCCCCACATACCAGCATATTCCCGTATGTTGATTGAGTTTTTGTTTGTAAGCGTTTTAGGTACAACCCTGAAATGAACAAACAGTAAAGTGACACATTGTGAAAATAAGAATAAAGTGCAACGAGGATTAGATAGAGTAGATTCAAGCTGTGGTTAGATAGATTTCCAAAGTTTTTAAAAGGTATGCAAAGTTTTATTTTAATACCAGATTTCAGTTTAGATGGTAGAATTTCATAATTATTATTGATTATTTGTTGAACCTTTGATCCAGTTTATTGGGATAACGTCTCTGACCTCTTGGTCTCCCTTAAGTAGGGGTTACTAGGAGGCGGGGTCGTTACAAACACTTTGTCCACAAAGGGAAGGGGAATGTGGTCCTATTTTGTTCTTACTTCCTACTTCATGTAGTCAATGCACATCCACCAGTCTATGATAGTTCTAGTTTCTATTTCATCTCCATTATCTCCCTTGATCACTATCTTACCCCCATTTTTGGGTACCACATCAACGATTCTTACCCATTTGCTATCACTAATTGGGTATATAATCCTTGCATCATGGAGCTTAATGGATTCCTTCTTCATGATCTCTATCAAACTTTGATTTGATCTTCTTTTTCCTTGAACTAGAGGTTTCATATCTGATTCAAGGTGAAGGTGACACATAAATCAATAGGGTTCAACATTCTGATATCATCTACTGAATATCCTATCACTTTTCTCCTCAAATATTTCTCGGTTAGGATTTTCTCTTCTTGTGCCTCAGAACGAGCAAAGCTTATAACACTTTATTACATTCATATGTATCTAGGAACTCGTATTTAAGACCTTCTTGTAATGATTTTAACTCAGGCTTGGGTCGTGGAACTTTCTTTCAACATAGGTTCTCTTAAGGGAAGCATATTTTATCATCTCTACAACATATTTGTCATCGGCTTACCCATCACTTCCCTTAGAATCTAGTTAATACAAAAATTCAACAACCTAAGATCTTTAACATTTAGACTCAGGTTAGTCAGATCTATCATAAATTGGTCAACAATAGAATTTTGTTATCGGATCTCTTTAAGAAATTGGTTGTAGTTGTCCATGAAGTGAACATATTCAAATAAGAAAGGACCCCTCATAGAATCTTGAACCTTATAGTTGATGTGATCATTTCTAACTCGTGATGGTGATGTTACTAGCCTCAATATCTATAAAGGCCCTTCTTGTAGATACGAAGGGTCTCTCAAAGATCATGGAGCAAGATAAGTCTTCCATATCATCAATAATTGTGATATCACATTGGATAAAGAATCTTCCTTCTTAGATGTGCACATCCTCCACAACACCAACATGTTTAGTGAAGGTATGATCATCTTTCTGAATCCACATTCACAGTTTCTTTATATTGGTAAGACCTATCCTTTGAGCTAAAGTAAGAAACATCATGTTGATACTAGCTCCCAAGTAAAGGCTCCCATATCCTTTGGTTTTTTGGGCATCTTGACCTAAGAAAAGGTGATTGACATTTTGGTGAGTTTAACAATATCTACCTTATTACCATGTCTTCTTTTATTAATTAGATCCTTGAAGAACTTAGTGTATGTAGTCATCTTCTCTATGGCATTTGAAAAAGGAATGCCCATGTGTTGCTTCTTCACTACCTCGATAAACTTGTACCTCTTCTTTAGATGGGCATTACTGAGATTTTATTAGAAAGAGATTCTTAGAGCATTACAGTCTTTGTTAGCTATTTCTTCTTTGATAGAACCATCCCTTATCTCCTTGGTGGACTTCTTCCTCTTATTTTATTTTTCTAAATCTTCTCAAGAATGGGTGTAGCAGGTTTCTCTGGTACAACTTCAACAATTTCAGGTGGGTTACCATTGTTAGTAGTTCTCTAATGTTGAACCTCAATAACAAAAATTTCAAAAGTGATTCCTGATCTTAGGTTATCCATCTTGGGAGTCTCGTGTCCTTTAGAGTTTTGCTTTCTGCAAACAAAATTCTTCCTGATTGGTCTTATTAAGATCAAACAAGTTTGTGAGCTATTGGTCAATCATATTGTTATGATTTTGTAGATCATAAACCTTCCCATGTACACACCCTATCTGTTCTTGCATCAAGATCAACATGCTTTTGTTTCTAATTACACTTTGGTTGAGTTTATCATTTATATAATCTTGTCATTTCATGAATGCTAACATTTCTCATACTAAGACTAACTACATTTGACCTTAATTCTGGTTCTGGCCTTGGTTCTGACCTTGATTTTGGTTCTATCCTTGGTAGTTGTTTCTATTCTACTAATAAGTTGTTGTTTTGGGTGATCCCAAATGGTCCACCTCCTCTACCAAAGCCAGGTGGCCTTAGTGGTGGGTTGTTAGGAATGTT
Organism: Alisma plantago-aquatica; assembly: GCA_963693085.1. Lineage (NCBI taxonomy): Eukaryota > Viridiplantae > Streptophyta > Magnoliopsida > Alismatales > Alismataceae > Alisma > Alisma plantago-aquatica. The sequence goes on from OY856411.1 coordinate 290,587,069, forward strand.
CACCTGGTGAGATTTTCCTCATAGCATTCTTATTGCCATGAGAAAATCAGGGATGGTCAGGTCTTTTGAAGTTGTCATTGGAGACATTATCAATTGACCCATCCTGTTTATCTTTCTCAACATGTGTGTAGATACAATAATCTGTTCCATGACCATTTTCTGCATAAGTTACATGCTTTTTTTAGTGTCTATGCAATTCTTCCATGTATAAATAGACTCCTTAAAGATGCGGACATCTCCAACTATCTTATCAAGCTTTGTGATAAGACCTTCAAGTGCCTTATAACAAGTTGTAGTCCCCATAATGGAGGCATTACTAGCTAGTCCCCTTTCATATCCTAAACCAACTTGGAAGGTATCCATGTTATCGACTATCTCCTTTGACCTTTTCAAGTTATCCCCTTGAAGTCAATACAAGCATCAATGTTGATGAATGTCCTCTCTCTTGTTTTTAACCCATTGTAGAAGGTAGTCACCAGGTATCCCTCATCAAAGTTATGGCTAGGGAAATTTCTTTGGTATTCTTGATATCATCCTAGTCTTCACTCAAGTTCTCACTGAGTTTTAGTATGAAGCTAGTGATCGCCTTTTACAACATATGGATTTCTCAATAGGGAATAACTTGGTGACATAAAAATCAACTAAGTGTTCCCATTCGATGATGTGTTGATGTTTTAGAGACTAGAACCATGTAAGAGCTTTGTCTCTTAGAGATAAATGAAAATATTTGTAGTAGACAACCTCTTGTGGCACTCTATTGATCTTCAGAGTGTCACAAATGTGTTTGGAAGTGTCCATGTAATGGTAATGGTTATCTTTTATTGAGTTTTCCACAAATGTTCATTGTTGAACCACAATTAGGAAGTCTAGCTTCAATTCAAAGTCTGCAACATTAAATCGGGCAAGGACTATTGGGTTCCTCATCATGTTGGAATGTGTGGCAGCCATGGATCAAAGAGATGGATCACCATTGGGTGGGGATGAGTTGTTTCCATTTCCTCCTGCACCTTGACCAAGAAGTGGTACTTCTAGCGATGTGTCACTTCCATTCCTATTTCCATTTCCACATCCACTTCTACCACATTGAGCAACAATGAATTCTCTATTTGGTGAAGGAAAATCTGCTTCACACTAAGCTCCTGAAGAAATTGTATGAGTAAAAGTTAGAATCAAAATATGTTTAAAGAAAATTTCAAGATATAGTGTTATTAAATCTAATATAATGTATAATTAAGTCTATTGCAATACTTAAGGCACCGATGTAGTCTAAGTAGACCTTAGGTCCTTAACAATTTTGATGACCTGTCTTGGAAATGACACCAAAAGTTGACCGCCTAAAATCTCAGTTCTAAACGGAGGCAGATCTAGAGTAACCAGACTTCATATTTCTAACTTGATACTTAGTCACCGCAATGATGATACAAGGTGTTTTGTAGTAAACAAGGTATGACATAAGGACAAGTTATGACAAGTGTGTAGGATTTAAGGCCTTAGAATAGTTACATCTAACAAAAAATGAGAGACAAGCTTTCATAGTGGAATAATGGTAACCAAACAAAGGACAAGTCAGCAAAAGTAAAGTAGATCAAAGTTAACAAAATCAAGAATAGAAAATGATCTTTTGGAATGTTTCAAATATATGGAAAAACTTGGAATGGGCTTCACCAATTAGGGACTCTCACAAACATACAACACTCAAACCCATCATATACCCATAAATTACTTCATGAATAATCATCATTAGTGTTTATTCCCTCCTCTCTCGAGATCGAGTAAGACCTTGATCATATGCATGTCTCTCTCTTGAGCTGGAAAACATATAACCAAAAATACACAATATAATCATTAAATCTGGTATTCAAACATACTCATGCATTCATAGTACTAAATAAATTTTGATCAAGACTAATACTACTCTTTAGAGGTATTAGATATGAACAAACAAGATGGTAGCAAATCATGAAAGTGAAACACTAAAGAGCAATTCAATGGAGATAACCATCGCTAAGAGTATATAAAATCAATGGATATAAGTATTTACATGTTGTGGGAGCTTTAGTGGCCGCTCTCAACCCAAGTAATGGTTCAAACATTCTTAGTAATGGGAGATAGTACAAATTTACAAACAGATGTGTGAAGGAAAATATTGCATTAGATATGGAAGTGGAAATAAAAATTACTTCCATATTATCTTTTAAACAATAAATCACATCAACAACTATGAATCAGGAAGGAAAGGTTGCAAGGAATATACCTAGTCCTATAGAAAGTCAAGTGACTATCCCTTACTGCAACATGCTTCTTTACAATTTGCACCTGGACGACTTTCGGTAGTGGCCTCCTGGTCGATCACCATAGATGACTATTGACTACATCCTCCTAGTGGGTAGAAAAAGCCTCTTGTCCTCTACATAGTTCATGTGTGTGACACCTCATCATGCTAAATGAGATTACTCAAAACATAAAACATGATCAACTACTAATTAATCACATAGTCGAAAATGTGGGAGAATAAAAACCAATTCCAACAATCTAAATAAACTCTAGAACATTTACAAAAAGTCCATCATTGCATTCTCATATACTATAAAAAGTATTTAGATAAGGGTCCAAAGAACTCAGATACATCCTACATACAAAAGATATTTCACATGTACTTGTTATATGTTTACAAACATTAGAATACTACCAAAATCTCGTGTTGATACGAGTATATAATCTAGAAAACACATCCCATACCCGGACCTGAGAGTACAGGGATGACACTAGGACTCTACTACTAACATCTACAACTAACCAACCTTCTGAATCTTTTGATCACCATATTGGTTCTCTTCCATAGTGCGACCTCGACCTCATTGCCCGTGGCCACCTAAAAAAATGTGGTAACCCATGGGCGAGACCCAGTCCCAGTGAGAGATATAACTCTCTCCAACATATATTGATTATAACATATTAATTAACAGTAAATACATTGAGCAGTTAGGATATTGAATAAGCAATATGAACAGATTGAACAGTTTAAGCATACTAAGCAGTTAAGCAAATAAGTTGTAACATCAAGTAGAAGTACACAATTTTCATAAGTCGGCATCATGTAAGAACTATGAGTGTAAAGATAAGACAAGGGTTAATCAACTAATGTGATATGTATTAAACCCTAGAATTTATACTACATGACTGGTATTATATCTTTTATTATTATGCCCTGGGGAGTTTGAGTTGCACCACTCAAAGTCCAACTGACTACTGTGAAGTGCTATTCAGTTTTGTATAAGATCTAGGAGTGCCAGTATCCTAAGATCTCTTCCCCTCAGTCAGTACGAGTAAACTGCAATAGTGACATATAGTCAACTGATAACAACTAGTCCATACTTGGTACAAGTTACGATACTAGAAAATAGGGTATACAAAACCCTCTTATCTGAGGTACAACTACATCTATCCTCAGTCACATCAAATGTCAAAGGCATGGACATAGTCATCCTCCATAACCTGCAATTATGGATGACAAGGATATATCCTCAATATGACACCCCCACATACTCAACAGTATGAGCCCCGAGTTTCCATTGGGAATACTCGTTTCACTGTCCAGTAAGTTTTGACACTGAAGATGGCTCTACTACACATGGCTCTACATGATTAAGGTTACACTTGATTAAGAACTGCCATTTGAATGCATTAAGGCTTTATCATACAAGTGGACATTCAAACCCTAATTATTTTCTCACAAGAGTATATGTATAAAAACTTCAAAAGATATAAAACATTTAAGATATAAATCTTAATCACATTACCACATGCTATCATTCATTGCAAATTGATGGACCACACTTATCATCATACTATTACAAGATACCAATATCTTATAACAAGTTCCAAGGTTTTAACCCTTATTGGAACATGAAGAGGATTTCACCTCAATCATGGCTTCAAACATGCCCAAAGGTCGTTAAGACCATCAGATTATTCATAGTAAGGTTATCATCATCATTCCATGCCTTAAACAAGGCTCAAAATATCATTAGCACATATGTGTCCATAGATATTAACATGGCAAGGCACTATGATATTCAAATAGTAATACATTGTGGTTTCAACACAAGAAGAGTTTAATTCATTATCACATTAATCATTCAAGAGGTCTGATTATGACCAAACAACATCATATAATTACATTAAGGTTAGGTATAACATGCTAGAACACATGGGAGTTACACATCCACTTATTATCGTGATTTATCAAATATAACTATGTAATGGCAAAGGTAAAACTAAAAGTTAATGGTATTGAACCATCAAATTATCATCACTAGGACCCACATATAATACCATGTGATTTATTCTAATACATTGGATGTTAAAGCATCCAATATTATTCATTGGATCATGTTCATTGTTCAAGGTTATCAATTGAAGTATAGATCTAACGATTAGATCAATTGAACCAAGGAACCATTGGTTCAAGGTCTAGTAAAATATACAATTACATTCTTAACTCATCATATATGGCAATGATGTGGTCCACCATTAATTGTGATCATTAGGTCACCATTGGTTGTTAGATCAGTAATGCATTCACTTAACACCATCAAATATTAAGCTAATGTCATCATCAATTGATAACATCATTAGAATACTTAGTAAATGATAATAAACGTCTAATTGAGGCCAAACCTGACCTAAGGGGGTGACCATATGATGTCACCATACATTTGACACCCTTGATCACGAACATCAGTTTCTAGGATAGAAACACCATTGGTTGTTGAATGGTATGACCATCGGTTGTGTAATAGAGAAGGAAATAGCTTGAAAACCCTAATTTGAACCATCAATTATTTTGTGCTTAGCACCATAGGTTGATTCTATCAACCTGTCCCAGATCATCTTACACCTTAGAAAGGTTGTACACATGTTTACAAGTTCATATAGAACTGAAACAAAATAGGGAACACCACAAAAATTCGTAATTCTAAACAAGCATAGTTTATCTATGCTTAGATCATCACATTCAAGCATAAACATGAACTAACAAGCTTCTAGTAAGCAATATAAGTGAAGAATGTTATATAAATTGCCTCTATAGAGTAGGTCAGATATCAAACACAAAGAATCTCGAGCAAATAAGGCAAGAAATCCGTAGATTCAGATCTGAGCTTGGCCAAATAGACACGTCTCTCCACAAGGAGGGAAAACCCTAGAAAAAGAAACAAGAAGGATATATTTCTTAGTTCTAGGGCCTCTTTCACCATGGAACAGCAGGGTTCCGACCTGAAGAGATATAGGAGGAAGAAGAAAAAAGAAATAAATGGAGGAAATAAGGTAAAACTTACATTTTAGGTCAAGATCACTAGTAGGAAGCTTTTTAGACCCAAAAAGGATATCAATTGCAACCCTAGAATTTTTTCCAAGAAAATCCCCACTTTCTTCTTCCTTGGGCAGCAAAATTTGCAGAAGCACAGAGGGAGAACGAAGGTCAGAGAAGGAGGGAAGTGGTGGAGAGAAAATGGCTCGTATTGGTGCTTGGGGATAAGTATATGAACTTTAAGATAAAGCAAAAAAAGAAAAAGTTGAAGTTCTAGTATCTATCCAAGTGTCCATGGCCTTAATTTATTAAGAATATACAAGCACACATACAAGAAGCTATCCCACTATCTGTATAGACCTGATTAGCTTTCCTTTGTCGAATTTCCCAGCCAATCACATAATTCATTAGTTGATAGCTACTAAAGGTAGCTCATCCATGAAGGGGTAGACCCTAAAATACCCTTGATGAAAACACCTTCAAACCATGGATTAAATAGGATCCCCATGGGTCAAAGTACTCAAGAATGATAATATAACATCTAAGGAACATACTTTATGTGACAAATTGCAAAGAAAACCCCTCAATTGGGTAAATTGTAGAAAAGTCCAAAATGTACAGAAAATTGCATAACTTGCTCAAACAGTGTCCAAATTGGACCAAATTTGAAACTTAAGCTTTTATTATGATTTAAAAACATATCAAAAGGTTAGATTAGGGTTATAGGAATTCAAGATAATTCAACTCACTAAGAAAGTTCAGGTGCCTTACTACTATAAACCCCTAACAAGGATTTTGCCCCGAAATCCTATGCAAAAAGAGATGGGTATTTTCTACGCTTCTCATTCTCTAGTTCCCATGTGGCTCCCTTTATGCCAAGATGATTCCACAAAACTTTCACTAGTATTATATCTTTTCTCTTCAACTTTTTCACCCTTCTATCCAAGATCAACACATGATCCTCAACATAGGAGATATCCTCATCTAACTCAACCTCTACTGGTTGGATTGTCTTGTCAGTATCTGGATGGAACTTCCTCAACATAGAGATGTGAAAGACATTATGAAATCTATGTAGCTCTGGTGGTAGCTCCAACTTATATGCTACATTTCCAACACGAGCTAGGATAGGGTATGTTCCCATAAATCTAGGAGCCAACTTACCCTTCTTTCCAAACCTCAACACACCTTTCCAAGGAGAAACCTTAAGATATACTCTATCTCCCACTTGGAACTCAAGTGGTCTGCGTCGATTATCTGCATAAGGTTTCTGCCTGTCCTGGGATGCTTTTAACTGTTGTTGTATCACTTTAATCTTTTCTATAGTATGTTGTACTAGCTTAGGACCGAAAAGTTGATATTCACGTATCTCATACCAACAAAGAGGAGACCTACATCATCTCCCATATAGATCCTCATAAGGGGACATATCTATGCTTCTTTGATAGCTATTGTTGTATGCAAACTCTATCAAAGTTAGATGTACATCCCAACTACCAAGAAATTGCAACACACATGCCCTCAAGAGATCCTCTAAAGTCTGAATAGTCCTTTTAGACTGGCCATCAGTCTGTGGATGAAAAGCTCTGCTGAATCTTAGCTATGCTCCCATTGCTAAATGCAAATGCTCCCAAAAATGACTTGTAAACTGTGGACCTATGTCAGAAACTATAGTTATTGGAATGCCATGCAGATGGACTATCTCATCAACATATATTTGTTCTAATTTCTCTACTATAAACGTCGTCTTAACTGGTAGAAAATGAACTGACATAGTCAATATGTCTACTATCATTCATATGGAATCATGACCCTTGGCTGTCCTAGGAAGACCAACCACAAAGTCCATAGTAATATGATCCCATTTTCACAGTGGTATTCACAAGGGTTGTAATGTCCCTACATGCTTCTGGTGCTCAACATTCACCTGCTAAAAAATTGAACATTTGACAATGAAGTCTACCACATCACACTTTAGACCTGGCCACCAATAGATGTCTTTCATGTTTTGGCACATCTTGGTACTTCCAAGATGCATTGCATACATGGAGGAGTGAGCCTCCTCAAGTACCATCTTCCTCAACCCATCAACATCAGGAATTACTATCCTATTATGGTAACAAACTATACCATCATCTGCCTCATGAAAGCCATCATATTTTTCACTACCAATCCCTGATAGGATATTTTGTATTACAATTTCATTCTGTTGTGCATCATGAATCTGCTATCTCAAGGTAGGTTTCACGTGTAATTGTGCCAACAATCTTGCCAGCAAGGAAACTTCTAGCTGTACATTCATCTGACAAAGAGACACTAGCATATCTCTCTTATGGCACATCAAAGAATTTAATTGTGCATTATCTATCGTTGATGATGAAGACGAATTTCTACTCAATGCATCAACTACCACCTTAGATTTCCCTAGATGGTAATCTATTGTGCAATCATAATCCTTAATTAGCTCCATCCATCTCCTCTGCCTCATATTCAACTCCTCTTTTGAGAAGATATACTGTAGATTCTTATGGTCAGTGGAGATCTGACACTTTTCTCCATAAAGATAGTGTCTCCAGATCTTTAAGGCATGGACCACTGCTGCAAGCTCCATATCATGTGTTTGGTAATTCTCCTCATGTTTCTTAAGTTGTCGCGAAGAAAAAGAAATCAAATTTTTATCCTGCATCAACACGCATCCCAACCCATTCTTTGAAGCATCACAAAATACAATATATTCTTTTCCTTGCTCTGGTAGTACTAATACCAGTGCACTAGTCAAATTCTCTTTCAAAAGTTGGAAAGAACGTTGACACTTGTCATTCCAAGCAAAAGGAACATCCTTCCTGGTTAACCTAGTTAGGGGTAACACTATAGAATTGAAGACTTTGATGAACCTCCTATAGTAACCTGCCAGACCTAGAAAACTACATATCTCTGTCGGTGTCTTTGGTTGTTCCCATTCTAGTACATATTCCACTTTCTTGGGATCAACGCAAACTCCTTTTGTAGATATAACATGGCCCAGGAAAGACACTTCAGATAACTAGAATTCACACTTGCTAAACTTATCATATAGTTGGTGCTGCCTGAACAAAGTCAATGCCTGGCGAAGGTGTTGCTCAATCTATTGACTATCCTTTGAGTATATCAAGATATCATCTATGAACACGACCACACACTGATCAAGATAAGGTCTAAACACCATATTCATTAGATCCATAAAAGCTGCAGGTGCATTGGTTAGCCCAAATGGCATAACCACAAACTCATAATGACCACACCTAGTCTTAAAAGCTGACTTGGGTATGTCATTAGCCTTAATTCTCAACTGATGGTAACTTGACCTCAGGTCTATCTTTGAAAACACAGTGACACCTCTCAACTGATCAAAAAGATCATCAATCCTCAGCAAAGGATACTTATTCTTTATTGTCGCCTTGTTCAACTATTTGTAGTCTATACACAACCTCATTGAACCATATTTCTTTTTAACAAACAACACGGGAGCACCCCAAGGGGAAGTGCTCAGCCTGATAAAACCCTTCTCTAACCATTCTTGTAATTGTTTCTTAAACTCCTACATCTCTGTTGGTGCTATTCTGTATGTTGAATGTGCTATGGGTTGTGTTCTAGGAACAAGATTGATCTCAAACTCAATCTCTCTAGGAGGGAGAATACTAGGAAACTCCTTAGGAAAGACATCCTCAAATTCTCACACCACTGGTACCTCCTGGATACTAGGACCTACCAACTTGGTATCTACAACATGAGTGAAGAAAACCTCACATCCTTGTCTCATCAACTGCTCAACTGTCATAGCTAACATCAAACATGTAGGAAGAATCTTCCTATCACCCTGAAAAATCCACTGTATATCTCCATCATGGAACATCACCACCTTAGTACTACAGTCTAAGACTACCTTGTATTTTTCCAAGGTATCCATTACTAGGATTACATCAAAACCATGCATGTCAAGTGGCAAACGATCCACTTGAATGTTGTGTCCAGATAAAGAAAGAACACAAGGAGGGCACACTTCCCGCAACTTGACAGAATCAACCAAAGGAGTCTCTAGTCACATGCTATCAGATCTAAGACTAATAGGTAGATAACAACTATCTATCACCTCTCTAGTGATAAAAAGAGTGTGTCGCATCTGGGTCTACTAACATAGATACAAAACAAGAAGTAGACAAATCAGAATGAAATAAGTCCATCTGACCTGTCACAAATCGTGGATTGACCACTTCTTTTGGCTGGGTCATGGCATAGAACCTTGTTGTTCCCTACTGTCATCCACGCCCTCTGCTTGCTTGTCTAGAGGATCCTTCCTGGGATGCCTGACTACATCCTCTTCCACTGCCACTACTAAACTATCATTGTTGTGGACCTTGTTGACTTTGCCTTGGCTGTTGAGTCACCTCCTCATCTTTCATAGGGCAATAAGGTCTTGTATTCCCCACTTGCCCACACTTGTAACATGTTCTAGTGTCCTGATATGGCCTAAACGACCTTGTCACTAAAACCGATGAGGTATTGCGGGCTCCCGTTGACGGAAAACTATGACCTCTACCCCGAATTGGGGTCCACTATGATGGTGCATGTGATGTTAGTTCACTGAAGGTTGACCTTGGTTGCGACGACAGTGGGAAAAACCTTGTCTTCTTAAATCCTCTAGATGATTGCCCTTGACACTGCATAGGTCGCTTCTTAGCGTTAGCTTCATGCTTCTCTATGGCAGACCTCTGAATCCTCCTAACAGATTCCACAAAGGAGGAAAACCTTTCCCTATTCTCCAAGGTTGATGTTCTAGTAGTCAACTTCGTACTTAGACCCTTCTCAAATCTCTAGATACTTTCCTTGTCCTTTGCTGCCATGTGTGGGTAGAAACTCAGAAGTTCCATAAACTTTGATTCATACTCATTGATAGTCATAGCACCCTGACGAATCTTCTCGAACTGAGAGATTTTCTCATCTAGATAGGTCTCTGGAAAATATCAGGTAACCAATTCCCTCCAAAACTCCTCCCATCCTATCACAACTCCTGGTCTTTTCTCCTCTTATATGGACCACCAGTGGCCAGCACTACCCTTCAACAGGTATACCGCATGCATAACTTTGTCTTCTTCAATGATGTTTAGGATTTTGAATGCCTTTTCTAGCTCAGTCAACCACATGTCAGCGTCTGCTGGATCAGAAGTACCTGCATATTCAATGGCCCCAACATATCTAAGACGTTCAAATGTCTTCCCGAAACCTTGGGAATCCACATTAGAGGTGGCTGCCCTAGCTTGAGGTGCTGGCGCTCTATCAACGATATGTGTAATTGTGGCCATCATCTGTCTAAACATCGACTGAAACTCAGGATTGACCATCATTGTTGGGTCTAGATGAGGCATTGCAGGCTGCTCTGGCCCTTCTTCTGGTACTCTCTCATTGCGTGCCTACCTCCCTGCACCTCCTCCTGGTGCAACATATCTACTCTCAACATGTTCTTCATGTCCTCCAGACATATCTGCATAAGCATAAACTATGATCAGATATGTTGGATAAATAAGAACAAACTCAGACCTAAGTCTTATGTCCTTGTAGACTCAGTAAACCTAGAGCTCTGATACCAACTTAACTGTGACACCTCATCACACTAAATGAGATTACTCAAAACACAAAACACGATCAACTACTAATTAATCACTTAGTAAAAAATGCGGGATAATTAAAACCAATTCCAACAATGTAAATAAACTCTAGAACATTTACAAAAGTCCATCATTCCATTCTCATATACTATAACAAGTATTTAGATAAGGGTCCAAAGACCTCATTCACATCTTGCATACAAAAGATATTTCACATGTACATGCCATATATTTACAAACATTGGAATACTACCAAAATCTTGTGTTGATACAAGTATATCATCTAGAAAACACATCCCATACCCGGACCTGAGAGTACATGGATGACACTAGGACTCTACTACTAACATCTACAAATAACCAACCTTCTGAATCTATTGATCACCAGATTGGTTCTCTTCCACAACACGACCTCGACCTTGTTGCCCGTGACCACCTACAAAAATGTGGTGACCCACGGGTGAGACCCAGTCCCAGTAAGAGATATAACTCTCTCCAACATATATTGATTATAACATATTAATTAACAGTAAATACATTGAGTAGTTAGGATATTTAATACGCAATATGAACATATTGAATAGTTTAAGCATACTAAGCAGTTAAGCAAATAAGTTGTAACATCAAGTAGAAGTACATAATTTTCATAAGTTTGCATCATGTAAGAACTATGTAGTGTAAAGACAAGACAAGGGTTAATCAACCAATGTGCTACATATTAAACCCTAGAATTTATACTACATGTATGGTATTATATCTTTTATTATTATCCACTGGGGAGTTTGAGTCATACTACTCAAAGTCCAACTAACCACTGCAAAGTGCTATTTAGTTCCGTATAAGATCTAGGAGTGTCAGTATCCTAAGATCTCTTCCCCTCGGTCTGTACGAGTAAACTATAGTGACATACCAGTCAAATTGCCAATAGTGACATATAGTCAACTGCTAACAACTAGTCCATACTTGGTACAAGTTACGACACTAGAAAATAGGGTATACAAAACCCTCTAATCTGAGGTACAACCGCATCTATCCTCGGTCACATTAAATGTCAGAGGCATGGCCATAGTCATCCTCCATAACCTACAATTGTGGATGACAAGGATATATCCTCAACTTTCCACCCCCACATATCAACAATATGCGCTCCGAGTTTCCCTTAGGAATACTCGTTTCACCATCCAGTTAGCTCTGACACTGAAGACGGATCTACAACACAGGGTTCTACATGATTAAGGTTACACTTAATTAATTACTGCCAATTGAATGCATTAAGGCTTTATCATACAAGTGGACATTCAAACCCTAATTCTTTTCTAATAAGAGTATATGTATAGCAACTTCAAAAGATATAAAACATTTAAGATATAAATCTTAATCACATTACCACATGCTATCATTCATTACAAATTGATGGACCACACTTATCATCATACTATTACAAGATACCAATATCTTATCACAAGTTCCAGGTTTTTAGCCCTTATTGGAACATGAAGAGGATTTCACCTGAATCATGGCTTCAAACATTCCCAAAGGTCGTTAAGACCATCAAATTATTCAAATTAAGGTTATCATCATCATTCCATGCCTTAAACAAGGCTCAAAATATCATTAGCACATATGTGTCCATAGATATTAACATGGCAAGGCACTATGATATTCAAATAGTACTACATTGTGGTTTCAACACAAGAAGAGTGTAATTCATTATCACATTAATCATTCAAGAGGTCTTATTATAACCAATCAACATCATATAATTACATTAAGGTTAGGTATAACAAGCTAGATCACATGGGAGTTACACATCCACTTATTATAGTGATTTATCAAATATAACTATGTAATGGCAAAGGTAAAACTAAAAAATAATGGTATTGAAACATCGAATTATCATCACCAGGACCCACATATAATACCATTTGATTTATTCTAATACATTGGATGTTAAAGCATCCAATATTATTCATTGGATTAGGTTCATTGTTCAGGGTTATCAATTGAAGTATAAATCTAACCATTAGATCAATTGAACCAAGGAACCATTGGTTCAAGGTTTAGTCAAATCTATAATTACATTCTTAAATCATCATATATGGTGATGACCTGATCCACCATTAATTGTGATCATTAGGTCACCATTGGTTGTTAGATCAGTAACACATTCAGTTGACACCATCAAATATTAAGCTAATGGCATCATCGATTGATAACATCTTTAGAATACTTAGTAAATGATAATAAATGTCTAATTGAGACAAAACCTGACCTAAAGGGGTGACCATAGGTTATCACCATACATTTGACACCCTTTATCACGAACATCAGTTTCCAAGATAGAAACACCGTTGGTTGTTGAATGGTATGACCATCAGTTGTGTGATAGAGAAGGAAATAGCTTGAAAACCCTAATTTGAACCATCAATTATTTTGTGCTTAGCACCGTAGGTTGATGCTATCAACCTTTCCCAGATCATGTTACACCTTAGAAAGGTTGTACACATGTTTACAAGTTCATATAAAACTGGAACAAAACAGGGAACACCACAAAAATTCGTAATTCTAAACAAGCATGGCTTCTCTATGCTTAGATCATCACATTCAAGCATAAACATGAACTCATAGGTTTCTAGTATGCAATATAAGTGAAGAACACTACAAAAAAATGCTCATTAGTGGCTTTTATTCTAGTGGATTTTCTAAAAAAAAAGCCATTATCTATCTAATATGTAGGCATTTTTAATTAAAATGCTTCTAAACCACCTATTATAGAGTTTCTAAAAAGGACTTAACATTAAAGGAATTTTTATATTATATTAGTGGCAATCTAAAATTACCAAAGCCAATAAGGAAGTGGGAATTAATTGACTCCCACACCTTTCCGTTCACGCTCACGGTACCTCTCCCTCCCTGATTCCTCGCGTCTCCCCTGATTCCTCACTTTCGTGAGACCAATGCCCGAGTGGATCGTTGCTCTAACCAGTTTCACTGCTGGAGGATCGCGTGGAGTGTGGTGTGAGGCAGAGCTTTGACTGGTCCACTACTGGAGGCGCGTGGAGTGTAGCGTGCGGTGGAACTTCGATTGCTGGCGGCGCATGGAGTGTGGTGTGTGAAGGGCCTACTGACAGAGGATCAAGTCCCACATTGTCGGTGACAGAGCTGTCGACTGCCGGCGGAGGATCGAGGAAGCATGCCGCATTGCCGTGATGTCCAATGAAAGGTAGGTTTTCTATGTCTCCTTGTTTGTGTCTCATCTGTCTCTTGTCTCTCACAAAATGGATGATCCCCTATATGGATGTTCTCATAGATTTTGATCAAATAGTCCTCATAAACTCCTAGACGATTATGGAAAGAGGCCCCATCTCCCATCTATCCTATTTGAGAATATTTTCTTGTGTGCAATGATGATGTTGTTCTTCTGAACCTTGAGGAGAGGCTTGAATCTCATAGGGATGTGGCTCTTACCTGAGAGGATGTTACACGTTATAAGACTGTGTAATTTGGCAATGATGTCTCTGGGTTCATTGATGAATTTTTTTTATATCTTTCATGATTTCCTAGAGTTATACTTGAACCACATAAGTGCATAGTTTTATTTACTCCTCCCATGATCTATGTTCCTCTTTCATTTAATTAACAAAACTCATGGAAAATGAACTTGTACTCTTAAAGAAAGTAGCTTCAACATTGAGTTTTATACAATGTTGAGGAGGTCAAGACCACATAAAGGGGGCAATAACATGCTGGTGTTGTAACAAAAGCATGGGTTGTAAGGATGACATATCTAGATAGATTGTGTTCGGATTCTTTAACTAAACATGTTTTGTCCTCAAATACAAAATCATTCCTTGTTTTCCAAAGGAATTCTATCGTCAAGGAAAATCGTGTCTGATGGGTTATGTGAGGTTTCCTTTTAAGGTTCCTAGAAAACCATTACATTCGAGAGGGCTCTCTACCAACATTCATTTTTTGTGTAATGTTTATTTTCTCCATAATTTGGAGGAATAGGTGCAGTTTCTTAGGGTATGGAGTCTCATTTTAGTATTTGCATTGCAACTAGGGAAATAGGTATTATCTATAAGTCCTCTACAAGATCAATTCTGATTTTTAAGTAGACCATCATGCAGTGAATTCCAGAGAACTTGTTTTGTTTGTTGAGGGAGTGGAATATACCATAGGTTCTTCTAACATCCTTGAGTGTTGATTCTGACAATGTGGACGAGATTTCTAGAAATAGTAATTTTGAACTAAAATAGGTAGTAGTGCTACCAATAAAATGCCAGTCTTAATTGTCACTGCTCAAATTTAGGGGAGCCCTATTTAGAATATTTGCATAGGTGTCGTCATAGAACCAATAAGTAATCAATTGGGTGTCTCACATGACATTGTTTTCCATGGAGCAAACTTTGATGTCAAGAATGTCTTGTGGGACAATTTTATTGGGCTTTAGAGTAGGAAGGAGGCATCCATCATCCCATATATGGTTCCATACTGAGGTATAGGATCCATTCAAAATAATATGGCATGCATGAGGTGTAATTGATGACATGCAAGATAGGATGAATGTCTAGAGTCTCTAGCAAGTAGACCTCACCTTGTCTCTCAGGTGTTGGTATTTTAAGCTCATCATCATCCTACAGTGGATATTATGGTTCATAAATGAGGTACCAAAATGATTTTAAGAGAAGTGATTCATGTGAAATACATTTTTTTCTAATGTCAAGTCCTCCCTTGACTTTGGGAGAAACTATTTTCTTCCTTTAGATGGTTGTAATTTTTTTGTGGTTAGGAGTGTTCCTTGTATGAAGTGTAGATAGTGTGATGAATGCAATCACAATTTCGCTCAGGAAGGTGTGTGGATTGCATGATGTAGTAGGCATTCAAATTAAAACTAGGTGAATAAGAGTCACTCATCCTACAAAAGAAAGTGTACAATTGACCCAAGAGGAGATTCTATTACCAATGGCATTAAGAGTGGATAGGTAGATAGTTTTCGTTTTTTAGAGTGCAAAAGTAGAATGCTAAGGTGTTTATTGAGGTTATTAGTTTTGGTAATATGCATTTTTGCGTAGATTCTTCTTCTTGAAAGCATGTGGTACTTTTTTAAAAGAATATAGTGAATTTTCCCTTGAAAGAAATTGGCTAGAAGCAAGCACAGGTCTTCTACGTAGTTCATCACAGTGGTGGCCTATTTGGAGGAGGCCTTCCTTAAGAGGATGATGTTATTGGGAAAACAAATGTGAGTGGAGGTGGGGCTGTTCTTTGAGATTTATAGGTGTATTCAACTTCTAGATGTTTCCTCCTGAGCTATACATTGACTTAGTCTATCATGTCATAGTCGCTAAAGATAGGGGAGAGAGAGTTGCCTTGTCAAACACCTCTAGTGGGTTTCCATGGGGATAGTGTGATGCCATTCCAAGAAATGGAAATATTGCTTGAGGTGACAATATTCATGATCAAGTGTGTCAACAAATCTGGCAAGGATGTTTTTTAGCGTATCATGAATAAAGTCCCAGTTCATTCTGTTGAACGCTTTCCATACAACCAGATTTACTTCCAAAAGGCTTTCCAAAAGGCATTCACCATGTTTTCTTGATCTCATTGAGTGACAATCTCTTGGATGAGGATAGTGTTGTTAGATATCCTCCTCTTTAGGACAAATATAAATTGGAAAGGTGGGATACGATTGTCTAGATATGGTTTGACCATAGTTCTTGTAATGCTCACATTATCTAGAGCTATATGGCACAGTTGATGCCAAGATTCACGGTATTGGTTTTGGGAATGAGAGTGAAGGGTGGATCTCCTCATATCATTTGGAATCTTCTCACTAGAAAAGTATTTGGAAATAGTTGGACATAGACAATCCTTGATATAGGCCATGACTTTTGGAGGAAAAAGCGTCAATGAAATCTGGTCTTGGGGTCTTGATGGCATTCATCATTTAAAGGTTAGTATGCATCTCCTCTTGGGATGGAGTGGTGACCCACTGCTGATGAGCTTTAGACAAGCTGGGGAATGAGCATGCGTAAGAAGCAGTGTTTGAACAATATGGGATGTTATCATCAATAGATAGAAGATTTCAAAAATTCTTAAAGGATTAGGAGCTTGAGAGCTTTTTCTTCAGCGATCCAATTGCCAAGATCATCTTTGAGCTATGTAATTGAAATTTTCTATCATTTGTATATGATTAAGGCTTGTAAAAATCGTGTTCCGAGTCTCCTATTGTGATCCAGTTTACATCTAGATTTTCCTTCCATTTGGCTTCCTGTTTGTTTATAATATCCGTGTATTCATTGTAAGGTGGTAATGTTGTCTTATAGCTCTTGGGTGAAATTTATGCTCGTGGATTCCTGGTTTCTGGTGATTACAATGAATGTTCATTAATTTGGATAAAGCTTTGCAGGAAAGAGTTAGGTGATTGTTATAATTGATTGGTTGTGACATTTATATTGCCATCCACTTTTGAGATCATTGACCATTCCCCTATGACGTGGCATGCACTTATGTAGCCATCCAATTAGACATCAAGGGTGTTGGGTTCATCTTCAACTTATCGTTGATTATAGAAAGAAACCCCATCTCCTCTCTCACTGGGAGTCATTATATTTCAATTATGAAAATACATGCAAAATTGGGGTTGTAACATCCTTCCTCTCTTATAAAAATTTTGTCCTCAAAATTCCATCAAGAAAACAAACAATTTAGGATAAGACTTTTCCATTTCCATCATTGACCCCTATGTGGCTTTACCCTATCCATGAAGCTTCCAAAGAACCTTTTTCATCACATATTCTTTTCTCTGAGTTCTTACACCTTGGCCACTATAAACCTCACAGATGACTCAGGTCATTTCAGCCTCCCTTGGGGCTCACTAAGTTCATTGCTCAGCACATGGCCCGGGTACCTCACATAGCACTCAAATTGGACACATGGAACTCATCACACATTACTTTATCCTGAGGGGTACAGTCAAACATATCCTTCTCCACCAATCCATCTCAAATGGACCCGTGCAGTTGGGACTCAGCTCTCTTAGCTATAACTTAGAGGGGTCAAATTTTTCACATCATAGGTTCTCCCTCAGTGAACTGCATGTCAGTCTTCTTTGCATAAGCTCTCATGTCTCCCTTGGGCTCTCTTTCAGCCATTGAACGATCAAAGTGACTTCATCTGCACACACTTTGGCCCTTTTCTGACCTTTGCAAGGTCCCTTCACCAACATCATCTTAATGAAGTGGTGATCGACACAACCTCCCTTACAGAGCTTCTTTACATCCCGATACTGGCTATGGTGGTTATCATCACATATTACAAAGGACAAGAACTATCTCTATGTATCACCCTGAATGAGCGCACATGCTTTCATCAGATCCTCTAGTTTGGATCATACTAACCATTAGTTAGGGGGATAAACTGTGCTAATATCGAGTTCTTCATGTACCTACTTCCAATGCATGGAAGGGAATCTTTAGATTATATGCTAGAGCTTTTGAACTCGCATCATGGTGTAGTTGAACCATCTTTCTCTCATATGTATTTCAACCAGATCTATCCCTTGACAAAACACTTCCTCTTATGTCATCTAGGCAAGGCGATCTACCATAACCCATGTTGCATCCTAACCTTCCTTGGTCTACTACATCCATAGTGATGAACTCCCATTCCCTTTCGGGGACTCTGTATCCTCTATATCAATACACTGGGTTACTGGTTTTCGTCCTTCACCTCATGGCTTGCATGGTGACAAGCCACGTGCAACTTCATCTTAAGCATACAAAGTACTACTATCACTTACTATCTTTGTAGTACGGTGATCTTAAATCATGATCTCCTGTATGTCATCATTCCTCCAGATTGATTTCTCGAAAACCCTAAAACACTCTAGTCGGGGTTTCTTTTCCTTCTTTTCTAGAGAAGTGCATCTCATGTTTTACAACCATCCTTTTATTGCATCAAGGCCTAGACTGGCTAACCCAATAACCACTAATTTGATCAACAACCTTGTTACATCCGAGTGTTAGCCCAAACATATCTCACAAACTTAGGGTTAACCTAACAACCTTTTCTAGCCTCTAGCTAAACTAGGCAGCTGTATCTCAACTAGAGCATCCATTACCACCTCACATCCTTATGAGTACCATAATGTTGAAGACATATACCTCCATGTATTCCCCTTATCATCTCATCTCAGACTTTAGGTCTATCTTGAACAAGAAAACTTAGAGCTCATCTTCTTAGTTATCGAACTCAACCTTGTATATCTCATTTATTTCACGTAGCTCATGTTAAAAACATCCTCACAAGATGACTACCTTAGTTCTCTTGATGTTTGTAAACCATCCACATATCGTTCATTGCACAAGTGTAAGTTATCATCCCTATCTTCATACCTTATAGAAACATTCCAACTCACATCATCTTTATCCTTAGTATATGGCATGCATACTGTCCTATCTCTCACTCCCATAACAAGAGGAAATAAGCATTGGGTTGCAATCCAAATACAGAGTTCTTCCTGTTCCAAGAGTAGAGATGGTACATCCCACATTGCCAGTACACCTTCAAATCTAAGTTGAAACGTGCAACATATGTATCTAAATCAGGATCATCTCGATATCAAAGTTACTTCCATGGAAAACTAGTCTCGAACCTACTTGGGTCCACACACAATCCTTGGTCATCTCCTTCTAGGTCTGTAGGGTGCCAACACTTTTGGGGTCATCCCTCTTCCCTTATGCATCCAGAGAGTTCCCTCCTCATCTGCCCTTTGGGTCCCATGAGTTCATGAAGGTGATCAATCTCCTAACCCATGACCCTCAGACAATGATAGTTGTTACCTCCCGACCCTATGGTCATGTACAACTAGGGAATTAGGCAACTCCTACTTCCATTGGGATTATCCCTACCTGACCTTAGGATAGACTTAGGATTCTAATATGGTACATGTCCAACTTAGAACCTTACCCAAGTCTTCATAATCTCTCTCTACATTCCTAGGCTGGCTTTCATCCTTTCATAGGGGTCATGGCGACCTGCCTACCTTGGTCAGGCCCCATACCGGTTACTTCCATGGTAACACATCCACATGCACTTATAGATGGTTATCTATGGGTCTATATGTTCATTCTCATACTATGTACTTTTCACTTAGCTTCTCAAGATCCTATGAGACCTCTTTAGGTTACCTCAAAACCAAAAAAACTGGTATACACCCTACAAAAGGGTCCCTCTCCCAGGATAGGAGGAAACTTCATATTGATAACAAAGGTCACAAATGTACTTATGTCTGGGGTTTACACCCACATGAGAATGGGCCATCAATGACATCAGAGGATGATGATACTGATTGTGACATAGTTAGATTGAATATGGAAGGAATTACTGTTGATATTTCAACAATTGAAAAAGACCAATCCCAAATTCAATAGGATGATGAAAGTGTATCTCAAAGTGATGATGATGACAATTTTGAATGAGAAGATTACAAAATAGCAGCCAATGTTTCTTTTAGTTTGTCGTTATTATTTGACCTATATAAGCCTTTTTTGGCTCGATGTATCTCTTTAATTTCCTATCTCACATTATGCTCTAGCTAGGTGTATGCATTTTGCATGTATGCCATTCTTATTAATCAAATTTATCCTTGTCTCTGTTGTTGTTTATAATTATATTTGATTAAATAAGTGTTTCATTTTTAAATATTAATTATAAAATTGTTATTATATTGTTCAATATTTTTTAAATGTCTTCATTTATATGTGACTTGATATACTCAGGATGAGAGAACAATACAGTGACAACTGCCATAACACGACAGCCACAAGGAATGCTAAAAACAACAACAATGACTCTTTTACGGAGACTCATTTACCTAGCATTACTCGACATGGTTGTTGGCAATCTTTGAACCTAGCATCCTCAAATCACTCCAAAAAACTTTTAGCTTCCCTTCGAGCTGAAATTCAAAATGATAGAGCAAAGAAATTCAATAAAACTGCTGCTAGCTCTGCAAAAAATACCCAATCAGCCACGTCTCCCCCAGACTCTAATATGGTTGGTGGTTTGAAATCCTCTCAAACATGCAAAACTGAAAAGGATATGGGAACAAGGTTGCAAAATCAGCACAACAAAGAAAGTGATGATAAAGTTACAAGATTAAGAAATTCACAGCTATCACGTGTGCCTAATGTCAATGCTTCCGTGTCTATTCATTCAAGAAGTGTAGAGAATAGAGCTTCCAATAACCAAAATAGCAATGCATTTGCTAATAACATGGACCAAAATGACATCTCTGATCACCATGTTGAGTCATTGAATGTTACAACAACACCTTCTGATGGGCTAGATAATCATTTTATTCATATCATTGCATTTATAGAGATGCATTTAATGATATATAATTTTCCATATATCTTTTATCCTTTATGAATGAATGCTTAGGTCCAAAACATCGAGCACGTGGCCAAACACAATGTTTGAAAGTTTGGAAAAGAAAGCCCAACGATCCAATTCCCATTGAGAAAAATCAATTTGGACAACCAGTAGGTGAAAACCAATGTCACTTATCAAGTTTTCTAACAACCATTGCAAGAGATACCAATCTTTGTCCACTAAACTACATGACTGGAGACAATTTCTAGCAAATAAAAAACATTCTATATGAAATTTTGTGAAGGTATATTATTAAATTTTAGTTTTAAATGGTTAAGTGAAGCTTCTAATTGATATCCATTATGTCGGTAGAGTAAATTCACAATGGATTCAGATCTAAAGGAGTGGACCATGAAGAGACGAGGAAAGAAATGGAAGGACTACAAGTGGGAGTTAAGGAGACTATACTTCCTCGAAGATAGTCCATATGAACAACAACTTGAACAAGTTGTTCCCCACGTGGACAAGTCTCATTGGAAATTTCTTGTGGATTATTGGAGGAGTAATAAAGGAAAGGTAATATTTTTTTTCTATTCATTGATACTTAAATTACCTCACAACTAATTACTATGCAGAATAATGCAATATTTTTCACAGAGGAAGTCTATAACTAACAAGACAAGTAGAAAATTTCAAAAGGTTAGCCACACAACATGAACCAAGTCATTTGCATGTCTGAAATATGATGTAAGTTAGTAATTTTTGTGATCCATTTAGACAATTTGATGACATCCTTTTATTTGATGTTTACAATAACCTTGTTTGAATGATAAACATGGAGAAGGAAACAGGTGGAGAAGTGGATCCCATAATGTTTTTTGAGAAAACTCATCGTAAAATAGATGGGAGCATAGTTGATGTTGAATCCACCAAAATTTTGGTACAACACATCCTATCCTATAGTATTATGTTACATATACTAATTGGAAAGAGGTATATATTTGGTATAAAATGCATCTCCTATAATTTGTTGTATGTAGGAAAAATATTCTGAGGTAGGAGAAGAGCTGTAAAGAAAACAACCTGATGTTACTTCAGATGAAATTTATAGGCATGTTATGGGGAAAGAGAGACCAGGATATGTTCGTGGTTATGGACTTGGACCATCACCTTCTGATATCTGGGGCAAGAACCATAAATCCCGAGAAGCTAAAGAAGCACAAAGGAAGCATTTCCAGGATAAGCATGAAGAACAGTAGTTGGAATTTGATGCAAAACTTCAAGAACAAATGGATGAATTCAACCAAAAATTAGAGGAGTTACTTGCCTTAACTAGAACAGGAAGCAGTCAAGCACAACATGTTGGCACTGGCCAAGTATGAATACATTTTATACAAGATGTGTGGTATCAATTATTTTCCATGTTGACTTTTTTGGACTTATGTCAAAAATAAAATAATTGTGCAGACAAACTTATCAATGAAAACTCCACTCCATATAGGACATTCATCATTTAAGAAGGGACAAGTATGTTTGTATTTGTGTAAATTGCACTTCATTTTACGTTTATATAAATTTGTTATGTAAACTGTATTTTGTTTCTAGGATGTGTATCTGCCCAGTTTCACAGATCCAGATGCTAGAATTACATTCGGTCAAGTATCTGAGGTTGACCCCATGAAAAGGGTGGGAGGTGCAATTTTAGGCTCATCATTTGTTCGTGTTTTTGTAAAGGTTGCATTGTTGGACAACGATCCTCGAGTGAGACCTTATGATCAATATCAATCTATTGACGATGTTGTTGGCAACGTCATAGCATGGCTGAAAATACATATATTGCAAGGTGAACATAAAGTATTGCTTATAATATTACATAATTGAAAACAAAAGTAGTATCTAAAGTCATTTCCATTTGCTGCAGGACATGAAGTTTAAAGATAATTGCATTCTTGGATAATGTCTAGAGAGATGACATATATAGTTGTTTTTCTTTAATACGATTTTTTAATAGTACATGACTATCCAAATAATGGTGTTTCATGTCCATTGGCCTAGACAATGTTGCCAAATGACAATCCTATTTTGTTTTGACCTGCTTTTAATTTTGTTATGGAGAAACTTAGTATTATGGACAATACACACACTATGATTAGTTTGTGGTTTTTAGCTACGAGCAGTGTTTGAGATTCTAGTGATGGATCATCTATGCATTTGTGGTTTTTTGTTTTGCTTCAAAATCTAGTTCCACATAAAAATTACTCTTAAGGTAATTATAGTTGAGTGATGGGGTCTATTCTTGAGAGAGATGCCTTCATAGTTTGCTTCTTTGTGCCTTTTCCTGAAATCTTTTGCCTTTAGTAAGTAGGGTGTGCTTGAATAGGGCAAGGTTTCTTGGCGGAGAGAGAGCACACCTTTCTCGTTGTTTTTTTTGGGATGGTCTCAATTCGAAAAGGAAAAGAAAGTAGTTGTTTGTTTAATCAATAATTTAATAGCTTCTCTTGTATTTCATGAATGGAAACATGCCTTCTTGAATTTGTATCAACATTACTTTATTTTGTTCAATACTCGGTCATACCATCCATTCCATTACTTGTTATTTTTATTCTGTCTTCTTTTTATCTGGATTATGGTGTTTCACTCCCTCTTCTTATCCATTTATTTTCCCACCTACTACATGTTGTCTTATCCCTCTTTAGTTATTATCAACAATGTTCAGGGATTAGAGACTATCAAGGCATCTTTGAAATGCTATGAGTGGGCCTTTAGCTCTAAAATAACTCTAGATATTGAGTGAAAAAGTATTTAACATTTTATTATATGGTTAACTTGTTTGTTGTCGAACCATTTTTACTAACCACATTTTATTCTATGACTGCAATGTACTTAACATCAGGAATTCTTGGACATTACTGCTCTTGGTTGTATATGCCCTTATTTAACCATTTCTTCGTGTCTACTATCCCAAAGAATATCGAAGTCAAAATTTTATGGGAATATACATTTACTGTTATATTCTCATTGAAGTTTCATTTTCTTACATGATGTATTACTGTTATAGTTTATGTGTATGGCATCATGATACACATAGGTATAGGTAAATCTATGAACTTATTGAATATCAAGCTACATTTCATAATCATGGGTCCTGATTTACTATTTTTGACTCTCTTATTAATGAACTCTTTAAATCAGATGTATGTACAAATGATGACTTGTTGTTACAGTGTGTGGGAGATGAGGGGAACCCTTGATCTAGAGCTTAGTGAAGGGGTAAATCCCAAGTATGTGATGTTAAAATCCTAGACAAGAGTTTGATAACTTTGCCTTTTCACAATTTGATCAGGGTAGTCATTCATGCAACATTTAGGTAAGAGCAGTACATGATTATCACATTCCTAAAAGCATGAGGAACCAGGGGCGGAACTTAGGGCCGTTTCAATAAGTGATGGCTCTATAAGAGGAGTCAAGAATGGACTCTACAACTGAGACTACAGTCTGTAGAGAAGGGTAGTGGTGGTTTCTGAGGTTCTCAAGTCTCATTCAGTTGAATCTTCCATGCAGAATGGAAGACAAAAACAACACTTTAGTTCAAGGAGAAATCGCAAAGGTATGTGTTATTTTGCCATATTTCTCATTGAACTCTTTGTACGTAGTCTATTCTATTGTCTCTTTCACTCATAAAAGACATAATTGTGATGTATGTGTTATTTTGCCGTATTTCTAATTGAACTCTTTGTACACATTCTTATTCTGTTGTCTTTTCACTCATAAAAGACATAATTGTGATGGTTGCATTCCTTTTGATCCACAATATTATCCATATTTTCATTTTTACTACTTATAACACTAGCTTCAAAGAATCTGAACTATATGTGAGTTCAAGATTACTGCTTCAAATCATCCTCCATGGTTTCCTTCTCTGGGCATCCATGGCATTCCTACTGATTGTCAGTATACTCATCAGTAGGATGTCCACTAGTGTAACATGGGGGAAAAGGGACAAGTCTCTCTTCTACATCCACATAGTCTTCCAGGTAATGGAAATTCACTACTTTTTGCTACCTACAACTTGGATATTTTCCGTGTTCGTAGAAGCTGCGACATTTTAGTATGGCAACACTGTTGGGTTTTAGGGGAGGCAGAGAAGGCAGCGGAAACAAAAATTTTCTCCCCCAAACCCAGAACAAGGAAACACGTCAACGTTTATACAATAGGAAAGGATGGTTTGTGGAATCATACCTTGTCCCGAGGCTTGCTCGGCGACAATACCTCGTGCCTTGTGCGGTCTTCACCTCCGGTCTTGGACGGTGTCTGTGCAACTCCTGGTCACACCGGGACTGACGACTCCTGGTCTAACCGGGACTGTTGGGATTGACAACTGTCCTCTAAGTGGCAGAAACCTCCCGCCTCTGAAGTAGTCCACACGGACCACCTGGAACTCCAATCTCCTTGTCGCACAAGGAATTGGAATGAGTCGCACCCTCCTGTCAGCGTACTAGTCGCCAACACACTCTCCTGCCACCAATTGCTTTCTGCAGTTGTCTTTCCCTTGATGTGCCTCCCTTATCAGGTAGCACTTGCTCAGGCTCTCTCTCGGTTACCAAAACTAGAGAGAACAACAACTTCACAGAGCAACTGGTTGCACTGAGTTGTAATTTGAGAAGCCCCAATACCCCTATATATAGGAGGGTCATGGGACAGGGTTCTCTATCCCGGGCAATGCGGGACTAAAACGTAGGAGTAGAAGGGTTTGAGATTTTCCACAAAACAACCAACTCGCAACCTGAACTGATCATTTCACAACTGAAACGATCAGTTGGGGACCTGAACCGGTTGGTTGACACCTCAACCGATCGGTTGGGACCCATGAAATGGTCGGTTCACATGTGAACCGGTCAGTTCGTGGTCCTGATCAGTTCCCGATTGACTTTCCATTTTTTGTTTCTAATTGGTATCAAATACCAATCCTTGTTTAAATCAAATTGGGCAAGTGAAACGAAAGGAAAATTCTCACCAATCCTACTTTCCCAACTTGCTCGGTTGCACCAGTTGAACTGATCGTTTCAACACTTGAAGCAATCGTTTCACCCTGACCATGAGCCGATCGACTCACAACGTGAGCCGATCGGTTCACCAAGCTCAACCGATCGATTCATCACATGATCCGATCAGTTGGGAGTGGAGATTGTGCAGAATCAGTCAGTTGCAGTTTCAATCAATCCGATACTCTAATCAATGTGTCCAACACCTTGAACATTATGAAATTGAGCTATAAATTAATTGAGTGTTTAATTGAACTACTAAACTCCTTTAGTAATCATTCTAAACATTGTTTGTGGACAAAACTCCTCTTCCAGGTTAAATCCTATGTGTGTGACCCTGCACGTCCTTTTCACGTTGGCAGTGAAAGTCCATAACACTTATGACTTCACAAGCAAAGAGCGATGCCTAGTCACACATCAGTGCCACCCAAGTGAAATAGAAAGTTGGAGAACAACTTTCAATCCTACAATCCGTGAATGGTGTTACAGTGAATGTATAATTCCTTTGTCACTGATATCTCGAATGAACTCGAGGCATGGAACAGTCATCCTGTCAACGTTCATTCACTTTCTTGATCTCAGAGTATATTGGAAGAGATATGTATGACATCAATATCGCATACTGATTCACACATGCGTGTGCACGCCTATTTCAATCCTACTCATCAAGTGGCCTTGGATATCAAACTCCCTCAGGAGGGATAAATCCCATATCTATCACTCACCCCTCAAAAGCCCCATGTGTCAAAGCCACCCATTCATCACCTTTATAACAACCCATGTTTCAGGACTGCGTTTGATGATGTCAAAGTGTACCCAACGACATGTGTTGAGTGTAGTGATTTCAGGTCAAAGAATCACATTCACCACCATCACTGTGAGTACTGACTGTGACTACTATGTCATGGTTCCATGTGTCAAACTCACGGTGGGTCTGTCTGGTACACTTGTTCTCTAACAAGTACCTATGTGTTTGGTTTGATATCTCTATATCATGACTAATGAGATTCTGTCATCAACCAACACCACAATCTAGTCTTGTGTGTCATTGCTATCTATCTACCTTCCACAATGACATCTGACTAGGGACATAACAAGAATGTACAAACTCTTAGCATCTGTATGATCTCATCGTTTAGGTCCTCAACCTGAAAGCATACGTCATTGAGTACTGTCATTCTCTAGACTTTTAATTTGTTCTATCACTATCTCATATGACTGAACCAGAAAGAATTGGAAGCTTGCCTTTGATGTTTATCAAATCAATCTTAATGTATCCCACCAATCATCCCATGATTGGCTCTCAAGGCATACATACCAACAGACTCCCACTTGCACTGCGAGCCAATCACCCTTGAATCATATTCATAGTGATCTTCAAACATGTCCCACATGTTACTCTGCTCTAGTGCGATCATAGTGAGTAATGGAAACACCTTGCCAAAGTCAGTATAAATTGCATGTCTCACATCTCTTCGATGTACGTCACACGTATGAGATGGAGTTGTCATAATATGCGATCTAGTATTCCATTGCTAACCTTTAGCCACATTGCATGATCAAGGATTCCATACTTGTCATCAATGAGAGGAATGTCTATAAGTTCATCTCATGAACTTCTAGATCCATATAGTATCCACTGATGTTCTCTAACACATAGATACTCGACATTTCCTTTTAAATGGTTTTATTGGAACACTTCCAATTATCAACAAACTTTCAGTTTTATATATCCTATATATATTTTGCGATTAATTTTCTGTCCTTTCGGAAGTTCGCATCAGTGTAACTCTTTACATTGAACTCTTCCTTATCTCCATAGAACTAGTACTTATCAAGTTCTTATGGTTTCCAGTAACCCTTACTGGAAGTAGACATACATCCACTCGTCATGTCCCACATACGAGTTATCAGGATGAGCACATCATATTGTCATGTCCTACATACAAGATGATGAATGCATTTTGTTCTTGCCATGTCGATGCATGCAAGATAAAGGGATGATTACATACATGATAGATCCATATCTATTCTTAGTGTTCCCATTCTTCATAAGAATTAGACACTTGGCCTTGGGATACTAACTCCATATAACATGGACAAGTTTTCTCCTACTGAATCTGTGTATACTGAACCCTTCAGTACAGATTGCCAATGTATGCTTTCTCTTTTTAGGTCAAGAGGTTTTCGAGAACTATCTCTATAGATCTCTATTCCTATCACATATGAAACATCTCTATCTTCCTTAAAGATAATTTCCACTTTTGGATTTTCATTCTAAAACATTTCCATTTCACATCAACATGTGGAATGTGAACACGCTCCCACTAAATCACAGATCCCTTCTTTATCTTTGACATATCAGTCAAACACTTTGACTATATCATCAAAGTAAAGATCCAATTCTGAGTTGCTTGTACTCAATCAGTCACATTGATTAATCCATTGTAACTTATAGACTTCATTTGCATTAGTGGATTCATAAACCTTATAGGTTGTGTCACATACACATCCTTGTTTTATTCCTCATAGGAATGCGGTTTTAGTATCCATATGCCAAATGTATTAGTCATTAAGTTGCAATCAACAAGCATCATCCTTCTCAAAATGTTATCCATGTGTCTTAACACTTAAGATTCATTTGCACTTGTGGATTTTCATCCAATGGGTGCTACCATCAAGGTCATACCTTATGGTTCTCATGGATGTCATTTATGATGAAATGGTCATAAACCATAACTCAAAATTCAGTTCCTCATATTCATCTAGATAGTTGACTCATCATATGAACAAATCATCACATAGACAATTGAGGTGTATCTGTTAAGGATATAAGAATTCACAACCCTTGTGATTCTTAATTTCTTTTATTAGTGAGGGGTATTCTTTTATTAAGAAGAATTCAATTATTTGATAATCATTCTCTAATTCCTTAGAGTATGATTCCTTCTTGATTTAGACATTACCATGTCTTAATCATGAGTTCACTATGATACACGATCATAATCACTCAAAAGGATCTCAAACATTTGGTCCAAGTATTTCATTCATTGATCTCATCAAGAATCAACACTTCACCAAATTTGTACTTCATCTATGATAATCTTGAACACTTTAAGATATTCATATTGGTATTTCTCTAAACACCATTTGAAGTATTAGCATTTGTTCCAATAGGCATGTAAATACATCACATGTATCATACCTAATAGAATAATCATTCTCCCACTACCATTAGTGAAGATTGATTAATCATGTCCAAGATATTCATGTCTCTTACTGGTTCTCTAACCAAAAGAGCCTAGATTTATCCATAACATGGAAACGAGAAATGAATTTCTCATGATTGATGCTAATTTTATTGTTTGAGTTATCTATAAATTTTAGGTATCATTTTATCTTATGCATATAAAATACCACAAGATAAACAAGGCATTGCCACAAAGATGATATCTTTAGAAATTGAAACATCTCTTTATTGATTGCCATCATTGTCATACAATATGAAAAAATAAAGTGTTTCTATCTATTGGAAAATATGAAATAGCAGTTCATAACTGTATTACATGCCTTTTAGGCTGAAAATAAACTAAAGTACTCCTATCTATGGCGGCAAAACTTGCCCCATTTATTGAGTGCTTTACACTTTACATCTTGGTATCATATACCTCAAAAGTGTTACAAGTTTACTTTCATGAAACCTTTAAGTAGAAACGTTTGTCACCTCCTTCTTCTTTTGTTCTTCCAGATAGAGAGGACAATTCCTTTTCCAATGTCCTAGCTTTTGACAATGGTGGTAATTGCCTTTCTTGGTCATGCCTCCCTTGGCCTTGAGAGCTGAAGATGACTTGAGCTCTTGGCTAGCATCAGAACCTTTCTTAGCTTTTCCCTTACCCTTGCGCTTGGACTTGCCTTTCTTGCTTGTGATCACCATCACAGACTTAGGCTTGTCCTTCTTCATCTGTATCTCAGCTGTCCTCAACATGCCCAACAACTCTGACATTGGCCTATCAAAATTGTTCATGTTGTAGTTCATCACAAACTGATTGTAGGATTCTGGCAACGATTGCAGTATCACGTTAGTAGCCAACTATTGGCTCAGTGGAAATCCCAGTCTTGTCAGTTTCTCCACATACCCAATCATCTTGAGTGTGTGAGGACCAAATGGATCTCCTTCTGTCATGACGCACTTGAACAGTGCCCTTGAGACATTGTATCTCTCTTTCTGTGCTTGATCTTCATACATGTTTCTAAGATGCTGAATCATCTCAATGACACCCATGTTCTCATGTTGTCTCTGCAACTCGTGGTTCATAAAGCACAAAATCACGCACTTTGCATCAATGTCATCATCAGAATGCTTCTTGTAAGCATCCCTTTCTGCCTTTGGTGCATTAGGAGCAGGTTCCTCTAGAATTGGAGTATCCAAGACATAGAGCTTTCGCTCTTGAGTGAGAACAATTCTCAATGTCCTATACCAGTCGTAGAAGTTTGTCCCATTTACCTTGTCCTTCTCAAGGACCGATCACAAAGAAAAGTGATTGTTGTTTGTTGCCATTTGTACTACAAAAAGGAAAATATGCAATTTTAGTCCAAAAACACATTTTTGACTTATTTGATTGATTTGAAAAATTGACGATATAATTAGGCCTTTAATTAATTATCGCTCCGACTATTTTACTTCAAATTGATAGCCCTCACCATCAATTCAGAAGATTGCAGCGTACAACCTTCTAGTGGGTAAGATCCTGAAATCCTCTAAGTCATGGACCAGCTAGGGCTATTACCCACAACTTAGATCTCTCAGGTAGGCAACTCTTGCCAATTGCATCATATGCAACTCTTGATAAGATGTCATATGCAACTCCTTGCCATGATCATCTCCATGCCTCAAGGTGCTAGATCCCATCTAGGTCACCTTGTTAAGTCCAACCCAAAGCCAACACGATGAATATGCACCCTACTTGGGTAGACCCACATATCCATCCTTCACGCTTCCACGAGATAGACGGTGCACCACTCTTGGGCGTGCCCACACTTGGTCGATCAAGCTTTTCACGTGTGTCGCATTTGGAAGGCATCTAAAACTTAATATTTAATGAGGGATTTGGTTTTTATATACATATACATATCCAATCACCACAATATATAGTACATATCATATACATGCTATATCCCACAGAAAACATGTGAAACGATAAAAACAATGATTATGACCATCCTAATGTGATTCCTTGAGCCAAGAGGAATCACGGTCATCTAGGTCTACATCAAGAATAGGAGAAGGAAGATCGGTGCGCAGACCGAGATGCAAGCAACCACATACAACCACACACAGATATAGGGTTTATAGGCCATAACCATGCTACACATCCACCACAAAACTCGTTTAAGGGCGAAGCATATCGAGTGCATTCATAATACATATCATATATGTAAATTGGGATTTGTGCATTTAGGATTGGACATGCATAAAGCCAAATTTATTCGCATCGTATGCAATAAATAAAGGCGACAAACCAAAATCGATCATATCGATAATCCCTAAAGTATAGAGCAGTTGACGTGGCTCTGATACTACTGTTGGGTTTTAGGGGAGGCAGAGAAGGCAGCGGAAACAAAAATTTTCTCCCCCAAACCCAGAACAAGGAAACGTGTCAACGTCTATACAATAGGAAAGGATGGTTTGTGGAATCATACCTTGTCCTGAGGCTTGCTCGACGACAATACCTCACGTCTTACGCAGTCTTCACCTCCGGTCTTGGACGGTGTCTGTGTAGCTCCTGGTCACACCGGGACTGACAAATCCTGGTCTCACTGGGAATGTCAGGATTAACAGCTATCCTCCAAGCGGCAGAAACCTCCCACCTCTGAAGTAGTCCACACAGACCACCTAGAACTCCAATCTCCTTATCCCATAAGGAATTGGAATGAGTCACACCCTCCTGTCAACGTACTAGTTGCCAACACACTCTCCTGCCACCAATTGCTTTATGCAGTTGTCTTTCCCTTGTTGTGCCTCCCTTATTGGGTAGCACTTGCTCGGGCTCTCTCTCGGTTACCAAAACTAGAGAGAACAACAACTTCACAGAGCAACTGGTTGCACTGAGTTGTAATTTGAGAAGCCCCAATACCCCTATATATATAAGAGGGTCATGGGACAAGATTCTCTATCCCGGGCAATGCGGGACTAAAAAGCAGGAGTAGAAGGGTTCGTAATTTTCCACAAAACAACCAACTCGCAACCTGAACCGATCATTTCACAACTGAAACAGTCAGTTGGGGACCTGAACTGGTCGGTTGACACCTCAACCAATCGATTGGGACCCATGAAACGGTCGGTTCACATGTGAACCGATCAGTTCGTGGTCCTGATCAGTTTCTGATTGACTTTCCATTTTTTGTTTCTAATTGGTATCAAATACCAATCCTTGTTCCAATCAAATTGGGCAAGTGAAATGAAAGGAAAATTCTCACCAATCATACTTTCCCAACTTGCTCGGTTGCACCAGTTGAACCGATCGTTTCAACACTTGAAGCAATCATTTCACCCTGACCACGAGCTGATCGACTCACAACTTGAGCCGATCGGTTCACCAAGCTGAGCCGATCGGTTCATCACATGAGCCGATCAGTTGGGAGTGCAGATTGTGCAGAATCAGTCAGTTGCAGTTTCAATCAATTCGATACTCTAATCAATGTGTCCAATACCTTGAACATTATGAAATTGACCTATCAATTAATTGAGTGTTTAATTGAACTACTAAACTCCTTTAGTAATCATTCTAAACATTGTTTGTGGACAAAACTCCTCTTCCAGGTTAAATCCTATGTGTGTGACCCTACAGGTCCTTTTCACGTTGGCAGTGAAAGTCCATAACACTTATGACTTCACAAGCAAAGAGCGGTGCCTAGTCACACATCAGTGCCACCCAAGTGAAATAGAAGTTGGAGAACAACTTTCAATCCTACAATCCGTGAATGGTGTTACAGTGAATGTATAATTCCTTTGTCACTGATATCCCAAATGAACTCGAGGCATGGAACAGTCATCCTGTCAACATTCATTCACTTTCTTGATCTCAGAGTAGATTGGAAGAGATATGTATGACATCAATATCACATATTGATTCACACATGTGTGTGCACACCTATTTCAATCCTACTCATCAAGTGGCCTTGGATATCAAACTCCCTCAGGAGGGACAAATCCTATATCTATCACTCACCCCTCAAAAGCCCCATGTGTCAAAGCCACCCATTCATCACCTTTATAACAACCCATGTTTCAGGACTGCGTTTGATGATGTCAAACTGTACCCAACGACATGTGTTGAGTGTAGTGATTTCAGGTCAAAGAATCACATTGACCACCATCACTGTGAGTACTAACTATGACTACCATGTCATGGTTCCTTGTGTCAAACTCACGGTGGGTGTGTCTGGTACACTTGTTCTCTAACAAGTACCTATGTGTTTGGTTTGATATATCTATATCATGACTAATGAGATTCTATCATCAACCAAAACCACAATCTAGTCTTGTGTGTCATTGTTGTCTATCTACCTTCCACAATGACATCTGACTAGGGACATAACAAGAATGTACAAACTCTTAGCATCCATATGATCTCATCGTTCAGGTCCTCAACCTGAAGGCATACGTCATTGAGTACTATCATTCTCTAGACATTTAATCTGTTCTATCACTATCTCATATGACTGAACCAGAAAGAATTGGAAGCTTGCCTTTGATGTTTATCAAATCAATCTTAACGTATCCCACGAATCATCCCATGATTGGCTCGTAGGGCATACATACCAACAAACACTTGTTCAATTTTGTGCCAAGACTTCTTCTGTTGTTCTCACCATGATAGGAGTGGTCCTGGCTCTAAGGTATTTTGACAACTCCTTCAGCAATGCCCACCAGAGGATAGGGGTGGTGTTGTATGCACTCATATGGATGCAGCCGTTGATTGGGCACTGCAGGCCTCAGAGGTATGTTTTTGGTTAAGAATGAAATTGACTGGTCTAGCAGTTCAGGAGCTGCCACAGGGTGATTTCACAACAAAATTTATGATCAGAACTAGCACTATTTGAAATCTGTTAATGTTTGCTATAATCATGCAAAGTAAGTTGCTTGGGTTGTGAGAATTAAAGAAGATGTATATGGTCAATTCCTCAGCATAACTAATTACTTTCAGTTCATATAGTTGACATGGGCTCTGTCATATAATGAGATGACTTCATTTTACCACTGGCTACCCTTCTTCTTGTCCCACTTTACATTAATACCTTTATGTAATAGAAGGTTGAAGATATAGATCTACTTCTACAGATGGTGTGCACATAGTAGACGTAACATGCAGAGAAGGGTTGACATGTTTTATAACCTCATTCAAATTTGTTTTAGACCCAAAGTCCTCCTATATTCCATATTATCTTTGTGTTTTCTCTAATTTCATAGCTAAAACCTGAGAAAGAGCATGCAGGAATGACGTTTGAGATGCCCTTGTAGGAAACTATCAAAGGAAAATGAAATTGCAAAGTGATAAAGAAAGATTTGCTTGGCCATTCATTAGTTAGTCTTTTGGTGGATTTGACATGGCTGTTGCAGCTGCTCTGTATTAGGCCACTTGTTGCACCAGATGTTTAGAATCTACAACTCTTCCAGTTCTGGAGATCAATGTATCTATCATCTTTGCCTTTTGGTTGGGCACACTTTTGGCCTAGTAGATGAAATTGAAAATCCCACAGGTGATCTTTTTGGGACTACTATTGCAACCATGAGGATGTTGAGTACTGCTGCATATGTATTGACTATGGATATGTTTGGACCTATTGTTGATAATGCAGGTGGCATTGTTGAGATGAGTAAGCAGGTAAATTATTTGCCCTTATTATTTGCTGCTTTACACTAAATAATCCCTTTTTATTTGCTGCTTTACACTAAACAAGCACCTTCAGGTTCATAAGAACATACAATCTAACACCACCTTTGAGAGCTGCCTAAAAGCCTAAATTGCAATATATTAATTATATCTTTTCTATTTTAGGCTCACACCTTCCTCATAAGTGAGATGATATGATTTCTATGGGTATATATATGCTTGATGGGAGAGGAGAGAAGAAAATGGGAAGAACAAACAAACACTACAGAATGAAATGAGAAATGGAACATACGATGACACCCTTTTTAGCATGGAGTCTCCTCATAAATCCACAGAAGTAAGGCTCTTAAAATCTATAATGGATTTATGTGGATTCTACGTTTTTCCTTTTTTGGGAAATTCTTTCCTGTTATGTAATGTTATACAATGCAAGTTCAAACCAAGAATTTTTAGTTTGGAAGAACTTGTTTGTTCTTGTTCATGCCACATTGCAAAAGAACAGAAACGGGTTTGACCATAAACCTTTTTTGTATTAGCCATCTACTGTGCCCATTCAATAGATGTTTGCATTATTACCAATTAGGTGAACCGATTTGTTTCCCAATGTACATTAAATAAGGAAGTAGTCTTGTAAGGTTCTATTGCATAATACACTGCAACTTGCTGCTGATGTACTCAATCATGAGTTCGTTAAATGTAAATTGTATTTTTCTCCACCTTTTTCCATTCAAATGCAATGCATTGCAAACTGATTTGCTATGTTTGTTGCCTTTTGGTGAGTGCCTTCCAAGAAACTCCATGTTGGTGGCAAAGCTGCTGCTCTGGCTGGTAGCTCCTTCGTTTCCTGTTAGAGAATTTATGCATGAAAATATTGAAAAGTTCATATCATTTGAGACATAGAATTCACCAATGTTTTCTTTATATATTTTTGACAATCAAAACTGATTTATCTCATCTGATAAAACTATCGTTTGGCTCTCACTATCCAAAGAAAGAGAGGAAAAAGAATATGTTCTGGACAAATTTCTTAGCTTTGTAATAGATTTTTGAATGGTGTTGCTTTGTATTCCAAATAACATGATAATTTTACTATCATGCCAAGTATGGTTTGTTATTTTTCTGCCATTGGTATTTTCTCAGACTCTGCCTATCATGCTTTGTTTTTCATACTTGTACATGTGTTTGTATATTCATAGAGTGAGAGTATGTCATCTATACTCACCACATACGACATAAATAGACAAATTGCTACCTACTGAATAGGCCCTTAGATCTTTTTCTTCTACTGAAATAGGGATCCTGATCTTCTGAAATGAATTAGTGCTGCTACTACCTTCCCTTATGCTTTTTCTCCTTACATTATGGTAATGCTGCACCAGATTATGCTACATGTACAATTAGGCATCTTTAGTTTGTCTCTACTGTTCCTAGATCTCACATGGTTCTTCTTCTTATGGGACAGGTTTGCCGAGACCCAAGATGGGGAAGGTGCTACGAGAGTTACAGTGAAGACCACACTATTGTCCAGTCACTCACTGAGATAATCCCTGGATTACAAGGAGATCTTCCTTCCGATGTAATGAAGGGAAGACCATATGTTTCTAGAAAGTTAGATGCATATATCATTTGTCTGATTTAATATCAATAGTTTTGTATGATTGCCTTGTTGTTTTTGTAAGACACATTTGTTACATTTTTATAATTTGTTATACATAAACTTTCTGCATCAACACAATCGATTCAACACCTTTTTTCTATTTCCTGATAAATTCTCATGGGATGTCTATCTAATCTAATCCCTATTGTAGATCATGGTTCCCAACAACTACATTTACTTCATTGGCAATTTGTCATACCTAGTCAATAACAAATTTATCCCTATGAGCCGGATTGACGATGCAGTGAAGAGAATCCTTAGAGTCAAATTCATCATGGGTCTTTTTGAGGATCTGTTGCATGATAGAAGCCTCATCAACAAGCTGGGATGCCAAGTAATTATACTCGATCCCAAGAAACAATAATTCATCTGTGACGTTGACTTTTATTGTTTGACTAATTGGTGGTTGTTTGGAGCAAGAACATAAAGATTTGCCTAGAGAAGTTGTTAGGAAATTGTTAGTGCTTTTGAAAAACGGTGATGCTTCTGGTCAACCTTTAATACCACTCCCTAAGAAGACAACAAAGATTCTTGTTGCTGGCTCTCATGCTGATAATCTTGGCTTCCAATCTGGTGGGTGGACGATTGAGTGGCAAGGACATAGTGGAAATAACATCACCAGAGGTAAGCTCTCTTATAGACAGTTGTTTTAAGTCTAATTCAGTTGTCCTGTCATCATGAGAATTCATATGTAACCTCTATAAGTAGCAGGCACCTTGGTTGCCCGAATAATGTTTCTTGATTTATCTTGTATTAACTTTGTTTGACTTTCCATGCAGGATGGCTACATGTCTAATGGGTAGAAAGATCTTGTGAATCTCGTAAGCCAGGTTGAAGTTTCAGAGCTGAAGCTTCAAGATCTCAGAAAGTAGGTTGTGAAGGAGAGGAAAACAGGTGAAGATCTTTCTAAATAGGTTCGTATGTTGAAAGAGGAGAGGGATACACTTAGGAGAAAATTTCAATTACTCAAAGCATGCCAATGTGATGGTCAGAATAGAAAAAAGAACAACTTGTGGCCTGATGGTGGTGATGATGTCAAACATATGATAGAAGAATTGAGACAGGAACTCGACCATGAGAAGAATATGAATGTAAACTTCATTTGCAGTTTCAAAAGACTCAAGATCTAATGCTGAGCTGATTCTTGTTGTGAAAGATCTAGAAGAAATGCTGGAAGCGAGAAATAGAGAAACATGTGCAGATTGTAGGCATGCATCAACAGGACAGGAGTTTGTTGAGGTATGTCTCAAATGCCCGACCGACAGATGTGCTCTCAAATGAACATAAATTGGGACATATAGAATGTTTTGGAACTATATCCAAGAACGAAGATGATGAATAACTTGATTTGTTGGCAAACGAGAGAAGCGATGTGGGTGTAACTTGTTCTTTCGAACAAAGAATTGTAGCCTTGAGTGTGGAGGTGTTGTATTCATTATAAGGGGCAAGGTAAAATGTCCTCCCCATGTAATTGTTATTTGATTATAAATAAAAAATATTCATACTTTTGGAAAACTGAGTTCCGTTGCAATTGGCATTCAATTAGAAAACCTGATAATGAACTGAAAATTGAAAGACGAAAAGCCATAAAAATGTAGTAATACAGAACTAGTATGTCATTAGTGGATTTTTTATATGCCATTACACTAAAAAAGAATCGTTTCATACAACAACATAATACAAATTAGTGGCATTTGTATAAAAGCCAATTGATGGATAGTGGCTTTTTTATAAATGCCAAATGATGTTTTAGTGGCCTTTATTTGATATTTTTTGGAAGCCACTAAAGCCAAACGTTTAGTGGTGTTCACAACTTACACCACTATCTTTCTAGTGGAATTGGTACTAGAGGCATTTTTTAAAGTGTCAACAAATGCCACTAAACATGTTTAGTGGCGTTTACTTTTTTTCAGTGGCATTTCTAAAAGGCCACTAATGTGAGTGTTTGCTGTGGTGGAATGTTATATAACTCATCTCTATAGAGTAGGTCAGATATCAAACAGAAAGAATCTCAAGAAAATAAGGCAATAAATCCCTAGATTCAGATCTGAACTTGGCCAAATAGGCACTTCTCTTCACAAGGAAGCAAAACCCTAGGAAAAGAAACAAGAAGGATATAATTTTGAGTTCTAGGGCCTCTTTCACCATGGAACAGCAGGGATCTGACCTAGAGAGATATAGGAGGAAGAAGAGAAAAGAAATAAATGGAGGAAATAAGGTAAACCTTACACTTTTAGGTCAAGATCACTAGGAGGAAGCTTTTTAGACCCAAAAAGGAAATCAATTACAACCCTAGAATTTTTTTTCCAAGAAGATCCCCACTTTCTTATTCCTTGGGTAGAAAAATTCATATCAGCATAGAGGGAGAACGAAGGTCAAAGAAGGAGGGAAGTGGTGGAGAGAAAATGGCTCGTTTTGGTTCTTCGGGATAAGTATATGAACTTTAAGATAAAGCACAAAAAGAAAAAGTTGAAGTTCTAATATCTATCCAAGTGTCCATGGCCTTAATTTATTAAGAATATACAAGCACACACACAAGCAGATCTACCACTATCTGTATAGACCTTATTAGCCTTCCTTTGTCAAATTTCCCAGCCAATAACATAATTCATTAGTTGATAGCTACTAAAGGTAGCTCATCCATGAAGGGGTAAACCCTAAAATACCTATGATGAAAACACCTTCAAACCATGGCTCAACTAGGAGGCCCATGGGTCAAAATATTCAAGAATGATAATATAACATCTAAGGAACATAATGTATGTGACAAATTACAAAGAAAACCCCTCAATTGGGTAAATTGCAGAAAAGTCCAAAATGTACAAAAAAATTGCATAACTTGCGCAAACAATGTCCAAATTGGACCAAATTTGAAAATTAAGCTTGTCTTATGATTTCAAAACATATCAAAAGGTTATATTAGGGTTATAAGCATTCAAATATGTAATTAAGCTCATTCAACTCATTAAGCAAGTTGTCTTATGATTTCAAAACATATTAAAAGGTTAGATTAGGGTTATATGCATTCAATTATGGTAATTAAGCTCATTCAACTCATTAAGAAAGTTTAGGGGCCTTACAATGCTGACCATGAGAACTCCTATCATTATTTTGGAACAGACAAGAAGGGTTGTCTATTCTAGTCAATTTGCATGTACTTGATCTCCCTTATTGTCTCTCCCTTGTTGTCTCTCCCTTTGACAACTATGACTTACTCGGGTTCTCACATAACCACAACCGTGAGAAGACAACAATTTTATGAGCTTATTGATGTGTCTACTAAAATCCTTGACTACCCCTCTAGTGTTAGGGTTAGGGTTAGGGTTAGGATTTCTAGATCAATCGGGAGTCAAAGAGATGCAATTTCATGAATTTTTAGAGCTTGCTAACCATGAACCCGTCAGTTCACATGTGAGATGACCAATCCAACACTTAAATTGGTTGACGATTGACTATGTTTCCTATTTGCAATTGTATTGGATTTTAATATTCAATTAATGCACAACATGATGTCAACATCAATCCTTGATCCAATCTCATTGACCAACCAAATGATTAGTTCATGACCTGAACCGGTCAGTTCAAACATCTGAACTGATAGATTTACTTATTGAACTGGTTGTTTCAGAGTCCTGATTGCAAATCTTGTTTAAATTGAATACCTAACACTTTGGTAATCAACTTTAAACCACATTCATGAGTGAACTCCTATTCTAGGTGTATCATATGTGTGTGACCCTATAGGTCCCAAGTTACATTGGCAGTGAATGTCCATAACTGATTTATGACATTACAAGCTATGAGTGGTATCTAGAAAGATATTATTATGACCCAAGTGATTGTAAAGTTGGAGAACAACTTCAACATGTAATATGTGATTATTGTTATAATGATCATATAATTCCTTTATCTCAAATATGCAGAATGAACTGGAGTCATGGAATCATCATCCTCTTTAATGTTCAATCCATGTTCCATGAACTAGAGCAAACTGTTTGAGATATATGTGAGCTCAATATCATATATTGACTCACACACGCATGGCCATGCATTTCTCAGTCCCTCTTATCAAGCATCCAGGATATTAAACTCCTATAGGAGGGACAAATCCAATGTACATCACTCACAATCATTCCCCATGTGTCATGATGTATCTGAGCATCACCTTTATGGTAACCCTTATTCAAGTTCATGTTGGATGATGTCAAAGTAGATCGAATGACATGTGATGAATGTAGTAATTTCAGGTATAAGAACCACAATCACCACCATCACTATGAGAGATAATTCTAACTGCCATTACTTGGTCTCCATGTATCATTCTCAAGGTGGGTCTATTTGATACATTGTTCTCTCACAAGTAACTACATGTTTGGCTTGATATCACAAATCATGGCGAATAAGATTTGTCCTCAACCAACACACACTCTAGTCTTATGTGTTATTTTTGTCTATCAGCTTCCACAATAACAACCGACTAGGGACATTACAAGAGTTTATATACCCTTAACATCCATATAATCTTATTATTCAGGTTCTCAACCTGAAGACATACATCATTGAGTAATATAATTCTCTAGACATTTCTTATGTAACATCATTATCTCATAATTGAATATAATAAAATAAAGGGAATATTGTCTTTATTATTAAACAAATTGTTTACAAGATATCCCATTACCATCATCATATGATTGACTCTCGGGACATATAGCAACAAACTCCAACATGCACTTAGAGACAATCACCCATGAACTTAATCCCAAGTGATCTAACATGACCTTCATGCTTATGCTACAAAAGTTCTTTTGTCAAGGGGTCATCCACATTGCTTTCAATTAGTACTATACAAATATTCACATCTCCTTGCTATACGATATCTCATATGAGATGGAACCAAATTGTTAGTGCTTGGAATGGTGATGTGATCTCAGTTACTTATCTTGTGCAATAGATCCATTGTTGTTACAATATAGCTCAATTGCATTGCAGATGCTTGGAATCACCCCAAGATCAAACATGAACTTCTTGATTCAAACAACCTCCTTTACTACATTGGATGAAACAATATACCCAGCCTCTACTGTAGAATCAAGAACTATTTCTTGCTTGGAACTCTTCTAGTTTACATCCCCGTTGTTGAGGAAAAACACAAATCTATATCGTGATCTAAAGTCATCTTTGTAGTTTGTAAGCTTACATCAGTATAGACCTTTACCACCAACTCTTCCTCACCACCATATACAAGGAACCAATCCTTAGTTCTTGTCAAATACTTAAGGATGTTCTTCATGACAGTCTAATGAGCTTCATTAGGATCTGAGTGATATTTTCTTGTCATGATCAAGGCATAAGAGACTTCTGGATTAGTATATAACATGGTGTACATGATAGATCCAATTGTAGATGCATATGGAATCTTACTCATGTGCTCCCATTCTTCAAAAAAAATGGGACATTGAGCTCTAGAAATAGTAATACCACGAGACATGGGCATGTTTCCTCTCTTTGAGTTCTTCATGCAGAACCTCTGCAACACTTTGTCAATGTATGTTCTTTGACTTATTCCAAGAATCCTTATATATTTATCTCTATAGATCATTATTCCTAAGTTATAGGATGCTTTACCAAAGTCTTTCATAGAGAATGTATTTCCTAGCTAGATATTTACCATATGTAAAGTAGGCACGCCATTCCCCATCAATAGTATGTCATCCACATACAATATGGAGAATGAAATCATGCTCCCACTAACCTTCTTGTAAACACACGACTCATCTTCATTTTAATTAAAGCCAAACTATTTGACTATTTTGGCATATTGAAGATTCCAGCTCCAAGATGCTTGCTTTAATCCATACATTAACCTTTGTAGCTTACATACTTTATTTACATCCTTTGATTTATAAAACCCTTGGGTTGTATCATGTATACATCCTCAAGTAGATTATCATTAAGGAATGAAATTTTAACATCCATGTATCAAATCCCATAGTCATAATAAGCTGCAATGGCAAGCATGATCCTGATGGACTTAACCATGGAAACTAGAGAAGAAGTCTTGCGATAGTTAACACCTTGAAATTTTCTGAAACCCTTTGCAACCAATCGACCTTTATATTTTTGTACGTTACCATCCATGTCAGTCTTCTTCTTGAAGACCTACTTGCACACTATGGGTTTTACCCCTTTAGGTGGACCAAGGACCATACCTTATTGGTGTACTTAGATTCTATCTTAGATCTCGTGGCCTCGAACATTTCCCAAATTTTGGTTCCTTAACAACTTCTAAGTAGGTTGTTGGCTCCTCATCAATGAGGAATTTGAGATTCCACATTGGTTTGTGACTCTCTATGTTTCTCTTGTACCTCTATAGGTTCAATGTTCTCATGTTGGTCTCGAGCCTCTTTGAGTTCTACATTCCTCCCACTTATTCCTTTGGAAATGAATTCCTTTTCTTGGAATACAAGATCCCTGGAAACAAACACTTCATTGTCAGATGGAGTATAAAATTAGTAACTTTTCATTTCCCTAACATATGCAACAAAATAACACTTATCTGATTTGGTTCCAATCTTTTCGAGAAACTACTTTCTCACTAAGCTTCACATCCCCATATCTTCATAAAAGACACATTAGGACGCTTCCCATACCAGATCTCATATGGTGTCTTTTGAACCAATTTACATGTACACATTTTAGTGTAAATGCTACAATTTTTAAAGCATAACCCTAGATAGAAGTAGAAAGATCAACAAAACTCATCATTGATCGCACCATATGTAGGAATGTGTGATTCCTTCTTTCCAATACACCATTGTGATGTGGTGTTCCATGTGAAGTTCATTGTGATATTATACCACAATCTCATAGAAGGTCCTTAAACTCTTGTTTTAAGTGTTCTCCACCGCGATTAGAATGAAGTTCCTTAATACTTTTACCAAGTCAGTTCTATACTTCATTCATGAAATCCTTGAACTTTTTAAGAGTTTTCTGATTTATGTTTGATCAGGTAAACATAACCATACTTACTAAAGTCATCAATGAAGGTAATCAAGTACTGGTAACCACCTCTAGATTTGTTCTAAATGGCCCGCATACATCAACATGTATGAGTCCTAATAGACCACCAACCTTCTCACTATTTCCAATGAAGGGAGTCTTTGTCATCTTTCCCAACAAACTAGACTCATATGTCTCTATTGATTAGAAATCAAAAGAGTCGAGATATCCATCTTTATAAAGGCTAGAAATGCAATTCTCATTTATGTTCCTTAGACTACAATGCCAAATATATGTTTTTTCTAAGTTATTGAGTTTTAATCTTTTGGTATTTATGTTATAAACATTTGTCTTTATATTTAACAAATAAAGACCATAGGACATTAGGATATTTCTATAAAAAATCTCATCTTTTGAAATAGAACATTGACCTTTCTTTATATGAAATTCATATCCATCCTTGTCTATACAAGTTACAAAAATAATGTTTCTATTTATGGAGGTACAAAATAGTAGTTTTAAACTCTATTACAAGATTTTTGGTAGAGATACATTAAAGGTTCCAAGTGCAGTGGCAACAAATCTTTCTCCATTCACAATGCATAGTTTGACCTCACCCTTTCTTAAAGGTTTACTTCTTTTCAGATCCCACATATTCAAACATATGTGAGATCCACATCTGATATCTAGTACCCAACATCAATAAATAGACCAATTTATCTTAGTAACGTATTTACTTGAAGAGGATATCTATATCCCCTCCTTCTTCTTCCTGAGTTCCTCTAGGTAGAGAGGGATTTCC
Organism: Alisma plantago-aquatica; assembly: GCA_963693085.1. Classification (NCBI taxonomy): domain Eukaryota; kingdom Viridiplantae; phylum Streptophyta; class Magnoliopsida; order Alismatales; family Alismataceae; genus Alisma; species Alisma plantago-aquatica. The sequence goes on from OY856411.1 coordinate 290,631,796, forward strand.
TCTTCCAATGTCCAGGATGGTGACAGTGGTGACAATTGCCTCCCTTGGCCACCCCTCCCTTTGCTTTGAGTGTAGAACACTTGGGATTCTATCTTGCTCTAGAACTCTTCTTAGCTTTGCCTTTTACCTTGGGATTCCTCTAATGCTCTGTCAATCATCAACATAGACTTGGTCTTGTCCTTCTTCATCCACTCTTCAACTGTTCTCAACATGCCTAGTAATTCTGACAACAATTTGTCAAAATCATTCATGTCGTTTTTCATGACAATCTGGTTGAATCTAGTATTGACTACAAAATCACATCTATGGCCAACTCTTAACCAAGGGAAATCCCAGTCTAGTAAGGTTCTCCACATACCCAATAAGCTTGAGCAGATGGGGACCTACTAGATCTCCTTCTACCATGTTTCACTTAAACAACGCCTTGAAGACATCATATCTCTCTTGTCTTGCCTAATCTTGGTATATGTTTTCAAAATGTGTTACCATCTCAATAACATCCATGTTCTCACATTGTCTCAAAAACTCATAGTTCATTTAGCCCAAAATTAGGAACTTGACATCTATCACATCTTTAGAATGCTTCTTGTATGCATCCTTGTTAGCCTTAGGCATAGTGGGAGCAGGTTCATCTGACTCTGGTGTATCTAGAACATAGACCTTGCTCTCTTGCATGAGAATGATTCTCAACATCTTGAACCAATTATGGAAATTATTCCCATTCAACTTGTCCTTCTCAAGGACTGATCGCAAGGAAAATGCATTATTGGTTGCCATTTCATCATAATATTCAAATTAAACCCTACTTGGGTCCTAATCTAGGGTTTAGGGTTAAGCTCGAGTTTGGATGAGGAATAAGGGTACAAACTTTATTTCCATCGTATATTAAACATTAGGTGAAACCCTAATTATTAATATACATTTGTTACCATGATTCATATAGGGTAACTGAACATCTCTCTAGGTTCTCTCCTATGTTCCACCACAAATTTTATAAACTCATCATGACTGCTTGTAAACTCTTCAGACTAGCATTTGGATTTAACACCCAACGTCGATCCATTCTATCTCTAGGCTGATATTAGACTAAGTATTGAGTTGGTCTAGTATTAATAACATTAATATTATAAAATATTTTTGAATTAGATCAGTTACTTATTATATTTTACAATAGTATTTTACATTCATATTTATGAATGTGTTTCACCTATCCCAAACATAAATACTTAATATCACTAGAAAGTGTACAATAAATGTTTGCTTTTAAAAAATCTTTAAGCAAAATTTCCCAACAGTTCTCCAAGTAAACATATGTAGATGGGGAAATACAAACCTAAATATGTACCAAAAGAACAAATGGGATATCAAATATCAACATATTTTTAAAAACCAAACATGCATCATACACTGATATCCTAAGTGATATGATGTTTTCATGAACAATCCCAAAATGGGGACTATTTAAAATTTCATCTTAATGATTAATTCTTGGATGGGTTTCTAGGCCAATAAGATATATGTTTTTATCATTCAAATAGATGAATGTATATCACCTATCCCATTCCAGAACTCTTAGTTTTACTAGTAACTGTATAATGCATGTTTGGTTTTCAAGAATACTCAACAACATTTTTCCATAAGTCTTTAATTACACTAATGTAGATGGGAAAATGCCCACCTATATATGTACCCAAAGAACAAATAAAGAAATGACTTTTGAAGTATTTTTTAAAACCAAACATGCATTATATACTCACATGCCTAGTGAGAATAAGTGTTCAAGAAAAATCCCATACCAGGGACCATTGGAGATTTATTCCTAATCAGTAATCTTGGATGGGCTTCTAAGTCAAAAATTACATCTATATTTAGGGATTATGGGTCATGGATCAGGGGTTAGAGGATTAGGGTTTAAAGTTTAGAATTCAAGTAAATGCATATAAATTTAAGTCTCAATGAAGTTAATTAGGTAAACTCATATCGATTCATTGTATTAATTCTTATGTGTAATTATTTATTCATATAACACTCAATCAAATAATTCACTCATCACAGAAAATAAAGGAAGATCTATCATATATAAATTTACAAAATTGTACATTCTAGACAAATAAAAAAACAAATATACATGATTTTTAATTCTAGTCAGAAGCACTGAACAAGAAATTTGACGTGCGTTTTACTACGCGCTTAAACGCAAGTATACACGTCGAGTAATATAGGCCTTGTGAGGCCCGAGTCGAACTCAGGGATACGTGAATTATTGGAGACTTCTACTAACTAATCGCAATCAGCTAGGCCGATTAACAAAGTAGGGTTTTGTTGTTGAAATTAAAAGAAAATAAAAATCAAACAAAGAAAAAAAATCGATTAAAGGTTAATTTAATCAATTCAAAGGGATATCTTTAGAATGGCGGTTTCACCGCGGGTCAACATTGTATTAGGTTTCATATAATTCCTCACACTTCTCTCTCTATCCGGGTAGTGGCCTGAATACAGAATTACCCACTGTCGTGGTGTAAGTCACTACTTAGGTTTAGGTTGATTCCACCGTCGTAGTAATCATTCCCCTAAACTAAGTGCATTATAAACGGTCCCTCAGTTCCCACCATTAATTTTACAACTCCTTTGTCAAGGGTTTTATTAATTAATGTAGATTTCGTCTCTTTTCAACCGTTAATCCTTCTGTCGAAGTGATTAAGGGCATTAAATTATTATTATGGTGATCAAGCATAACAATAGAAATGGAGAAAACGAATCTATACCACAGATTTGAGAGAGAAAATATGAATTATCAATATAAAAATGTCATACAATGTATTCCCGGGCTACTCCCGGTCCTAAAGATTGAGGGTTTTAGCCTCTCAAGTTCATCTCACATGAATACATGGTAGAAATAGGGGATTTCATAAGAAAAACGTGAAACAAGTGGGAAAACCCCTGAACGGAGAAGAACCGGTAGATCCTCGGCATAGAACATGAGCTTCCCCGCCTTTCGGTGGTGGAAATCGTCTTCGGCAGCGTCCGAATCACCCGGGATGAGCTTCTGGCCTCCGTTCTCCTTTCTCTCCTTCCTCGGCACTCGTGCAATCCAAAATGAGATGATCCTCTCGTCTGGGCGGCCGTCATTAGGTATAAGTCCCTAATTAGGTCATCAAATAACAACAGTCGTCCGATCGAGATCAAAACAGATCCAACGCATATCTGCCGGCGTCGATACCATCGACGCGGGTCGATGGTATCGACCCAGCGGATTAGCGGAAGCTTTCTTTTCTTTTGATGTGAGCGCCTGTGGTCATCTCGATACCATCAACTTGGGTCGATGGTATCGACTCTCTTTAGCGTCGGTTGTTGTCGTTTAGCGACGCTATAGCTCTCCATGTGTCGATGGCATCGACTTGGGTCGATGGTATCGACAGTTTCCTCGCCAGCAACCTGAAGGGATATCGATACCATCGACATGGGTGTCGATGGTATCGACTCTGTGCTGCTCTTCTCGGCTGGCAACCTGTGGCTTGGTCGATGGTATCGAATTCCGTCGATGGTATCGACTTCCGTCGATGGTATCGACGGAAGAAGATACTTGTTTTTCCTGAAATTTCACAACAAGACCAAGTAAATCCACACAATTTATAATAAGATGATAAATAATGCTCAAAATAGTAAAACAAAGGGGATTTGATATAATATGATGGCAAAGACCAAATTAAGTGAATTATGCAATATTATCCATGAAAATGAGTAATTAAGGCACAAAACACATATGAAATAGGTCTATAAATGCGACTCAAAATCATCGCATCAAACTCCCCTAAGCTTAAACATTGCTCGCCCTCGAGCAGCTAATCCTTAGAATAGAATTGCAGATGTCAACTAAAAATCAACACATCACCCCACATCCCATGAGACTCCCACTGGACGTTCTCAAACCGGCCTTCTCTAACCACATAACAGTAATTACCCTAAAGGCGACAATAATCGTCAATAAGAAAAATTATCCTTCAAACCGATGAACACTATCACATAAGGCCGTTAACATAATAAAGTTCGCCGATTCAGCATTGGTGCATCTTGTGATCGCCTACACTACGTTGCTCGCCCTAACTACCATCTACATGGAAGCAGTTCTCCTGATAAACATGAGTGAGGAGAAAATCACAGTGGCCTACCAATCCGAGCAACGGGTGGATGGAATGGGTGGTTCATGGAAGAATCTTGGAAGTATTACACATTTTCAACATGCACATAACAAAATGTCCTAAATGATGCAAATGCACATTGAAAATGCCCTAATGCTTAAAATTGGGTGGAATGATGCATGCACTAACCTTCCACCTCAAAATGAGATGGAAATCTAATTAAGCCACATCATGTACTCAATTTCCCTGTTATGCAAGTGATATCATGTTCCTTTCTCCCTCTTATTCCATTTCCTTCCAAATTCTCTTTTTTTTTCTTTTCTTTTCTCAAAAATTTTTTTGGCGCCTACACTTGAATTGAAACCATGCATTTATTGCTCCACAGATTACACTAGATAGATGTGGATCCTACAAAAGCGGTAAACCTAGAAATAAAAACAACTAATATCTCAAAAGTAAAATCAACATGAATAAGTAAGTAAAAACTAAGATAGAGGGTTGTTCCAACACCCCCCCTAAGCTTGAATATGACTATGGCCTCATAGTCAACATTCTCACTTAAGAGGTGGAACAACGGTACCATTCGCTTTGAAGTGTGGTGAAGAAGGATGGTTAGATGCTCAAGTAGACCAAGTGATGCTTGCTATCTCCCTCCTTTTTGTGGCCCATTTTTGTGTCTTAGTGGTTCTAAGACGTTACTTGCTTCATCCATCTTTCCTCTGCAAAAAACGGTTCGAAAAAATCTCGTTTCGATGCCTTTTACGACCTGTTTTATGTAGCTGTCCTGCAGGTGTCGATACTATCGACCAAGGTCAATGGTATCGACCCAGACTCAGCGATTTTGTTGAATCGACGCATCTAAAAGCCTGGGAACTCAAAAGTGTCGATACTATCGACCCTAGGGTCGATGGTATCGACTTTACTGGCACCAATTTTTCTGTAAATCTTCAGGAATCTCGATACTATCGACCCTAGGGTCGATGGTATCGACTTTTCTTCAGCGTTTCCTGATCCAAACTCGATACTATCGACATGGGTGTCGATAGTATCGACCTTAACATTCTGCACACTTCAAAACACGAGTTAGGGTACCATTTTTACAAAAAATTATCAAAACCTAAGCAAAAACTAAGTACATAAACATAAAAGAACATAACCAAATATAAAATTGAACCTAAAGTTGGGTTGCCTCCCAACAAGCGCCCTTGTTTAATGTCCTATGCTTGACATAAAGATACCTTTAACCTGGGTTGTCAAGAGATGTCTACAATGAGTCATGTGGCAATTTGAATTGAACTCGATCATGTCCAATCCCCAAGGTCAATGTACCTCTCCCAATGTCAACGGTGACATCAGCCGTAGCTTGGAACAGCCTTCCCAATAGCATCTCGCAACTTTGGAGCTGTGGCATGTCCATAACAACAAAATCTACTGGGAAGATGAACCTGTCTACCTTGATGAGTACATCCTCGCACACTCCATATGGCCTTACAATGGACCCATCCGCCAACTCAATCGTTGCCGCCGATTTCTTTATCTCCTTCAACCCAAGCTTTTGAAATGTGGACAGAGGCATAAGATTAATGCTGGCGCCCGAATCACACTGTGCTTGTGGAAAATGTTGGTCACCTATTGAACATGGGATATAAAAACTCCCCGGGTCTTTCTTCTTCTCTGGTAAGCTCCCAAGAATGATTGAGCTCACCATTTCATTCATCGCGGCATACATCAGTATCTTTGATCCGCCTCTTTTTGTTGATTATATCTTTAATGAACCTCCCATAGGAGGGAACCTTCTCAATCATTTCTACCAGCGGAATGTTGATATGCAGCTTGCGGTATATTTCCAAGAATTTCCAATAGTGCCGGTGCTCCTTCTTCGGCTTCAGATTGTCCCGACTTGACACATCTGCCGCATTGACACGCTTGTGAGGAGGCACATATGAGCTTTTCGGGGCCAGCTCCCCTAATCTTGCTTCAATTACTCCCTCTGGCATGGGCTTTATCAGAACATCATCAACTTTAATCATGTGATGTGACTCCTCCCCTACAATAGATGCATCAGCACCTTGACGGACAGTCTTACTTTGCTCTTCTCGCCTAAGCGTAGGCGCAACTATCATGTTCTCGTGGCGGGATTTTCTAAAGAGAGTGTTTCCACCCGGCAATCCATAATAAGTACGAGGATACGGTATCACCGGTGTTGCTTCCGTATCAAACTTCATTTTGCTTTGATCTTCTGCTTCTGACACCTGATATTCCTCCTCATTGCTTACCACAGACATGTACTTCACTTGATGGTGTGCTTGGGCCACATTTGCACTCTCGACCGGTTTCTGCTGGTTGGCGTGCTTGATGGCCGCCACTTCATTTGAAATCTGAGCCACGGTGGTTTCTAATGCCCGCATCTGTGCTCCATGGCTTTGTAGCGTCTGCCCAAATTTGGTTAGAATATCACCTTGAGATTGCAATTGTTTACCAAACATAGCCATCATCTCCTGATTCTGATGCACCATTTGACTCAGTAATTCGGTGTTCTTATCTTCAGCTCTAGGCTGTGGCTTCGCCTCTGGATCCTGTAGAAAATTGTTAGGATCCTTCCAGGAGAACTTTTTGTCCTTCCTCCACGTATAGTCATTGTTTCTATAGCCCTGTTGTTGCATGTACTTTACTTGGGCTTCCTCATCCTCAGATGAATCTTCCTTAGCTAGCAGCTTCTTGGCTAGTAGATCTAACTTGTCGTTCATCTCCTTAATTACTTTGGATTCACCTGCAACTCTGACCTACTCCACAGCGCCTCTTTCACCCCATGGCTGTTTCCTAGCCATGTTCTTTAATATCTCCCAACATCTGGTGTCCGTATTATTCAGAAAGAATCCTGACCCAGCTGAATCAAGGTTGCTCCTATCGTGCTCAGAGAGAGCAAAATAGAAGATCTTTACCTGTGTCTCCTTATCCAGCCCATGATGTGGGCACCTCCTCAGCATGACCTGAAATCTCTCCCAGGTCTCAGAATATGTCTCACCAGCCTGTTGGGTAAAGTTGTGAATCTTCCGGATCATGTCGTTAGTCTTCTCAGGAGGGAAGAACCTCTCAAAGAAAACCTCCACCATATGGTTCCAGGACTCCACAAACTCATCATCCAAATTATGTAACCATTCTCGCGCGGCTCCCGCCAATGAACTCAGGAAAAGCTTGAGATACAGTGCCTCCTGTGGAAACCTATCAATTTTGACCATGTCACTGTTCTCAACAAACTGGCTGATGTGCGCGACGGGATCCTCATTCTTCAGCCCATGAAAAGCATTCGATTTCACCAGATTTATCAACGCTGGATCAATCTTATATGTCGGTATTTTAATTGCCTGCTTCTTTATAGGCCCCTTGGAAGCTGATGCGGAAGAAGCCTTGATCTTCTCCCATATGGTCTGTGCGTCGGCCATCTCTTCCTGTTCAAATTCAGAATCTATCTCTTCTTGGTGCTCTTGCTCGTAATACTCCTCGTCCTCAGGTCCCAGAAGTGGAATCTTGGGTGTGCGATTGTCGTAGTCAGTACTACGTGTCTGCACCATGCAACGTACCTGAAATGAGAAAATTTAGTTCAGTACAGTGCTTTGACGAGTATAAAAATGAACGAACAATAGAAAGAAAATATTTGAAGTTGAATGAAAATTATAAAAAAAATGTGGCCTAGAGTGGCCGCTCGTAGCACTCGAAGTGCTAATAATTCGCCGTATCCCCGGCAACGGCGCCAAAAACTTGACGTGTATTTTATTACGCGCTAAAAATGCAAGTATACGCGTCGAGTAGTACAGGCCTTGTGAGTCCCGAGTCGAACACAGGGATACTCGGAAATGTTGGAGACTCCTACTAACTATTTGCGATCAGCTAAGCCGAATAACAAATTGGGGTTGTTGAATAAAATTAAAAGAAAATATAAATAAAACAAAGCAAACAATCGATTAAAGGTTAATTTAATCAATTCAAAAGGATATCTTTAGGATTACAGTTTCACCACAGGTTTTCATTGTATTAGATTTCATATAATGCCTCAATCTTCTCTCTCTATCCGGGTAGTGGCCTGAAAACAGAAGTGCCCACTGTCGTGGTGCAATTCACTACTTAGGTTTAGGTCAGTTCCACCGTCGTAGTAACCTATCCCCTAAACTAAGTGCATTACGAACGATCTCTCAGTATCCACCATTAATTTTACATCACCTTGTTCAAGGGATTTATCGATTAATGTAGGTTTCGTCTCTTTTCAGCCGTTAATCCTTCCGTCGAAGTGATTGAGGGCGTTAGGTTATTATTATGGTGATCAAGCATAACAATATATGGAGAAAACGAAGCTATACCATGGATTTAAGAGAGAAAATATGAATTACTATTATAACTTGTCATACAATGAATTCCCGGGCTACTCCCGGTCCTAAAGATGGAGGGGATTAGCCCCGCATGTTCATATCAATGAAAGACAGAGGAGTAGAGAATAAAAACATGGGAAACATGGAGAAAACTCATGTAACCCCTGATACAAAGGTGTTCCTGGAGATCCTCCTCGAGAAATGTGCGTTTTACAGTCTTCCAGCAGCAAAATCGCCCGTCGGAGGTGCCCGGATTGCTCGGTTGACGGCCTTCGTCTCTCGTCTCCTATCTCTCTCTCTCCTTCTTGGATGTTGTGCAATACAATGTCCTCTCCCCCTCGGGCCGTCCGTGCTCTTCTTAGGTCATAGGACCACTTTATGGCTCCGAAAAAGCTCAACCGTCGGATTAAAATGCTCCGTTTTAGTGCTGAAAATCGCTAGATCCCGACGCTGTCGATGGTATCGACCATGGCACAGGTTATTCCTTCCAAGATCACGTTTTGGGGTTGCTTTTTGATGAAATGTCGATACTATCGACCTGGGGGTCGATAGTATCGACTCCGGACAATGCAAAAGTGCCTGAAAAAGTGCCAAAACATGTGTATAAGTTCGGGGATTATATAAAATCACATAAATATGATAAAAGAAGTATAATTTGATGCAAAAAGAGTTTAAGGGCCAACTATAGTGAATTATGCAAATATAATCAAGAAAATGACAAATACATGCATAAAACAGATATAAAATAAGCCTATAAAAGTGACTCAAAACCCATGCATCAAACACATTGAAAATGCCCTAATGCTTAAAATTGGGTGGAATGATGCATGCACTAACCTTCCACCTCAAAATGAGATGGAAATCTAATTAAGCCACATCATGTACTCAATTTCCCTGTTATGCAAGTGATATCATGTTCCTTTCTCCCTCTTATTCCATTTCCTTCCAAATTCTCTTTTTTTTTCTTTTCTTTTCTCAAAATTTTTTTCAGATTTTCAGAAATTTTTTCTTTCTTTTAGCCCACATATCCATAATTGCTTAGAGATACATGTATAAGGCCATTTTCTTCACGATTGGAAATCTTTGCATTATTTCGAGGGTATGGAAAAGTTTAGATCACTTTTTAGGAAAAACTGAGGTACATGGTGTACTTAAGCATGAAAATCATGAAAGTCATGAGTGCAACTACATGGCATGCACCTAAAGGTAGTGTGCATGAATCCCTATATTTTTCTCTTTTTATGCAAAAGTATGGAAAATATCAATGCAAATCCTATCTAAATGCTATGCACACAAGAAGGAATTAAAACTGTGCTTTACTTCCAATTCTTAGGTGGATTATGGAAAAATGAAGTGGAATGATCACAAGATTAGATGACTGAACCTTAGAAGAGTACTATGTGTCCCTCCTTACTGACCTGTGTAGTGGTTTGGAGGGTTCTCTCTCTTACATCCAATTAAGGTCTCATTACCATTTGGTTAGGTTAGGCTCAAACAACCGTTACTATCCACTTTTCATGAGTCAACAGGGGTGTGGGTGTGACATATTGCTTTAAAGTTGACCTAATCAATCATTTTCATAGGACAAGTTTCCCAAGGACAACCAAGTCAAGCTATCCAAAAGACACAAAAAATTTTAAATTCCCTTAAAATTTCCCATGAAAACAGCGAGATGACAATTTTTAAGACATCCACGGTTACACTAGATAGATGTGGATCCTAAACAATAACTAAAATTGCAAGAACAAATAACAAAGAAAAAACTAAAAATAACAAAAGAAAAGATAAAAGATAGAGCTGTTCCAGCCACCCCCCTAAGCCTGAATTCGACTATGGCCTCATAGTCAAAAACCAACTTAAGGGTTGAACAGTGATACCCTGATCAATCCTGCGGAGGCGGTGGTGGGTATTGTGGTGCCGTAGGATCCCAAGACGGGTACTCCCCCTAGAAGCTTGGATCATATGGGGTCCTCGGCGGAGGCTGTGGATAGCCTCCAAAGTAATCTCGACTCCAGTAATGGTCGAAGAAGGGCTCCTGTTGCGTCTCTATCCACTGCAACCGGTTGTGTATTTGCTCTTGGTTGGCGAGGATGAGTCGCTCGTTCTCGAACATAGCCCGTTGATTATCAAGTACCCGGCTCGTAGTCTCGTGAATGTCGGTATACATAGCCATGTGCTGCTGCTGAGTCTGTTGTATATCCTGCAGCATCGTGTACATTCCCTGCATGGAATAGGGATCCTCGGCTGGCTGGTCGTGCTGTGGTGATGGCGGCGGGGGCTGAGATGATGAAGATGCACCCGGATGCATCCTAGGACGCTTCCGTGGTGCCACACGTGCACGAAGAGGTGTGAAAGCCTCCTCTTCCTCCTCAGCCTCGCCTCCTTGCTCGTCATCACCGCCTTCTTCTTCATCGGACTCGACGGCTATGATCGGCCACCAGAAGTGCTGGGCTCCCTCGATGTGGAAGACGGCGTCCGGCAGTGCGCACTCCTGATAAGCTTGGTTGATGTGGCAATGTGCGTACGCCAACCCATCCCGGAGAAGGATAAGGTTTGAACGGTGCAAGTGTTGCACGTTCACCTTACTCTTTGTGGAAATCAGAGTCATGGACTGAAAATTCAGCCCCAAGTAGTGCGCCAACTTGGTGATGAGCCCACCAAAATGGATCGGAGCCTTCCTTGTACTCCTCTTCACCGCCAGGACGTGCTGCAGAAAGAACGCACCCCAGTTGCATTCTTGTCGCTTCAGGAGCATGTAGAGGAAGAAAAGATCGCTCTCCTGAAACTTGCTCAATGCCAAATCGCTCCGAGCAAAGAACGTAAGGCTCAACATCCGGTGTAAGACCCGGACAAAGGGATGCTCGAAGTCCGCTACCGCAACATTATGGTAGCTCACTATCTTTCCCGCTGGCACTGTGACTAGCTCGGCGAAGATCTTGTCGTAGTCGGTGCGGGAATCTGGGCGTCGGTGATCATGTTGGGAGTGGTTCCAGTTAAAGATGTTGTTGAACTGCTTAAGAGTGATGTTGTAGTTGATGTTGAAAAGCCGGAAGGACACCCTTCCCTTGATCCACTCCCTGTCCGATGCTACCACGTCGTTTGGTATGACGCAGACGTCAAGAGACGCCATGAACTCCGCCACCAGTTCCTTGTAGGTGGGCCATTCGCCGAAGAACAGCTGCCCATCCGCATGGCGCTCCAGCTCGCCTATCCTTATGCTGTTGTGGCGTGCTTGACCCTTCAGCACATAGGCCAAGTTGGCCTCGAATCCCAGATCACGGATCATTCCCCGGTCCACATACTGGGTCGGCTCGATCTTCTGCTTCATGATCTCCTCATAGACCTTCCTCGCCTCCGCGGAAGGATGAATTAGGTGTGGACGAGAGACGGAAGCGGTTGGGGGAGGAACAAACTCCTCAATCTCCATGGGATTAGCTTGCGATGAAGAGGCTTCGGCGACATGCACCATGGTTGCGAGAAGATGGGATTAGAAGAGAGCTCGGTGAAGATGGAGAAGAATTTCTCCGCTCGGTGAAGATCTTCGCTCGATGTCGCTTCTCTTCAGTTTTGGAAAGCTCGGGGAAGTGCTCGGCGCAAAGGAGGATGCTTGCTCTGAAGGTGTGATGTCAAATGACGTTGCAAGTCTCCTTAAATAGACTTGGCCGGCGCCACTGTTGACCCGTCGATACCATCGACGCGGGTCGATGGTATCGACACGTCTCGCGGGTATCTGCCTCCCTCGCGAGTATCGAAGGCTGACGTTTGCTGGATCGAGAAACCCAGATTGCTGACGAGTCGATACCATCGACGGAAGTCGATGGTATCGACGCAGCACCCGGATCGCTGACGTGGCTGTTGCGATCGCCGTCGATGTCTGTGTGCGGATCGGTGACATGTCTGTCGATACCATCGACGGGTGTCGATGGTATCGACTTGCTTTTATTGCGACACCGCCGTTTTGTTGCATTCACCCTGTGATGATGTCGATACCATCGACGAGGTCGTCGATGGTATCGAGTTGACTGAGCAAAATTCGTCTGAACTTCTCCAGAGATCTCGATGGTATCGACTGGCATGTCGATACCATCGACATTTTGTTGCGACCTGCCTGTGACCATGTCGATACCATCGACGGGGGTGTCGATAGTATTGACTCAGTGCGATTTTTGCAGCTGTCAACCTGAACCCATGTCGATACCATCGACGAGTGTGTCGATGGTATCGACCCTGCCTATTCCTGCACATTTAACAAATGGATCAAGGTATCTTCTTTAAACTAAAATTTAAACGAAATAAAAGCAATCTATGACTAACATTAACCTATCCTAATGTACCAATGGTTGGGTTGCCTCCCAACAAGCGCCCTTGTTTAGCGTCTTAGGCTAGACGTCTTCCCATTATCTCATTCATGCACAAGTGAAATGAGTTTGACCTCATTCACTTTCCTCTTGTAGTTCTCACCAAAATACAACTTCAAGCGTTGCCCGTTCACCAAGAACGTGGCATCTCCATCACGCACAAGAATTGCTCCATGCGGTTTCACCTCCTCCACTATGAAGGGTCCACTCCACCGGGATTTCAGCTTCCCAGGATGCAATTTAAGACGGGAGTTGAACAATAGAATGCTGTCTCCCTTCTTGAACGTGCGCATCTCAATATGGCGATCGTGGATCAGCTTTGTGCGCTCCTTGTAGATGCAGGCATTCTCATATGCCGTCATACGTAGCTCATCCAATTCATTCAATTCAAACATCCTTTTTCTCCCGGCCTCATCATAGTGCAAGTTCAGCCTTCTTAGAGCCCAATGGGCCTTGTGCTCCAGCTCCACCGGAAGGTGGCAAGCCCGGCCATACGCAAACCTAAAAGGCGTGGTGCCTATAGGTGTTTTGTACGCCGTTCTATACGCCCAAAGTGCGTCCGGTAGCAATGCACTCCAATTTTTCCTTGTGGATGCTACGGTCCTTTCTAATATCTTCTTGATTTCCCTATTTGATACCTCCACTTGTCCTTGCGTCTGTGGATGATATGGGGTGCCGATGTTGTGCTTGACCCCATATTTCTTTAAAAGTGTCGCAAATTTTTGATTTCGGAAGTGTGTGCCTCCATCACTTATGATCATTCGGGGTATCCCAAACCTGCAGAAAATGTTCTCTTTGACAAACCTACACACTACATTCGAATCATTAGTCCTTGTGGGGATTGCCTCCACCCACTTCGACACATAATCAATAGCAAGTAAGATATACAGATTTGAATTTGAGGACACAAAGGGTCCCATGAAGTCAATGCCCCATAAGTCAAATACCTCAACTTCCTGAAATACATTCAGGGGCATTTCTTGTCTCCTTGAGATGTTACCTGCGCGCTGGCATGGGTCACATTGCCTAACAAAATCATAGGCATCTCGGAACAAAGTGGGCCAATAAAGGCCGCTCTCAAACACCTTGGCTGCTGTCTGTGAGCTAGCATGGTGTCCTCCCGTAGGCGACGCATGGCAATGGTGGAGAACACTCTCGTACTCCACCTCCGGCACACACCTGCGAAGAATACCATCCCTGCACTGCTTCAAAAGAATTGGGTCATCCCAAAAATAATATCTCAAAGAATGAAAGAATTTCTTCTTCTCTTGATAAGACCAATCATCCGGGATGATCCCGCAAGCCAAATAGTTAACGATTTCCACAAACCATGGTTCTTTCGAATCAATTTTTAAAAGTTGTTCATCGGGAAAGGTCTCGGTAATGGGTATGTGCAACCCTTGTTCATCAACCCTCTCTAACCTAGACAAGTGGTCAGCCACCACATTTTCAATTCCCGACTTGTCCTTGATTTCAATATCAAATTCTTGTAGGAGCAAAATCCACCTAATTAGTCTAGGCTTTGCATCTTTCTTCTCCATCAAATATTTTATTACAGCGTGATCGGTCCACACAACTACCTTAGAACCCACTAAGTACTGCCAAAATTTTTCAAAAGCAAACACAACGGCAAGTAACTCTTTTTCCGTAGTTGTGTAGTTCAATTGAGCATCATTAAGTGTTTTGGAGGCGTAGAAAATCACAGCAGGCTTATTATCTACCCTTTGCCCCAAAACGGCTCCCACTGCATAATCGGAAGCATCACACATCAACTCGAATGGCTTTGTCCAATCCGGTGTTTGAACAACCGGAGCCGAAATCAACTTTTCTTTCAAAACCTCGAATGCGTGAAGACATTTCTCATTGAAATCAAAAACTGCATCTTTTTCCAACAATTCCGATAAAGGTTTTGTGATTTTTGAAAAATCCTTGATGAATCGCCGATAGAACCCGACGTGTCCTAAAAAGCTTCTCACCCCTTTTACAGAATTTGGTGGGGGTAGCTTAGAAATCACCTCAATTTTTACGGGGTCTACCTCAAGACCCTTGCTAGACACCTTGTGTCCTAGCACAATTCCTTCCGTCACCATCATGTGACATTTCTCCCAATTGAGGACCAAATGTGTGTCCTCGCATCGCTGCAATACCTTATCTAAGTTATAAAGGCATTCATCAAAAGACGCTCCATACACTGAGAAGTCATCCATGAAAACTTCAAGACACTGCTCTACCATGTCAGAGAATATGGCGAGCATGCAGCGTTGAAAAGTCGCCGGCGCATTGCATAAACCAAACGGCATACGGCAGTAGGCAAAAGTCCCATAGGGACATGTGAACGTAGACTTCTCTTGATCCAAAGGATCAATAGAAATCTGGTTGTACCCCGAATAGCCATCTAGAAAACAAAAATGCGACCGACCGGCTAGACGTTCCAAAATCTGATCGATAAATGGCAATGGAAAATGATCTTTAAGAGTTGCGGCATTCAATCGGCGGTAGTCAATGCAAACACGCCACCCGGTTACCAATCGGGTGGTGACAGGTTCATTCAAAAGATTTGTAGTGACAGTGATTCCCCCCTTTTTAGGGACTACCTGTGTGGGACTCACCCACGTTGAATCTGATATGGCATATATGATCCCTGCAGCAAGAAGTTTTATGACTTCCTTCTTGACAACCTCCATCATGCTTGGATTTAGACGTCTTTGAGGCTGTATGACTGGCTTGGCTCCCTCCTCGAGCCAAATCTTGTGTTGGCAAAGTATAGGGGAGATCCTCTTGATGTCCGCGACTGACCACCCAAAGGATCCACGGTGGTTCTTGAGCACTATCAGTAGTTGCTCCTCCTCATCCGCACTCAAGTATGCAGATACAATCACTGGTAACTTGTCCTTCTCAGCTAGAAAGACGTACTTCAGATGCGGGGGCAATGGCTTCAATTCCAGATCAGGCGGGCAAATGAGAGATGATTGCAGCGGTGGGGGAAGTGTACCTAAGTCTTCATAGTGCCTCGTATAGCAACATGGAAGCATCTGAAGCATTTTGGCGCACTCCTTGAGTGAAGTACTCCGCATCCAATCATAAGTGACATTTAGCAAACACGCCTCCAAAGGCAATTGCGGATATGCATCAAAAACTGAAGTAATAATCGCATCATCCTCCCACGAAGGTGGAATGTCCTCATTCTCATCATTTGGAAACCCAACAGCTTTGCATAAAGAGACAACTTTAGTTTGCTCCATAACGTCCACAGCTAAGGTCCCATTATCTATCTTGCTCATCACATGAGCCATATCCAAGAATGGCTTCCCAAGACAAAGTGAGATATTGTGTTCACCATGCTTCACCATGTTGCATTGTGCCTTTGCTTTAGTAGATGCATTGCTATTGGGCATGACCATCTCAAAGCGATCATCCGCAATGCCCAAGGTCAAGCAACCTCTCCCCATTTCCAAGATCATATCAGCTGTAGCTTGGAATGGACGACCAAGTAGCAACTCATTTCCATGCTCGTCCTGCATTTCCATAACAACGAAATCAGCCGGAAAAACAAAGCGGTCTACCTTTACCAAGACATCCTCACAGATTCCATACGGTTTCACCACAGAATTATCGGCCAATTGGATGGTCATGTTGCTTGGCCTTGACTCCTTCAATCCAAGCTTCTTAAATGTAGAAAGGGGCATCAGATTGATGCTTGCCCCGGAATCACAAAGTGCCTCTCCAAATTTGAAATTCCTGATAAAGCAAGAAATATTGAAACAACCGGGATCCTGTCTCTTTGGCGGCAAAGTGCCCATAATGAAAGAACTTACTTGCTCCTTCAGCACCACGACCTCAGTGTCGGGTATTTTCCTCTTCTTGTTGATTACATCTTTAAGAAACTTCCCATACGATGGGATTTTCTCAATTGCCTCTAGCAAAGGAATATTCACTGATAACTTCCTAAAGCTGTCCAGAAATTTCTTAAACTATGCATCCACCTTTCTTGCCTTTGCACTATTGGGATATGGGACCGGAACGGTATGTGCCCTTTGATGAGGTGGCACATAGGGAGTTAATTTCTGTGGTTCCTCTTCAGTGGCTTGTTCTTCCTTACCATCTTCAGCTATGTCCTCAGTTTGCTCTGTGACACGTGCGGGCTGCTCTTTGATGGTTGCTTCTTCAACTGTGCCCTGCAGTGTGCTTGTGTCATCCACCCTTGGATTCAACACTTTCTTACCGCTTCTCAATAAGATGGCCTTGTCCTGTTGGTTTCCCCCGGGAACATTGGTGTTTCCCGGAAAACCCGGATGTGCCGGCTTCTTCAAGCTTGCAATCTCGGCTGCCATTTGCGCCATGGAAGTCTCTATAGTTCTCATTTGAGCCCCGTGGCTCTGCAAAGTCTGCCCAAACTGGTTCATAAATTCACCCTGTTGCTTGATTTGTTGCCCAAAAGTGTTCATCAACTCTTGATTTTGCTTGATGACTTGATTGAGCAACTCCGTGCTCTTGTCCTCTGTGACCGGTACAGGCTTGGCGTTCGGATCCTGCAGAAAGTTGTTTGGATCCTTCCATGAAAATTTCTTGTCCTTCCGCCATGAATAATCGTTGTTCCTGTACCCCTGCTGTTGCCTAATGTACTTGACCTGAGCCTCATCTTCGGACTCATTGTCTTCCTTCTGCAGCAACTTCTTTGCGAGAAGATCCATCTTCTCGTTCAGCTCTCTCATTGCCTTTGACTCACTGGCAACTCTTGCTTGCTCAGCTGGGCCTCTTTCTCTTTCTCCCCAAGATTGTTTTCGTGCCATGTTCTTCAGTATTTCCCAGCATATTGTATCAGTGTTATTTAAGAAGAATCCGGAACCAGCCGAGTCCAAATTGCTTCTATCATGCTCGGAGAGAGCAAAGTAGAAGATCTTCACCTGTGTCTCCTTGTCCAATCCATGATGTGGACATCTCCTCAACATGACTTGGAATCGCTCCCAAGTCTCAGAATAAGTTTCACCCGCCTGTTGGGTGAAATTGTGGATCTTCCAGATCATATCATTGGTCTTCTCAGGAGGGAAGAACCTCTCGAAGAAAACCTCCACCATATGATTCCATGATTCGACAAACTCATCGTCGAGGTTATGTAGCCACTCACGCGCTGCTCCTGCCAGTGAACTTGGGAACAACTTGAGATACAACGCATCTTGCGGAAATCAGTCTATCTTCACCATATCACAGTTCTCCACGAACTGGCTGATGTGGGCAACCGGATCTTCATTTTTCAGCCCGTGAAATGTGTTGGATTTGACCAAATTAATCAGTGTCGGGTCGATCTTGTATGTCGGTATGTTGATCGCCTGCTTCTTTATGGGCCCCTTTGATGCTGAGGAAGAAGACGCCTTGATCTTCTCCCATATTGTCTGTGCTTCAGCCATTTCTTCTGCTTGTTCTTGCTCTGAATCAGAATTTATATCACTTTGGTACTCCTGCTCGTAGTAGTCCTCGTCCTCTGGTCCTGGATGTGGGACCCCAGGTGTGCGATTCGCGTAGTCGGTACTACGCGTATGCACCATGCAAAGTACCTGAAATTTTGAAAACCGGGGTTCAGTACAATGCTTTGAACGAGTAAACACAATTATAGAGAAATATAGGAATTTTTAAAATTGTTTTAAAATAATAAAAAAAAATGTGGCCTAGAGTGGCCGCTCTTAGCACTCAAAGTGCCAATAATTCGCCGTATCCCCGGAAACGGCGCCAAAAACTTGACGTGTGTTTTACTACGCGCTTAAACGCAAGTATACGCGTCGAGTAATATAGGCCTTGTGAGGCCCGAGTCGAACTCAGGGATACGTGAATTATTGGAGACTTCTACTAACTAATCGCAATCAGCTAGGCCGATTAACAAAGTAGGGTTTTGTTGTTGAAATTAAAAGAAAATAAAAATCAAACAAAGAAAACAATCGATTAAAGGTTAATTTAATCAATTCAAAGGGATATCTTTAGGATGGCGGTTTCACCGCGGGTCAACATTGTATTAGGTTTCATATAATTCCTCACACTTCTCTCTCTATCCGGGTAGTGGCCTGAATACAGAATTACCCACTGTCGTGGTGTAAGTCACTACTTAGGTTTAGGTTGATTCCACCGTCGTAGTAATCATTCCCCTAAACTAAGTGCATTATAAACAGTCCCTCAGTTCCCACCATTAATTTTACAACTCCTTTGTCAAGGGTTTTATTAATTAATGTAGATTTCGTCTCTTTTCAACCGTTAATCCTTCTGTCGAAGTGATTAAGGCATTAAATTATTATTATGGTGATCAAGCATAACAATAGAAATGGAGAAAATGAATCTATACCACGGATTTGAGAGAGAAAATATGAATTATCAATATAAAAATGTCATACAATGTATTCCCGGGCTACTCCCGGTCCTAAAGATTGAGGGTTTTAGCCTCTCATGTTCATCTCACACAAATACATGGTAGAAATAGGGGATTTCATAAGAAAAACGTGAAACAAGTGGGAAAACCCCTGAACGGAGAAGAACCGGTAGATCCTCGACGTAGAACACGAGCTTCCCCGCCTGTCGGTGGTGGAAATCGTCTTCGGCAGCGTCCGAATCACCCGGGATGAGCTTCTGGCCTCCGTTCTCCTTTCTCTCCTTCCTCGGCACTCGTGCAATCCAAAATGAGATGATCCTCTCGTCTGGGCGGCCGTCATTAGGTATAAGTCCCTAATTAGGTCGTCAAATAACAACAGCCGTCCGATCGAGATAAAAACAGATCCAACGCATATCTGTCGGTGTCGATACCATCGACGCGGGTCGATGGTATCGACCCAGCGGATTAGCGGCAACTTTCTTTTCTTTTGATGTGAGCGCCTGTGGTCATCTCGATACCATCGACTTGGGTCGATGGTATCGACTCTCTTTAGTGTCGGTTGTTGTCGTTTAGCGACGCTGTAGCTCTCCATGTGTCGATGGCATCGACTTGGGTCGATGGTATCGACAGTTTCCTCGCCAGCAACCTGAAGGGATGTCGATACCATCGACATGGGTGTCGATGGTATCGACTCTGTGCTGCTCTTCTCGGCTGGCAACCTGTGGCTTGGTCGATGGTATCGACGGAAGCAGATACTTGTTTTTCCTGAAATTTCACAACAAGACCAAGTAAATCCACACAATTTATAATAAGATGATAAATAATGCTCAAAATAGTAAAACAAAGGGGATTTAATATAATATGATGGCAAAGACCAAATTAAGTGAATTATGCAATATTATCCATGAAAATGAGTAATTAAGGCACAAAACACATATGAAATAGGTCTATAAATGCGACTCAAAATCATCGCATCAAAATTATACATAGATTAAAAAATACATAAACAATTAAACACAATAAACAAATATGCAATCATAAACAAAGTAAAAAGTAAAGCAAAGAAAAAATAAAGTAAGTAGTAGAAAGAGATCAAGAAAAAAGGAGAGGAGGAAGTGGGAGAGTGTCCAATAGCGGTAGTGGGAGAGGGGGTAGTTGTTCCAGTCATAATTGGTAGAAAAGTGTCTAGCATCAACACAAGTAGTAGTGGCGGTGGAAGTAGCAACAATGGTAGTAGTGGAAGTGACGACAGTAGTAGGAGGAAGCAATAGCGATAACAATGGTAGTAGTAGGCAATGACAACAATGAGCTGGATGGAGTAGTAGTAGGCAGTAGCATGCCTCAGTTGCGGTTGGAGGCATAGGATCGAGGGTTTCACAGAGGAGGTAGAGGTAGAGTGGAATGGGAAAGAAAACCTTCTGCATGAGGTTTAATGAGGTCTACAATGTCAGTTTTGGGCAAAATCCGATGTTGTATTTGTCGGAACTTGATCCTAATGACCAACAAAAACATGATTATCAAAACCAAACCCCATGTTTAAAGAAACACTAACCCACGATCAAAATATAGAAAATAACACATAAGCAACAATTTCATTAAGAGAGCAATTTACTAAAAAAACTCATCAGATATATCATTCTTCATTCATTAATAAGTACAACTAGAATTACCTCTTTTGGTTCTTCATCGCTATATTTACAATGTTTTCATAAAGTTATCTATTCTATTTATATACAATGCTATGCATTTAGAACCTCATTCTAAGCTATAAAATTCAAGGAAAACCATAGGTTCATCACATGACCCAAGTGTAGTTATAATTCAGACATCACACATCAAGTAAGAACTTCACCAATATGAGTAACTAATCGGCTAGAGAAGAAGGTTGGATAGCTGATATCTTACCTTCAAGACCTAAAACTTTTTCATTAATTGATTAGACAATGTCCAACTAAGTAAATACATAAATGTAATACATTGTTACAACTTTCTTAATCTTAACAATAATTTAACAATTAATAATTGAACAATATAAGTAACACACCAGTTAAACATAAAATGTAGTATAAAAGAAATGCAAAAAAAGCATTAAGTTTCACTAAAAAAGTCTAAGATTCTCTCGCCTATATAAATAAAATCAAGTCTAGCGTTCCCCTATGGACAAATAAAAATAAATCAAGTATTTCCCACCTCCCTTACAAACAAAGATTGGTCCGAGATTAACCCTCCTGTAGACAAATAAAAACAAGTACACAATTTTCCCATCTAGACAAATCAAAATAAGTCCATGATTCCTCCCTCTAGAGAAAAAAATAGATTTCAGACCCCCCTCTAGATAGGTAGGACTTGTATCTCTCTACCATCCTTCCATCACACACTCGTTCTCTATCTTTATCTCAATCCATTAGACACAAAGCATAGCATCAAATAAATAAATAGTAGTTCAAAAACATATTTTAGTACCATTCAACTACATTAGATGAATTCAAGGTATTGATTAATTAACATATCTTTTATAGGAAAAGTACATTTTTATTAGCCAATATGTTTATTAATGACTGCATCATTATATAATTACTTAATCATGCAAAATGTATTACTTTAACTTATAGGGGGATAAAAGTATTTCATAAACACCATAAGAGTGGCAGATAGACAAAATAAATCATTACCTTGGATGAGTTTTAAGGTAGTTTTATGAGTCGCTATCTAATGCCTTATTTTTTTATTAATTAACGTCTCACATAACTATGAATTTGTAGTGCCCTACACAAGATAATGATTGGATGTGTGGACACTATGTAATGAGGTATATGTTTGTTATCGTTAGAATAGTGTCACAAAACATCCACAACATACAATAGGTAATATAGACTTTGATCACAAGTGTATAATCCAATTTGAATTATAAATTGTCTTATATAATATTATAATGTGATTAGTATCATTCTTTTTACAAGTATTTAACATCCAATAACCTTATACATGAGACATTGTAGATGACTTATGAGAATTGTGATCTTAGATCTACATATTTGATGTTGATTTTGAAGTTGATTGGAATTAATTATGAATGAAACTTTGAATATGATTTTTCTATAATTCTATATATGGGTCAATAAGTAAATATTTGTATTTGAATTTAGACTATAGTGAATGCAAGTGACTTTAGACTATAATTCAATTAGGAAACTGATGTTGCGAATGTGAATGTGTAAGTGAATTATGAATGTGTTTATGAAAATAAGTGCATGTTTAAGATATCTATATGAACGTAATGGGATAACTGAAGATGTGGATGTGAATGTTGATGTGTATATATGTGTGTTTGTCATTGCAGGTTCCAAATGACATGTTTTTAATCTTAACATATAATAGCTTTTGCATCCTTCTAAATAGTCAGACAACAGGTCTACAAAACCTCTATAACAAAACACACATTTAGACTTCTCTTATTTGGAAAAACATGACATTCAAATGTTGTGACGCTTGTAACACAAAATCAACATTTACTAAACAATATTATCAGTCAACCTTTTAACCGCAATCCATTCTACTATGTTGTTTTTGTGGTGAGAAATCAACGTTGGACATGTGTGATCTCAGTTTCTTTATAAATCCGATGACACTGATAAATTTTAGAAATATAACATTCAACATTTTATGACCTCAGTTTGCCAAATATCCACGTCACAATGACTTTGTCACGTCAGTTTGTTCAATGAAATTGAAATGATCGACCCCTATTCAAACAAATTTTTGACATGCAAGATATTCACTCGGTTTATATTATCCCAGTTGTCAGTTTTTGGAACTTCTACTATGGTATTATGTTGGTCTATCCTTCCTCCATAAAGTGACACCGTAGCCATCAATCTACATCGTCACCCACCTATGTGTCACCTTGAAACCCATGTTAAAGATCTTAATTTACTGAGGTTAAAGGCCACACATGTACTAGTGTTTCTTTCTTATTCCTTAGGATCTACAACTCTTCAGCCTTGTTCCATGTAATAATTCTTCATCTCATTTTATTATCGTGATTGTCTTCCCTCATCTCCTACATTGAGCTATGTGCTTGGTGGTTTGATTACCTATGTTTTGAGCTAGTGCTGAAACCTTATTATTTTGCTTTTCCATTTCTCAAGATTCTCTAGGGGCATGGTAGAATAGTTGTTTGGAGTATTGTAGCATAAGAACTTGGATCTTTAGTAGAGATCATGGCTTGCATGTATATTTGGAGTTTTGAAGAAATTAATCTTGAACTTTATATCATCTTTGAGAAGTGAACTCTTTGCTATTATTTATAAGCAAAGTGTTGTAGCATATGTAAAATGATCTTCAATATCTTATTATGATGTCCAAGCAAGATAGATTGGGTCTAGGAACAAAGTGGGTATCTTTATCCTTTATCTTTCCAATCTCAAAGTGGTGTGATATTACAATCACCACATATATTGTCATCGTGATAACCCTGATTCTTTTTCTATTATCATGTATGCATGGCTATTTCCTTTTTAGTTTTATGTTTTTTCGCATGAAAGAATAATTTTTTAAACCAAAAATAGGGTTTTCCCTTGCTTGGTCTGACATTACTGAGTTTTTGAAATTGTGGGGGTGCCTAACACCTACCCCAAACATAACTCAACACCTTACCCTATTCTCTACTTAACGTTCTATGCCTTCTTCACCTAATTCTGAAAACTCTTCTCCTCAAATTTCCCACATTTCCACTAGTAAATGTAGTGGTGACTCTAATTTATTCAAACAAACTAATCATTTTGATCAATATAATTATCTTTAGTTTTGGTGTGTTTTGGAACCAAAGATAATTATTTATTATAATATATAAATGAATACGAATATAGTAGAAAGTCTAATATGAAAACATGTAGTTTAATTTATCTATATAATGTTGTCCTTACTCACATTTTCTATAGTCCTCTAGTACTTGTTCAAATAGAATAGAAAATTATAAATACAAAAAATGAAGCTAAATTTGATATACGGAACATATATAAATTGGTAAAGTGAAAATGAAGTAAGAGTGGTGTAAGAATACACATTTGATAGACTTTTAAGGGAGACATATGTAAGCCTTGGTGACTTATTTGGACAATTACTAATATTTTTTATTCCATATTATGTTGGTGTTCTTATTTTTCTTTTAGTGGTTCCAATAACAAGACAAGGAGGTCTGATCCTAAGCAGTAGGTCATAGTTGATGATTACTTGCCTTGAAGACATGAATACGTGACGTCATGTAAGCCTTATAATTAGTTTCTTATTAATTTTCATGGAGCTTTAGGTTAGGGTTGATCCCCATTAGGAAAATGTAGACACTACAAATGTGGTAATAATAACATTTATATTGATAATTAATCTCTACTTTTGATAGCATTTTACTGGTAAAACAATAGAATATACACAATTTACACAACCCTTTTACATTTTTTGTTACACTATGTATTATAGATATGTATGTGATGTACATGATTAAAGAGATCCAACATCACAAAGATCCTTATGTACAATTATGACATAGATGTCATCCTCAAAATGACCTTATCAAGAGGAAAATAGCATACCCAAGGCGCATAAAGATACAATAGTTGATCATGTCAAAAAGCACTCAAACATTTTGAAGAGATCAATAAGTAATAACTATATCTATATTGAGTATTACACACAATGGTGAAAATGATGAAATGGTTGATCTTTGAGCTCATACTCGTAATGAGAGGGATACATTCATGCCAAAGCATGAAATTATTGTAATATGCTTTCAATGCCACACAAAGTGATTTGGTGTTGGCAATGGCGTTATTGAATTTCTTGGGAAACTAACTTTTACTTAAGTTGTGATCTTATTCTTATATATTACTTGATTTGCCCCATAATTTGACTCTTACGTGTGGGGAGAATTTTTGTGGTCAAATTTCATTCCTTCTGGTTGGGTTAGGGTTCTTCAGAGCCAATTTTATCTTCACCATTAAAGTCATTAATATTTTCCCCATTGTAATTCCACCAACATGTTTTCATGTATCCTTTCTGTTTAGTAATTGACTTGAAGTTATCATATGGAATTTATCTGTATAATCAAAATTAATGACTATAGGTTAACCAATCTTCCATAGTGAAAACAATGCCGAAGATTCCTTGGCGACATTTGATAGTTATGAATTTGATTTTAGATATAATTTGAAACTATAAAATCATGGTACATTGCTAATTGCTTATATGATCTATCTCTATAGAACATTTCATGAGGACTTATCTCAAGCCATTTTTTCCTTGTCATCGTCTCATTGAAACATCCAACTATTGGCATTCATTTATTCAAATTTAGATGGAGAGGTATACACTTCCATAGATAATAGCAGTTGCATAATGTAATGCATTTAAAATAGTGACACCACACACCACAACAAATATACAAACTGTGTGATGAGAAACACAAGAATTGTCATACGGATGATTGGGATCCGAATGAATTCGGTTACAAAAAGAAAGAATGTTGTTTTCTAAGAAGACCGATTTTGTGAATTATATAGTTAACGTCCTTCAATTTGAGTAAGTGTTAACCTATTCATGCTAGACGACTGGCCTTCTTTTGCAGATGCATCTTTGCATTTGACAACCCAGGGCCTATTTGGCTCGGGTAGAATGACGGTATCACTCTCAAGCATGAAGACGGCAGACGACATTGTAGGCCTATCCACTGGATTTTCTTGCACGCATAAAAGGCTTACGTGGATCACTCGAAGGATCTGAGGGGTGAAGTTCTGACATGTGATTGTTTTGTCAAGGAGCTGCAAGCTATTCCCATCTCTCCATAGTGTCCAGGCCTGCAAATTTCGTTACAATGAAATAGCTAATTTTGTAGCAAAATTAACCTTCGTATTGCAGCCCACTAAATATTGTAAAAGAAGTGATTCATATTTATATAGCCATTGGAGCAATCCAACCATCACGTAAAGTCACCTGTTCTAGCAAGTTTTCTCGTTGGTCATTGCTGTGACGCACTCTACACTTCATGCCGGATACTATTTCCAGTGACAAGACCCCAAAACTGAAGACATCAGATTTAATAGAAATGATCCCCTCCATAGCATATTCTGGGGCAATGTATCCGCTGCATTTCACCAATTACATTGTCATTTGACGTACGCTGTATAATGGTAGTCTTTATATTAAGATTTCAGAAATTTTATTACTATGTTCCAACCACTCTAGCAGTGACATCTTGCATCTGGTTGCTCTCAAAAATTCTAGCAGTGCCAAAATCTGAAATTTTAGCATTCATGGATTCATCTAAAAGAACATTTGCTGCCTTAAGGTCCCTATGCACAACCTTTAATCTTGAATCACGATGAAGATAGATAAGCCCTCGCGCTATGCCTGAAATGATGTCCCATCTCTTGCTCCAGTCTAGAATGGAACTCTTGTTTTTGTCTGGTAAAAGAGTGAGAAACACTCTATAATGTCACAAAATTACCATAGAAGTAGCAGAAGGGAATGTCTTATAATGTGTGACAGCGTGAAGCAATATCAATTTTTTTTAAGAAAGCATTTATTTCTGCACGAGGAAATTCTTACCAAATAAAAAGATGTCCAAGCTTTTATTTCTCATGTATTCATACACTAGGATTCTTTCTTTTCTGTCAACACAACACCCAAGAAGGCGAACAAGATTCCTGTGTTGAAGTTTAGCTATTAGCTTCACCTCATTTATAAAATCCTGCAGCCCTTGTTCGAAGTCTACGTTTGTCCTAGTTAATCTTTTGATTGCTACTTCCTGGCCTTCTTTCAGTACTCCCTGTTTGGATATTGTATTATTGTAAATTTAATCTTTCAAGTAAAGAATGAATTAAAGTCTTTTACAGAAATGAATGACGACGAGTCAAGGCTCACGACGATAATTTTAGTTTATCTTCTAATAAAAATAGCATATGCAATTGAAAAACTATTCAAGTTGTATAGTATTCTATAAGTTCTTAAAAAGGTAAACTTAATGGGATATACCTTTATTATCTCGTGGAATTAAGATACGCAACAAAGCTACTTTGTTCTGTCGAATCGTATGGTGCTAAGTTATGCCAAAGCTCGACAAGCTCATCAAGACTCGAATAGTATTCTGTAAGTTCATAAAAAGGTAAACTTGATGGGATATACCTTTATTATCTCGTGGAATTAAGATACTCAACAAAGCTACTTTGTTCTGTCAAATTGTATGGTGCTAAGTTATGCCAAAGCTCGTCAAGACTCGAATAACTGCGTTTTGTATATAATAATACAACTTATCATCTTACCTCATTATTATTTTACGTACGAAAAAGCCTCATACTTGTATATAAGCTATGGAGCCTAGTGAAGGGGTTGATGTAGGCCAAAAAGATACGGAATAACATGCACGTATGGAGGAATCCGTACGTCACCCCATCAAACAGCCTCCCAGAAAAATACCTCCTTGCAGAGAATATCCGGACAGAATAAGAACGTACGTTGTGATGGAGAACCCGATGTATACCGAGAAGAGAACTAGAGCAGTGACACCCTCTTTCCTTTCTCTTCTTTCTTCTTTCTTCCTTAGCTCTTGCCTTTCCGTCACGAACAACAACAATAGTAATTAAAAATAGCAGCGGTTGCGGCTGTGTTGTTTGCAGCTGCTATGTTGTGTTGCTAATGACTTGGGGTTATAAATAACCCTCACGACATCGTCATAAGCCCTAATGGGCTTCACCCACTTGGGCTGGAAGCCGCTGGCCCAACAATCTCCTCCTCCAACCCAAAGGAGAGACTTTCCTCATAACTACTCAATTTGAGTGAAATCCGGCAAACTCCTTACAAGTAGTAAGCTTCTTTGTAGGATCTTCCTTTGTCAACTTGTCAGAAAGATTGTCGTTGGTGAGTACCTTCTTCAGCCGCAACTGGTCATCACTGATAGCTTCACGCAACCAATGATATCTTAGATCAATATGCTTTGTCTTGGAGTAAAAAAAAGAATTCTTACTCAAGTCCATGGCACTCCGACTGTCACAGTAAATAACATACTCATCCTGCATCAAATCCAGTTCTTGTAAAAAAACATTTGATCCAAACAATTTCTTTTCCTGCTTCACAAGCTGCGATATATTATGTCTCAATAGTAGATAAAGCAACACACTTTTCAAATTTAGACTGCCAACTAATAGCTCCCCCTGCAAAAGTGAATAGAAAACCTGAAGTAGACTTCCTGTGATCAAGATCACCAACTAAATCTACATCCGTGAAACCTGTAAGAACTAGTGGTGCCCCTCCAAAGCATAAACAAACACTAGAAGTACCTCTCAAATACCTGAGTATCTATTTAACAACATTCTAATGTTCCTTACCAGGGTCAGATAAAAATCTGCTAGTCACACCAACTGCATGTGCAATATCAGGCCTAGTGCACACTATAACATACATAAGACTTCCTACTGCAGAAGAGTAAGGTATGTAAGCCATCTCTTGCTTTTCCTGCTCAGTAGAAGGAGATTATTTTCTACTCAGTCTGAAGTGACTGACTAAGGAAGTCGCAAATGGCTTCTCCCCCTTCATGTTGAACCTGTCAAGTACACACTCAACTTATTTCTCCTGTGACAACCAAAGTTTCTTTGCTTTCCTGTCACGCCTGATGTCAATGCCAATAATCTGTCTGGCTGGTCCCCAATCTTTTATGTCAAAAGACTTAAATAATTCCTTCTTCAGCTTGACAATCATCTGAGCATCCTTGCCAACAACTAATATATTATCAACATAAAGCAAGAGAATAATAAAACTATCACTTGAAAATATCCTGAAGTAAACACATCGATCTGCCTTTGTCCTGTAGTAACCTTGCTTCAACATGAAAGCATCAAACTTTTTTTACCACTGCCTTGGTGCTTGTTTCATCCCATAGAGACTTTTCTTTAATCTGCAAACGATGTGTTCTTTGTGTTTCACTACAAATCCTTCAGGTTGTTGAATATAAATCTCTTCCTCTAGCTCACCATGGAGGAAGGTTGTCTTCACATCAAGTTGCTCAATATCAAGGTCCAAGCTAGTTGCCAAGCCTAAAATTGTGCAAATGGAAGTCATCTTCACCACCGGAGAGAATATCTCATCAAAGTCAATGCCCTACTTTTTCCCAAAGCCTTTCACCACAAGTCTAGCTTTGTATCTCACAATGTTATCACTCTCATCTTTCTTTAGCTTGAAGACCCACTTGTTCTTTAAAGCTTTTATGCCTTCAGGAAGCTTGCATAACTGATAGGTATCATTTTTCTTCAATGAGTTCATCTCATCTTGCATTGCATGCAGCCACTTATCTTTTTCTTGATGAGACTTTACTTCCTCGTAGTTTTCTGTCTCCCCCTCTTCTGTGATCAATGACCATTCCGAATCAGAATATTTAATAGACGTTATTTTCTCTCTAGTAGACCTCTTCAACTGTGGACCTGCTGGATCTACTCGTTGATGTTGCTCCCCCTGCTAAAAAAACTTCCTCATCATGGACGCTATCTATACCAGGATCATCCTCTGTAACATCATCATGTGGGATCTCATCATCCTCAACATGGTTTGCATCAACATTATACTGGACTGGAGAGGGAACTAACACATCAATCAAAATATCATCTTTTACCTGCTCAGGCTCTGTCATCACTGTACCAGAAAATATCTGGTCCACAAAGAAAATTACATCTTTGGATCTGATTACCTTCTTTTTTGGGTCCCAAAGTTTGTATCCAAACTGCTCATCACCATATCCAACAAAAATACAAGGAACAATTTTGTCATCAAGCTTCTACCTCTGCTCCTTAGGAACATGTGCAAATGCCTTGCACCCAAACACTCTAAGGTGAGAATAAGAAGTTGGCTTCCCTGTCCACACACTCTCTAGAGTGTCAAAATCTAAAGGAACCGATGGTGACCTGTTAATCAAGTAGCAAGCAGTGTTTATAGCCTCTTCCTAGAACTCCTTAGGTAGCTTTACATTCTTCATCATGCATCTGGCTCGCTCCATAATGGTTCTATTCATTCTTTCAGCCAAACCATTGTGTTCTGGGGTATCGGGAACAATCTTCTCATGTCGTATGCCAAATCATTCACAGTAAAACATGAACTCCTTGGAAGTATACTCACCTCCATTGTCAGAACGAAGACACTTAAGCTTTTTACCTATCTCCCTTGCAACCATGGCATGAAACTTCTTGAAAGTATCAAAGACCTGATCTTTTCTCTGCAAATAGTAGACCCACACTTTCCTAGATGCATCATCAATGAAAGTAATGAAAAATCTACTTCCACCCAAGGAGTTAACTTCCATAGGATCACAAACATCAGAATAAATCATGTCTAACACATTAGACTTCTTTTCACATAGAGCACTAAACTGGACTTTTTTTTGCTTCCCAAGCAAACAAATTTCACAGGGGTCAAGAATCACATTCTTACCACAGGGGATCAAATCTTTCTTTGCAAGCACCTATAAGCCTTTCTCACTCATGTGACCAAGCCGCTTGTGCCATAAATCTGGAGAACTAGAGTTGTCCACAACATTGACACTGTCCGTGCAAACCTTTATATTCATCATGTACAAAGTGCAACAAACTTTGCCTCTAACCACGACCAGCTGTCCTTTGATAACAAAAGTTTTCAAGTCACCAAAGTGATATTTAAAGCCCTAAATGTCAATACCATAGCCAGAAATGACGTTATAATCAACATCAGGAATATGTCTAACATTTTTTAGCAAGATGATATAACCCAACTCGATCTCAATGCGCACCTCACCAATCCCATGAATCTTCGCATAGCTTTCAGTAGCCATCTTCGTCATTCCAAAGTTCCCAGACTTGTAGGAGCAGAAGAAGTGTCTGTGAGGAATGATGTGGTACAAAGCACCGGTATCCAACACCCACTCAGTGTTGTTGCTGATATGTAGACAATGTCCCATGGAAACTCCACATATGAGTACCTCTTCGGCATCTGTAACGACTGCAACTCTGTTGCTATCATTATCTGTCACCTTCTACTTTTTTTCTTTAATTTCCTTTTTACGCTGCCTGTAGAAATTATGTATATGACCTGGCTTGTTGCAGTAATGACAAACTACCTTACTTTTGGACTTTGACCCGTGCTTTGACTTTCCTCTGTCACCACCCTGGCCACGACTCTGATTCCTCCCCCTGTCTCTAGAAAGAAGAGCATGTGAAATTGACGTCTTTACTGAGTTGTGTCGTCTCGTCTCTTCATTCAGCAGAGTATTGGACACCAAATCCGAAGTCAACTTCCCGTCTGGAGCAGAGTTGCTAACATAAATCACCAAGGCCTCCCAGCTATCAGGTAAAGAATCAAGAAATAAAAGTACCTGCAACTTGTCATCAAGTGACAAACCCATTGTGGCTAGCTGATTCACCATACTCTTAAAATCATTCATGTTGTCGTCTTCTTTGAACTTCATGTTGACAAGCTTCTTAATCAGGAACGCCTTGTTCCCTGCAGTCTTCCTCTCGTACAACGACTTGAGCTTCTTCCACAAAGAGTGGGCATTGGTCTCGTTGGCGATGTGATGGAAGATAGACTCGTCAACCCAGTGTCGGATGAGGCCCATGCATTTTCTGTTCATCTTTGTCCAGTCCTCCTGTTTTGTATTTGTTGGCTTGCTCGCATCTCCTTGAACCGGTTCATAAAGATAATTGCATTAAAGCAAATCCTCCATCTTTATCTTTCATTTCGTCCAGTTTGACGCTGTCAATTTCACCATATTATTTGCACCGTCCATCTAGTCCATGTAGCCAACCCTCGCTCTGATACCATTTGAAGTGGTTGATGCATGCCAAAAAGATGTGGAATAACCTGCACGTACGAACGAATCAATACGTCACCACACCAAACAGCCTCCTGGAAAAATAACTCCTTACAGAGAATACCTGGACAAAACAAGAACGTAGGTTGTGATGGAGAACTCGGTATAGACAGGGGAAGAGTACCAGAGTGGTGTCACCCTCATTCCTTTTTCTTATTTCTTCTTTCTTGGCGCTTGCCTTTCGGCAGCTGCGGCTGTGTTGTTTGCGGCTGCTATGTTGTGTTGCTAATGACTTGGGGTTATAAATAACCCTCACGGCAGCGTCATAAGCCCTAATGGCTTCACCCACTTGGGCTGGAAGCCGCTGACCCAACACCTAGAGCATGCATTTGTAATTCATTATCTTATATAGGCATCTAGACATAATTTCTGTTTTATTTAGAGTTCAATCGCCCCCCTTGTTAGTATTGTACTTTTAATTCTTAGCTATTAATAGGCACAAATGTAAAATCTAATTTGCCGCACAACATTTGATGATGTTTAGCTATATATATATACCATGGTTTCTTGAGCATTAGTAATTCATTGATTCGGTAACAAATGAAAAGAATGCGTGACTATTTCTCTTTCATATCAGTATCATTTGTATATCCATCCACATTGTGTATACTTTTCCATATAAAGGCCCATCGGCCATTGGCAATTATATGCAGATATCAATTGAAAAGAGAAGAATAATATGCATATGATAAGTTTAGAACTGGATTCACTGCGGAGAACATATAATACGTGCACAAGACTCATGTCTGCGTTGGAGTTGGCTACGGCGCCGTACGGCTGCTGCAAAGTAACGAATTAAGCGATGGAGAAAATTTGTTATTCTTAAAGATTCACCTTGTATATCAAACCAAAGCCACCGTGTCCAATTTTATTTTCAATACAGAAGTTCCCTGTTGCAGCGGCTACAGTTGCATAATCGTATAGAGGGACCTCTCCCAAGGTACCATCGTCATTCGTTTGGGACAGAAATCCTGCAAAACAGTTAATGATTTAACAACGTAGAAATGCTTAAAACATCATTCCCTGCACTATGGAAAGGCCGCTCTTCTAATTTTCTTTCTAGACGTAGCAATGTCTACAAAAGAGAAAGAACAGTATTCACATTGTCAACATGTTGTGTAACTCAATATTTTTCTTTTCATATTCAACAACAATACACAATGAAAAGTTTGAATGTATGCACACATGTGTCTGTACATCGTGCTTTAATTTATCCATTTAGACCAAATTTATGTTATTCGGCTGACTAAACCTTCTTCTCCAAAATAGTAATGATATATCTTATGCAAGCGTTCTAAACAAATTAAGCCATTACACTACATCAGATGAAGTAAAAACCATTATGCTTCATTTGGTAGTCTAGAATAAGAAAAATGATTTGTATGTTGACTAATCAGAATAAGTACAAGAGACTCTCTTATATAGGAGTTTAGAGAGTAGCAAAAGTCAACTAGGCGACTGGCGATGTATACGCCCCACACCCCACGGTCAGTGCGGCGTTGCTCCGATTTGATTGCAGGTACCCCTCTGACCCCATGGCGGACGAGATAGCACATAGATATACATCGCTCTCAGCGGAAGACGACGACGTGATAGACTTCAAGAAGGAAAAGATCCAAACAGAAAGCAATCATATAGAACTGGCGCTGATCGCAAGGATCATGATGACGAGACCCTACAACTTCCATGCCTTACGCCAAACCCTCTTAGGGGCATGGACGCCCGTGGAACTTCGATAACCATGTGCTGGCTACGAGTGAGATTAAGGCAGAAGACACTATGTAGGAGATACCCATCAACCTGGTCCGGTTTTGGATCTGATTGTACAACCTACCTCTAGGATACAAATCGGAGGAGGCAATCAAAGCTATCGCTGGAAAAGGAGAGGTTGTGGAGGTGGAGAACGACAATCTTGGCTGGGACACCTCATGCAGAGCAAGGGTTATAGTCGATTTATCAAAACCGCTAAGGAAGTTGCAGAAGATTAAAGACAAGGAGGGAAAATTGGTTGTAGTAGAGATCTGATATGAACGAATGTCAACCTTCTATTATCTTTGTGGGCTAATAGGCCACACAGACAAGGATTGCAACGAGGACGGAGAGGGCACTTAGGATCCACGACATTGGGGACCTTGGATTAAGGCCTCACCAGTGAAAAGGTGGAGGACTCCACTGAAGGAAGAACTATATGGAAGGGATATCGCTAAGAAAGTTCTCAACTTTACCAAAAAGCCTACAAAGGGGATCACTGAGGAACAAGAGGATGAGGGAATAGGAGTTGGCCGCAATCGGGTGCAAAAGAAAGGATTGATTGGGCTGTCGGTCACACTGGGAAGCCTCAAGGAATAATGATGAAGAACAAATAGAAAGAGATAGAAGAAACAATAGCGGGTGAGGCTACAGTAGGACAGAATTCTGGGTGTGGACAGAAGGAAAGCTACAGGGAAGGGTGAGAATACCCTGTTCTTAGATGAGAGAGTACAATAGTGATCTCAGAGGACCACCGAAAGAGAAATAACAAAAAGATGCTGGCAATTCCTGTCATAACTTGGTGGAGACCGATCAGGAGGACATCGACTCATGTGAAGAATACATGAGAAGAAAAGAAGAGAAACCACCAGAAGAATTCTAATTGCACCAACAAGAAAGCAGTATAGGCACTATGGAGATATCCCTGCAGGAACGGGCTAAGCTAAATGAAACTACTGCTACCTAAAGAGGAGAGTATAGGGGTTCTTAGAACATGGTGAATCCACCCACGACAGACGAGGTCGATATACAGGGGCACGATTCAAGGACATGGACATCCATAGAAGAACATAGTTTAATACCACAACAACAACAACCAACAAAGAACTGGCAACATCAATTAAACCAAATGACACCAGGGCAAATACTAAATATCCCATGCACACATCAAGTCAAACGTTCTCTGGAAGAGATGGAACATGCAAATATAACTTTCAACACTAGAGTCTTTGAGGGAGGAATAAAGGAGAAAGGCAAACGGTTTACGAGGCTTCAGGGCAGAAAGGGTTCAATGGGAGTACCTTGCTGAACCAACGAAACTAGTATGAAGGTGGAAAAAGAAGGAGATCTCGATCTGATCCAAACTCAAACATGGAGGTAGACGAGGAAGGGTCTGTTAAGAAGGTATGCTATGAAAATGAGGGCACAAAGCAAGTAGAGGGCACTGGCTGGGACCAGGTCCGTGAACAACAATGAAAATCTTATGGTTGGACCCCTAGAACGACATCTTCTCTCTGGTCTATTTGCTGGATAGAAATGCCCGATATGGTCTTTGTCATGGAGACTATGGATGAAGTAAGGGAACAAGAAGAGACTCGATGTAGTTGTGGCTTCAACAATGGCTTTGGAGTGAGCAACATGGGACTCAAGAGGGTTAGCATTATGGTGGAAGGATGACGAGGTTACTATTAAATCCTTTTATCAACACCATATCTAGGGGTGGTGGGAGGCAACTGACATGAAGGAAAGTTCTCTTTCATGGGAATTTATGGTTGGACAATAGTGAGTGAACGACACAATAGTTGGAATCTCATGTACAATGCTAGATGAGCGTCTGATCTACCAATTTTAATGGGAGGGTATTTTAACAAGATCCTGACTAACACAGAGAAATTGGGAGGAAAACTAAGACTGGATAGGCATATGAGCAATTTTAGGAAAGCCATTGACAGATGCCAACTCAAAGATCTCAGATACAAGGGCAGTATATATACCTGGTGGAGAGGAAAACAGGAAGGCAGAGTGATCCATGAAAGACTGGACAAATTCTTAGCAAATGAGGCTTGGTGCACACATTTCAACATGAGGAGGGTAAACCATTTTCCTATCGATAATACTGACCATGCACCTATTATGATCTGGGGCAAACAGAATGAGGAATAGTACAAAAAAGGCAAATGCTTTGGGTTCGAAATCTTATGGCTTTCATCTCCTAAATGTAGAAAGATCGTGGAGGAGTCTTGGGGAGGAACTACTTATCTCGATCTTCATGACCGTACAACGTATGTGGTAGAAAAATTGGAAAGGTGGAAGGCTGTCAAGTTTGGCAATATCAAGAAAAAAATAAAAGAGACATAAAACAGTCTGAACGATGCTGAATAGATGATGCCATGTACAACAATGTTAAATGAATGTGTATACTTATCTAGGAAGTTTCAAGAGCTACAAAAGAAAGAAGAAAGCTATTGGAATGTGAGGGCAAGGGAAAATGAGATGAGGGATGGAGATAAAAATTCCCAATGCTTCCACCAGAAAGCTAGCCAAAGGAAAAAAAGAAACACAATCAAGGGTCTCAAGGACGAAAAAAGAGTGTGGCAGATGGGGAAAAACAACATCCAGAAGTTTATAACAAAATATTATAAAGATCTATTCTCGACCCAAATACAAGAAGGGGTTGAGAACATTCTGGAGGGTATGGAACCGATTCTTTCTCAAGAAGCAGACATGTTGAATCTCACACCTACTATGATGGAAGTCTGGCAAGTACTATCATAGATGCACCCTAACAAAGCACCTAGACCGGATGGAATGAAGGCAATCTTTTACCAGAAGCATTGGGACATAATCAAACAAGGTCTGTCATCTTTGATTACCAAATGGTGGGAAGGGGAAGCATCGTTGGAGGAAATTAATGAGACAAACATAGTGCTAAAATACTGAAAGTGAAGGACCCAAAATCTATGTCTGAGTTTAGACCGATTAGCTTATGTAATGTCTCTTATAAAGTGATAAAAAAGTACTGGGCAACATAATCAAGCCTCATCTGGAAAAGATGATCTCAGAAGAGCAAAGTGCCTTTGTGAAAGGTAGGCACGTAACTGACAATGCCCTGGTAGCCCATGAGATCTTTCATAGAATGAAGATGAAAAAGCAATGAAGGGAAGGGCTCATGGCATTAAAACTAGACATGAACAAAGCCTATGACATGGTAGAATGGAATTTCTTAAATAAAGTGATGGAGAAGATGAGAATACCTGAAAAATGGAGAGAGAAAGTGAGAGAATACATATCTACAGTGTCACACTCATTCATCATTAATGGGGAGAGGAGAGGAGCCATCAACCCAACCAGAGGTCTTCGCCAAGGTGATCCCATTTCCCCATACCTTTTTCTTTTCTACGCTGAAGCTCTATCCTTCTCTCTACATAAGACAACACATGCAAATATGCTCCACGGTACTAGAGCTAGCAGCCACGGTCCCCATGTTACTCACCTTTTCTTTGCAAATGAAAACATTATTTTTGTACGAGCGACTACCGAAGAATGCTCCATAATAGCTGATATAGTCAGCCAATATGAGCGGGCATTAGGACAAAAAATTAATTTCAATAAATCAAAAGTCTCTTTCAGTGGGAATGTCACGCAAGAGAGGAAAACCAACATAAAGGACCTCCTGGGAGTCAAAGAGGTGGACATATACGACAAGTACCTAGGCCTTCCAACGGCTATGGGAAGATCCAAAAAGGTGGTTTTTGCTACAATCAAAGAGTATACAAAAAGCTACTCAGATGGAAAGAAAAGCTCATGTCAAAGCTATGGAAGGAAGTTCTTATTAAGGAGGTCATGCAAGCTATCCCATCAATTATATGAGCATTTTCAAAATTCCAAATGGCATTGTGGAAGAATTAAGCAACATGGTGACAAGGTTTTAATGGGGTTCAAAGGAAGGAGAGGACAATTGACTGGATCAAGTGGGACAATCTTTGCACGCCAAAAGGCGGGGGTGGTTTGGGGTTCAAATATCTTAAGGCGTTCAATGAAGCACTCCTTGGAAAACAAGGATGGAGGCTCATGACACACCCAAACCTGCTCATAACCAGAGTTCTCTACGAAAAATATGCTATAAAAGATAACTTATTGAAAGCAAAGATTGGAGGCTGCCCAAGCTACTCATGGAGGAGTATCCACAGTGCAATCTAGGAGACATGAGGGGGATATGCATGGAGAATAGGGATCACTTCACAACTAGATATATACATTGATAGATGGATCCCCTATTTGAATAGTTGTGTTGGGTTACATGTAGAACCACTAGATGACAACCCCAGGACTGTTAGTGACATCATAATGTAGGACCAACGAGCATGGGATATGGAACTACTTAGGAGTTGGTTCCCTACCCACATAGTTAATAGGATCGTCGTTACCCCTTTGTATCCAAACTACAAGGAAGACAAACTCTACTAGAAACTAGACATCAAGGGCCAATACACAATACAACCGACCTACCGATGGATAAAGAACGAGGAGGATATGCAAGATGACTTGGAGACACAAGCATGGAAAAAACTCTGAGGTGGGAAATGGCTGCCCAAACTCATTCACTTTATGTGGAGAGAATGGGAAAGAACATCTTGCCCACAACAGAAAAACTATTTGCTAGGCACATTACATATGACACATTATGAAAGCAGTGTAGACTAGAAAGGGAAACCACTGCACATGCAATTTTCAAATGTGTACAAGCCAAAATAGTATGCAGAAGTAGTGATGTGGAACCCCCAAATCTGGATATGCTGCAACAAGAGCCGAGAGACTTGGTACAATGGATGTTACAGTTGATGGATGAGAAGAAAATAGATGAATGGGCAGTGATGTGCTGGGCAACATGGACAATTAGAAACAAGTCCCTATTTGAGGAGAAACTGGTGCACATCCCATCAATTGTGGCTGGGTTCATTAACCTAATCAAAGATTACCAGGCCTACCATGACCCCCAACAAGACAACCTAAGATCAGCAACAAGCATACTTGAACCTAAGTGGATGACGCTGCCACCGAACTGGACAGAGAACAACACAGACGCTGCCTATAACCCAAACACGCTGATTGGTCTGGGAGTGATATGGAGAGACACACAAGGTAGTATCACGGCTGTGATGAGGAAGAAGATAGATGGTGGGCCTTCAGCTCTATGGGCGGAGGGGACAAAAATTCTAGAAGCCATGAAGGTGTCCAAGCATTAAAGAATCTACGATATCATCATAGAGACAGAGTGCTTGACCATCGTCAGTACACTCTGCAATGAGTGGTCAGTAAGAGGATATGAAGGAGTTGTTATCAGAGAGATCAATGCTTTGTCTTTCTCTTTTCACACTTTCAACATCTATTTTGTAAGCAGAGAAGGAAACCTTGTAGCTCATACTCTCGCTGTTGAATCTCTTAGAGGAAGTGCCTTGGGCACCTCTACAACATTCTAGGACTGCAACATTATTGTACTAGCGAACCTTGATATGAATAAAGACTATAACAAGAGTTTAACATAAAAAAAGAGAGTAGGAAAAGTCTAGAACAAGATTATTCTAGAATAAGGAAAATGACTAATGGGATAATAAACAAAGGCCCATAACATAATAATAAGATAAAAATAAGAGATATAAAGGCATGAAAATATATATACTAATAATCTCCCTCAATCTAGAGCATAGATGTCAATCATACCCAACTTGGACGTCAAAGTAGTGAATCTGGTCTTTGGAAGATTTTTGGTGAAAATATCGACAAACTGATCCACAATAGATGTATAAGGAGTAGAAATTTGACCAAAAAAGATAGCTTCCCGAATGAAATGACAGTCAACTTCAATGTGTTTGGTGTGTTCATGGAAGCTGGGGTTGCTGGCAATAAATATAGCAGCTTTGTTGTCACAATGCATTGGAGCGACAGAATTACCAAAATCACACAGGAGACTGTGTACCTAGAAATGTTCACAGGTGGTGTGAGGCATAACTCTATATTCAGATTCAACACTGGAGTGAGCAACTGCAGTTTGCTTCTTGCTTCATCAAGTGACCAAGTTACCACCTACAAAGGTGCAATATCTAGAGGTGGATCTAAGACTATCTTGCTTTCAACATAGTCAGAATCAGAATAAGCCCATGTTATTTGTAAAGCTGGACTTTGCCAGGAAATCTTTTCAAATATTTTAGTATATGTCAGACAACAACCCAATGGCATTGACGAGGCTTATCTAGATATCTACTAACTAGGCCAAAAACAAAAGTAATGCCATCCCTAGTTATAGTTAGGTAAATGAGT
Organism: Alisma plantago-aquatica; assembly: GCA_963693085.1. NCBI lineage: Eukaryota > Viridiplantae > Streptophyta > Magnoliopsida > Alismatales > Alismataceae > Alisma > Alisma plantago-aquatica. Next base: position 290,671,953 of record OY856411.1, read on the forward strand.
TTTGCAACCATTCTACAATACTGGTGATGGTCAGGATAAGGAGGAAAAGTATCGTCATCCCAGTTAGTGTTGGGATCCAAAGGTGTACTAGCTGGTTTATCCCCAAGCATTCATGTCTCAGATAGTAGATCTAAAATGTACTTGCACTGTGACAAACATAGATTAGAAGAGGAACGAGAGACTTCAATGCCCAAAAAATATCCCAGTTTGCCCAGATCTTTTGTAATAAAGTGCTTCTTCAAGTGTGACTTAGTAGTCTGGATGCATGATGAGTCACTTCCATATACGATAATGTCATCAACATAGACAGTAAGAATCACAATACCATATTTAGAGTGTCTAACAAACACAGAGTGATTAGATTGAGAGTGACAAAACCCAAAATTTTGAAGAATAGAGCTGAGTTTGTCAAACCAGGCTCGTGAACTTTGCTTATGACTGTAAATCACTTTGTGAAGGTGACAAAATTTAAAAGATTCCCCTTGAGTCACAAATCCAGGAGGCTGCTCCATGTAAATCTCTTCATGCAGGTGCCATACATAAATGCATTTTTAACATCTAGTTGAAATAAGGGCCAGTCAGAATTGACAGCTACAGAAATAAAGATACAAACAGAATTAAGCCTAGCTACATGAGAGAATGTTTCAAAGTAATCTACTCCATAAGTCTGAGTGTAGCCTTTAGCTACCAAGTGGGATTTAAGTTGCTCAATTGTGCCATACGATTGATATTTGATTGTGAAAATCCATCTACAACCAACAGGAGAGCAACCTAGGGGCGCATCAACCAAATCCCAAGTATGTCTATCAGTGAGTGCTTGCATCTCAGTCTCCATGACTTGACACCATGTAGGTTATTGAAGATCCTGGGTAGCATTCTTAGGGATAGTGACATCACTTAAGGTAGAAGTGAAATTCACAAAAGTAGTACCCATGTTAGTAGTAATGCAGAAATTCCCAATAGGATATTGGGTACAAAATCGAGTGCCCTTTCGTAAACTGATAGGTACATCCAGTTCAGAAAAAACTTGAGAGGTGGATGGAGCTGTTGATGAGGATGGAAGACGTGATTGTTCCCAAGAGGAAGTAGGAGCCTGAGTATCAATAGGCAATGTAGGATCAACAAGGAAATGTAGAGGAGATGCTGATACTAAGTCAGAAGTCAGAGCTAAGACAGCTGAAGAATAAAATGACATATGTTCAAAATAGACCACATCAGCTGAGACCACCCCTTTTTTAGAAACAAGATCAAAATAGCGGTACCCTTTTTGCATCCTAGAGTATCCTAGAAAAATACATTTTATGTCACAAGGATCTAGTTTGGTAAGTCCATGATGAAGATTTTTCACAAAGCACATACTCCCAAAGATACAAGGAGGCACTGTAAATAAGGGATCCTCAAGGTATAGAATCTGAAAGGGCACTTGATTGTCAAAAATAGGAGGAAGGAATGCGGTTAATCAAATAGCATGCAGTGGAGACAACTTTTATCCAAAAAATTTGAGGAACATTATAATGAAATAAAAGAGTACGCACAACTTCAAGAAGATGGTGACTCTTACGTTCAACCACACCATTTTGCTGGGGTGTATATGCACAGGAGGTTTGGTGAATAGTACCCATTTTGGTATAGAACATATTGACATATCTTTGCAATAACTCAAGAGCATATCTTTCCAAAAGATTATTATAGATTTATCAAACTGGGTACGTATCTCAACAAAGAATGATGTGATAGTGTCAAGTATATGAGATCGATCTCTCAGTAAAAATAACCATGTAGTTCAAGTAAAATCATCAATAAAGCTCATGAAGTACCAAAACTCGCAACTGAGCATGCTCCCCAAATATCAACATGCACAATATTAAAGGGATATTTTGAGCTAATACAATTGTTTTTAGAAAAAGTAGATCAAGTTTGTTTTCCTAACTGGCATGTTTCACAATAACAAACTGTATCAGAAATGCCAGGTACAAATTGTTTCAATTTGGCCAGTGAAGGATGCCCGAGGAAGTAGTGCCACGGGATGCCCATCACAGAAGTCGTGCAACATACCGGATCTTGGACCCTACCTTAGAACTTTGACCTTTTGGGTTTGACCAAACTAGATTGAGGTTAGGATGATCCTAATAATATAATGCATGAATAATGTGATATAATATGTCATATAATTAATTTGGTGATAATAAAATGATAAATAACTTAATTTCATGCATAATATGTTTAATGGACCTCTAATGGGCTAGATGATATAATCCATGTAAGAAAGCCTCAAATTAAAGAATAGGCTTTAAATTCGTAATCTACACATTAAAATAAGTTTACATGTCAATTTTCATTTAATTTGGACAACCATGAAATAATATGGTTAGATAGGAGAGAGAAATTGCCTAAAAGGTGCAATTAATAAATAAATATAATAAATAGCTCCAAAAGAGGAAAATAATCTTAGATTCGTGATATGCATAATAAATATAGCCTTTGGGTGAATTTTCATCCAATTTGGAGAAAGTTTGCTTAAAAGGTAAAATCAGGAGAGAAAAAGTGTGTAGAATCTTCAAAATATTAAATAAATATTCAAACAACTCCAATATGTAAAATTAATGGAAACCTAACCGTAATTCCACATACATGCATAATAGGTTCTTTGGAATCCTAGGCTTGGATCTAGTTGGACCTTGGATCCTTTGAATCGGATGTTGAGGTATGTTTGCATCCCCGATTATTCTTCTTGAGAAATTATCCTATTTTTGTCTTACTTTTAGTCCTATGGACATTAGCCTACACATTGTATTGTTCTTTTGAAATCATGATTCATGAGAAGTATCTTATTTTGTTATTGATCTTGTGATCACATATATTCTCTTGGAATCTTATCTTGTTGCCTTGGTGCAATTTGGACTTTTGATGATATATACCCACTGTGATGTGGATTTTACTTGTTGATATATGCCCACTATGATGTGGATGTTTATATGTTTGTGTTGTCCATTGTGTGATGGCAACCTTGATAATTCTGACTATACTTTCTACTTGCCTCTACATTATACATGCTATGTGATTCAGTAGCACTAGAGTAGTGTAAATTGCATTGGTTTTGTTTATAGCAGATGTGATATTTCCTGCTCTTTTTGGGACGGCAAGGAACCTCGTACCCAGGGCAAGATGTGTGTCTTGACCCATTTTATATATATTTTGGAGTTTGGCGGTGAGTCATTCTCTATCAGGTTTGTAAGGATGTGAACCCTTGGCCGCCATTGTATTTATATTGTTCTAGGGCTATGTTTATCTCACATGCATGCATGATATTGATTGTGGGGTGTGTGCCCTACTTGTGCTTTGTTTCCCATCATGGTAGTGGACTTATTTATGGCACAATCCTTTTTATGTTGATTTATGGCAAGTATCTCCTTTAATGTGATTCTTTATCTTGATACCCATTTGGGTGGTACTTATCTTTTGCATGGGAAGCCTTTTATATTTTGATATCCCTTATTCTTTATAAATTGCTCAATTTGCTTTTTAGCATGCACATACCAGCCTTTGCTGATGTCTCCTTTTGTTTCTCTTTTGTTGGGGTATGCTTCCAACCCTAGGAGGAGGACATGGATGGCTTGACATGTGGACCTGGACTTAGATTGTGAAGTTAAATCTTGGAGACAATCTTAAGGTGGTTTAGATTTCCTCTACCTGGATCCTGGTGATGTAAGTTTGTAACCCTTTGCTTTATAATTGAATATAGTCATGTTTTTATTCCGCTGCTATACTTTGGTCTTTGGTTACCATTATATAAAGATTTGAAAATTTTACACCCACTCCAACATACCTTCTGAGTGTGTTTGGATTGGAGGTTTTATTGTTCAAATTTTTAGTAGAGAAGTGTTTTTACTTCTTTACAAGTAGTCAGGAAAACCATCATCTTTGGTGCATCCAAATAGTAAAGTCCATCTGGTCCCTCATGGCCCGAACCAATCTTCATCTTTGTGGCCAGATCCTAAAAGAGAACACCATCCAAATCAAAGGTAATTGAGCATCATAGGATACAGTTCTACTCACATATAACAAGTTGATAGCAAATTTAGGAACATAAAGAGCAGAGTGTCAAGCAAGACGACTAGAAGTAAAAATATTTCCAATCCCTAAAATAGGTGTTTGAGATCCATCTTCCACAGTGACTGGTGGAATAGAAGTAGTTTTATGCAAAGTAGAGAACAAAGATGGATAGCACCAGAGTCAATAACCCATATATTTTTATCAGATTATGTCAGGATAGCAGATTGTGTTAGAAGAGAAGAACTGCTAGTTTCAATAGAGTGAGCATGATGTCCTAAAGTAGCTCCTCAATTTTAGATAAGAGCCAATCAATAGAAGGTGGAGTAGTTGTAGAGCTAGTAGTGTCAGGTTGTTTTGATGTAACTTGATTTGCCCAAGTAGGTTGTCGTGCTTGATCTAGCAACGGTCCTTAGTATGGTTGGTATTTTTGCAAAAATTGCAGTAACGTGATTCAGTAGAAGTGTTAGAGCTAGATACGTATGAACCATGACCAACACCAGGAGTGGAGTGACCGCATCCACGACCACAACTGTGACCTCATCCACAAAAGGAGTCCCCTAAATAGACAACAAGGGAAGCAGTATCAAACATATCAGGTGTCGCATGAGAGACATAAGGTAGGCATTGTGTGCATTTCAAAACATCGTGTAAGGTGGGGCAGAGGATTGCTGGAGAGAATCTAATCAACTACACCCACAAAGGTGGGTGGTAGGTCATCAAGAAACTGAACAAACTGCAGTTCATTCCATTGTTGGTGGGCCTCTTTAATATCAGAAGATATAGGTTTATACACATGAAACTCATCCCAGAGTGCACAACACTGATTGTAGTAATATTCAATAGAATATGTAGTAGAGTATTCATTCTTGGTCAGTTGTTTGAAAAGATCAAACACTTTATGTGGATTTTGTTGATGAGAATATATGTGAGAAAATTGATCCCACATATCCTTAGCTATGTGTAGGCACATAAGGGTTTGATAGATTTTGGGTTCCACACTGTTGACCATCCATGTCATAACACCAGAATCATGCTTAGACCACAGGTCATAAGCCTATTTAGTTTTGACATCTGTTGTAGCATCTAGGATGTTTGATCCTTTAGTAGAAAGATGGGAATAGCGTCCCTCAGCCTTGACATAGAGAGAAAAAGATGCTACCCAAAGGTGATAGTTAGACCCATCCAACTTAACTGTCGTCACACAAAAAATGCATAGAGGATTAGAGGACGCCATAAGAAATACAACATCAAGTGAGCAACTAGCAAGTCATAGCAAACAATAGACAGATTAGCATATGAGCACGTAACAGAAGTAGGCACACAACAATTAAAGACTAATGCAACAGACACCCTCATGGGCAGATCAAATAGAACCTATAAGCGAGCAGAAGAGTCGAAGGAAATCTGAGGCATAAGATCTTCAGAATCCTTGTAGGGCAGTACATGACATAGAGAACATATGCCAACATGGAGGAAGACTTATCCTAACATGAGACGTAGGAAAAGGTAACACGAATTCCAATTAAGCCTTCAACGTGCTATGATTGGAAGTTTGTCCGGAGACGTACAAGAAGAAGATGAGGGGATCTAGTCTGGAAGCAGGCTAGATGAAAGAGATTGTAGGTGGATTGTTATGGAATAGAAGGAGAACATGATTGTGGTGGTAGCGTGTGGCTGTTGGCTATTAGTCGGTGGTTGGCAGTGGTCAGATGGGTTGTTGTTCAGGCGGTTGGCATGGAGCAGGCTATGAGGGTGGGTTAAGTGAGATGGGGATGGATCTATAGTAGGCAATGATGGGAGCGGTGTTCGTGGTGAGCAAATGGGTCAGGGTGTGTTGGTGATGGTGATGCAGGTGGGGTAGCAGTGATACTAGAATGTGGTGGGTCAGGAGATTGGGTGATCAGGCAAAGTTGGTGATGCGGTGGTTGTAGGCGATTAGGAGATGGTAAATGTGGTGGTTGCAAGCGTATTGGTGGCGGCGGGAGTCATTGTGGGTGGCTCTGGTGGGTGTGGAATGCTGTAGTGGAAGGCAATACAAGGTAGGAGATGTATGCTGGCGGGAGGACACATGGTGATGACATTCTTGTAGGTGATGGTGTGAGCACATGCGGCCTGGACGAGCGGCAGAGGATCACGCATGATGACATATGATTGGGCAGGAGGGTGGCCTAAACAATCTGGTGGCGGATGGTGATGGTCGCGATCTTGGCACATACACTTATACGATAGGTCCACGTAGTGGGTAGATGACAACGTGATGGGGGTGTGGGTAACGGCTGATGGATCCGAGAGGGCTGTGATGGGAGGGAAGAGAGGTTAGGGTTGATCAGTGGTGGGCAGTCATGGGCCAGAGAAAAGAAGGAATAGGAAGGGTGGTGGCTAGGGTTCAAGGAGGAAAAAGGTGGATCATGCTCTTGATACCATCTAGAATAAGAAAAAGGATGTAACAACTGGGCCCACAACCCATGGCTCTAGTAGAGTTTCAGGAATGATGACTGGCCCCACAGACCACCACTAGTCTTAACTGCGCACATTATCCACACTAACGTGCAAGCCAAGATCAACTTCCTGACTAGTCACCCATCCTAGTACTACTCCAAGCTAAGCACGCTTAACTATGGAGTTCTTTAGTGATGGGCTCCTGGAAATGGAGGTGTACCTTGGTGATATGAGTAGTCCAATCATTCCTTATAAGATCTTTTTATCCGAGGCCTCAAATCCTAGGATGTTACAATCTCCCCCACTTAGACTTTTGACGTCCTCATCAAGGCTCAACTATATGGTCTCATAATCTGACCCCATTTCAGTGCAGACCCACAATGGCCCATGGACACCCAGCTCCCGATCATGAAATACCAGAGTAAGGGTGGCTACATCAACCATGTACATCCCTTTCCTACATGCCTGGACCGCACGACTCAAGACTGGCATGTCATGTCCATGTGGGCCCCACCTACTGGAGGAGTTATGGCTCTGATACCATTTGTAACAACTGGGCCCACAACCCATGGCTCTAGTAGAGTTTCAGGAATGACGACTGGCCCCACAGACCACCACTAGCCTTAACTGCGCACATTATCCACACTAACGCGCAAGCCAAGATCAACTTCCTGACTGGTCACCCATCCTAGTACTACTCCAAGCTAAGCATGCTTAACTATATAGTTCTTTAGTGATGGGCTCCTGGAAATGGAGGTGTACCTTGGTGATATGTGTAGTCCAATCATTCCTTATAAGATCTTTTTATCCGAGGCCTCAAATCCTGGGATGTTACAATCTCCCCCACTTAGACTTTTGACTTCCTCATCAAGGCTCAACTATATGGCCTCATAATCTGACCCCATTTCAGTGCAAACCCACAATGGCCCATGGACACCCAGCTCCCGATCATGAAATACCAGAGTAAGGGTGGCTACATCAACCATGGACATCCCTTTCCTACATGCCTAGACCTCACGGCTCAAGACTGGCATGCCATGTCCATGTGGGCCCCACCTACTGGAGGATTTATGGCTCTGATACCATTTGTAACAACTGGGCCCACTGCCCATGGCTCTAGTAGAGTTTCAGGAATGACGATTGGCCCCACAGACCACCACTAGCCTTAACTGCGCACATTATCCACACTAACGCGCAAGCCAAGATCAACTTCCTGACTGGTCACCCATCCTAGTACTACTCCAAGCTAAGCATGCTTAACTATAGAGTTCTTTAGTGATGGGCTCCTGGAAATGGAGGTGTACCTTGGTGATATGTGTAGTCCAATCATTCCTTATAAGATCTTTTTATCCGAGGCCTCAAATCCTGGGATGTTACAATCTCCCCCACTTAGACGTTTGACTTCCTCATCAAGGCTCAACTATATGGCCTCATAATCTGACCCCATTTCAGTGCAAACCCACAATGGCCCATGGACACCCAGCTCCCGATCATGAAATACCAGAGTAAGGGTGGCTACATCAACCATGGACACCCCTTTCCTACATGCCTGGACCTCACGGCTCAAGACTGGCATGCCATGTCCATGTGGGCCCCACCTACTGGAGGAGTTATGGCTCTGATACCATTTGTAACAACTGGGCCCACTGCCCATGGCTCTAGTAGAGTTTCAGGAATGACAACTGGCCCCACAGACCACCACTAGCCTTAACTGCACACATTATCCACACTAATACGCAAGCCAGGATCAACTTCCCGACTGGTCACCCATCCTAAGACTACTCCAAGCTGAGCACGCTTAACTATGGAGTTCTTTAGTGATGGGCTCCCGGAAAAGGAGGTGCACCTTGGTGATATGGGTAGTCTAATCATTCCTTATAAGATCTTTTTATCCGAGGTCTCAAATCCTGGGATGTTACAAAGGATTTGTATGTTCATTAATCAAAATAAGTTTAAGAGACTCTCTTATATAGGAGTTTAGAGAGTAAGAAAAGCCTAGAACAAGATTATTCTAGAATAAGGGAAAAGACTAATGGGATAATAATCAAAGCCCCATAACATAATACTAAGAGAAAAATAAGACAATTAAAGTCACAAAAAAAAATATATATATATATATATATATTTATATATATATATATACACACACTAATAGATAGGATTAGGATCCTATTCTTAAGTATTTAGTAAATTCTCTATGATATGCAAGCTTGACATCATATGTAAGATTAATGACACATCCCTAAAAAATTGATTTTAGTGTTGTTATTTCAATATATGCACATATTTTTTCTTGATGTTTTATTCTTTATCACATGAGATATTTTATGAAAGATTTATTTGTGGTAGAATATGGTCGTTTCCATTGATTTCATCTTCGTATGACGCTACAGATGTTATCTTATATATCTTTGAATCGAATTACTTTTGTATCATAGTCTACCTAAATGAAAAGATTTCCAAGCGTGATTAGAACATGAAAAAACCCATTAAGATAATGAAAAATAAAGAATGCGTTTAATATTTTCCATCCATATATCTCTTTTTACCAATCAATATATTTATTTTCATAAAATCTAGATTACAAAAAAAAACTAGTAAATAATGTCTTATAAACATACGAATTATTCTTATTGAGATGATATAAGATATAAAAATAAATCAAGTAAGTATATTTGTGATCAGTCGCGTACTATTTTTGTGGTATCGAGGAAGCCCTCCTAGGTAGGGCTGTATTGGATCCACTCCACATATAAACACATGACTAGACATGTATCTTCCACATAGTATGGATTGAAGCAAAAGCCTAATGGGGATGAAAAAATGATAAAGGGCATACAATACTTGGTAGAGGGGTAGATATCTTACCTTCTTCAAGCATTGAGGCATTTCTCCTTTTGGTCCATATCTTCCATCCAAGAAATGCAATCAAACTAGCAACTGCGATAGTGAGGACAATAATAATAACCTTCACTAATGATTTTTTCCCACGTTTGTTTTGTAATTGATCTGTTAAACAAGACATAAACAAAGTTGAAACAAATATTATAAGTAAGATCTTAGAAATAAAAGCAATTATATAAATTCATGAATGATAAGAAGCTATAGTAAATAAATGTCCAAAACATGTACTGAGTGTAATATTTGTTTCTAAAAAAGATTTAATATTGTTTAAGATTACCAATGTGCTACTTTTATTGTTTTAACATATTAAGTATCCCCTTTGAATGATTGGAAATCAAGTCAGACTTCTAACTTAACTAATGCAGATTGAGAAGACAACGAGACAAAATATAAGAGATTAAATGTGACAATTCATTTTGAGTTTCAATCTCTGAATAAGGACACACTTTAAAGAAAAAATGCTTGTATACTTCAAAAACGTACGTTGGGAGCCACCTTCAAAACGATCAACGGGTTGATTAATGTTAAATATGATATTCTTTCATTAATAAAAAACTTTAGAATCCAAGTATAAATATACCCATTTTGAATCAATGGCATGGCATAACTTTATATGCTAATCGGTTCCATGTACCAATTTCCACCTAGAAACAAAATCTTAACAACAAATTTTCTTTGGATAAAATCTACAAAAAACCAGTTCCATCATTTTCATCTATCGGTTAACAACACTCCTCTTTCTTAGTAGTTATTTATATAGTTGATTCATGATATGGCTAAGAGATGGGTTTTACAACTAAACCGAACAACTAATTCTCAGCATTATCACACAGTCGATATGCTAATAATTTCATGTTATTTTTTATTCTTCAATATGACAAAGTGAATGAAACAGGATATTTGTTATGGAGTTTAGTACTTACCCTTCAAGGTCAAGTTAAATACATATTACACCACATATAGAACTCTATATTGACATATGACATGAGAAGTTTCTGTAAATAAAAACTTATTAGAATTACTTTATGTACAATTAAATCATATTTTATTTTCCAAGATCTTACAACTTAATTGGGAAATTTTATTTTTAGTGTCACAAACTTCTTTAATGGTTGTTTAAATGTAAGGTTTAGTGTTGCATGGAATGAGTGATGACTTTACTACTAGGTTGGGACTATGTATATCAAATATTTATAAACAAAACTATATATCTTTGATAGAAAATTGCTTAAGAATATAGGGTTTTTTGTGAACACATTGTTCACAATGATAACTAGCCCTACTTATTGACATAATTATAATTTATTTTGGTATTATCTAAGTTCTCATTGAAGATTAATTCAAAATTGAACTTTGTGTTAGTTGTTTAGAGATCAATGAACATGATGTTAGACTTATTAAATACATCATGTATTTCCATCGCCTGCTATTATATACACTGACATCATTTTTTAGTAGAAAAGTGTGCCATATTTTTCCTCCTTCATGACCATAATAGCATGATTACTATCCAAATATAGATGTTAACTTCTCAAGCTAGTGACACTGTATATGCTAGATTGTAAACAATGTTTTGTTGAACGAGTCTTTGTTTTTCTTGTTGAATAGAGATACTATAGGAACATAAAAATGATGGAAACCTTAAGAATTAACCTAAAAGCTAAGTGATATGCCCATTTTGATCAACATATAAAAAGATCATGATTTATATTTAACTAGGTGTGTGGTGACATTTGAAATAGTACATTGATAGATGTACATGAAGTAAATAGAGTTGTGATTTATCTTGTTCCATTATATCTTGTCACCGGTTCATTCTACTATTGAAGCCTTTTGAACTTAGAGTCTTTATAAGATCCACCTAAAGAGAATAGTAATTGCTTTTTTAATGTTACATATTTTGATGTTGGGTTTGCAATATTATTGGTAGTTTCACATCCTTATAGTGATCAACTATGTATAGATTGTTTCATGCATGGACCATTACTAAAATTATCTCCATTTAGATATAGTTGTTACCATGCTTTCATGCAAAACCATGGTTTTTGGTATAAATATGTTACCATTTTTTAATTTACATAATTTTGTGACCTTGACTATTTCTCTACATCTCAATGTGGTATAATTTACCTTTATTTGTAGTTATATTTGGAGCTATAATTAAAAGTATTAAGTATTATATCTTAGGGAAATTTTTTAAAACCAAAACTGAGGTCAAAGGTTACATATCTTTGCACAAAATCACAACAACATAAACCATTGATATATTTGTTAGAAACATGTTTCCTAGATTTATTTCCCAACTAATGTCATATTCATAGTGTGATCACAGTTGCATAATCTTGTATGTTCATTGTGAGTGTTGTTAGTGTCCTTATTTTTGACATTTCAACCGCAATGGCAAAATACAAGGATGATGACCCAAATAATGTGGATCATAAACTAGAATCTCCCATCATAGTCATATTTTTTGTTTCTTATTTCTTTATAGTTCATTTTGTTCCATGATGGGTGTGTCCTATCTTATTTAGCATGATAATGTGGTCACCTATTCTTAATGGTTTATCCACACTTGGGCTTCTTTTACCCTACTTTTGTTGGCTTTTCTTAAAGAAGGTTGAGCTCTTCATACCACAAGTAATTTGGGATGAAGAATTTAACCCCAATATTTTTTTGTGGGCTACAAAACTAGTTAAAGGATGGTCCACCAACCTATCGAATGTTGTGTTGCCTTTTCTTGACATCCCTTAGTTTTCTAGAGATGCCTCAAAGGAAATAGTTGATAAATACCACCAACCACAAACCAAAAAGACCTCATAAAAGAGCACAAGAAACTACATTTAGTTTTATTTAAATTCATGTTTTGTCAAATATGGTTGAAAACAAACCCTAAAAAATGGAATTAATGATTGAAAACTTCATTATTAGTAAATATATAAATAGATGAGCATGATTAGTAACTTATTGGATGAGAAAACATGAAATATGGTTCATTTCGTAATGGATAAGAAGTCATAAAATGTGATGTAATTGATTATAACATTTGGTCCATAAGAAAGCATGGCACATGGCAATTTTTTCTTTTGATAAGGAACTATATAGCATGAACTATTGCATGAAACTATTAGTATAATAAGAAGTCTCTAACTAATACACATTATTTTGTTCCTAATGATATTAATTCCCATAGTTGTGTATCATTGTTATTCATCATGGGTCAGGCCACTCAGGCTTGTATTCATTGCTCACTGAAATGGACTAAATATAAGAAGAAATAAAATATGAACAATGGATTATTGTTTAATTATATCTACATACATGTGGCATTGACATCTTCTCTCTGTATAAAAAAATGTACTTTCATTTAAAAAATTTGACACACAAGAATGAAATAGCTTTTGAGGTAGAATCTTATCAATATAAAAAGTCTATTTAAATGCATATATCTGATCATAAGCATTATTTAATTTCAAATTTTAATATTTAATCACTTCACATATTTGCTACATGTGTTACCATATGCAACACTACATCTTTGAAAGTTGATTAAGAGTATACTTAAAAACATTGGTACCTCATGAAAATGTATATTTAATTACTAGTCCCTAAAAACTTTAAATTTGTCATGGAATATATTTGAGTAATAATAGGAATAATATACATTAATATTTAAAGTTCCTCCTTTATATTATATATCATGGAAATCCATATGCTTCGGTAAATACACCTTATAAACTACCAAAGTGGACTCAATAAATTTTATAGTTTATATGTTAGACTAATTTTACTTATATAATTCAGATTACATTGTAAAGGGATAGCAAGTGTAGAAAACAAGAGTGATTTTCATGTTGTTCTCATATGTGGATCCTATATTTTATAGTTTGTGTCAAAGGAAAATGATTTTATAAATAGTTGGTGTAATTAGTTAGTTTCTCAGGGTGTGAATATTACATTTTATCCTTTCCAACTATTATTTACTTCTTATGTCACCCCCAATATAGGATATCAACTCATATTAGTATATTATTTTATTTGTGGATGAAGTTTTCGTTTCTTATGTGTCTATATGTTATACATAGACATGAGGCTTTTTCTTATAGTTGTAAAATGATATGATGATCACTTTTAATATTTATTTGAGCATATCCTCAAACATAGAAGTTGTTTTCCATTATTGTTGTTGATGCATAATGTTATTTTTCTTTGTGATGATTTTATGTGTGTTGATGGTTTTGATTATCTCTTCCATAACATTGAATTCTTTTTCTCATGTCAATGACTACCCTAACATTGACTTTTAATAGAATAAGAGGTTTCCAAGAAGTTATCTTTCAATTCACCCTATATGTAAAAGAAGATTATATCAAAATTAACAAGTTGCAAATGTCAAGAACAAGAAATAATGTAATCCTATTATTTTACTTCATAAAGTGGAACTAAGAAATCCATCATATATTTTAGACCCACGATAATGTAGTGTAATTTAAGGTGAAGTTTGAATCTTAGTATCATGAACACACACACACACACACACACACACACACACACACACACATATATATATATATATATATATATATATATATATATATATAATATTGCTTTATAAGTTCAACAATATCAAGTTTTCATGATTTATTTACATTGAAAGTTGTGATGAAATAGAAAACATGCAAATTCAATCCCAATTATTTATATTTTTCTATGAAGATATGGACAATATAAAGTAAGTCATGTAAAACCTACAATATGTTAAAGTATTGTAGATAATGACACCAAGAAGAGGACTGTCACAAGCAAGGAGGAATATTGCCCCATGGAAGTGGACTCTATGATAATACCAAAGGGGTATAATCCAGTTGGAAAGGATACTATGGACACTAATAGCTTTGAAGTAGTGGTTCTTGGTGGAGACCACCACCTTGAACAACAATGAAGATGTTTACATGGAACTGTCAAGGTCGGAATCACCCAAAGACAATTCAAAATCTCTAACACTAGTGCTATAGAGAAAGGCCCAACATCATCTACATCATGGAAATGATGATTGATAATGAAGTTCTAGAAAAGATAAAGTAAATTATGGCTACGCTAATGGCTTTTGCATTAGTAGTAATAGCTATTTGGGGGGTATGTGGTTGTGGTCGAGGGATGTAGATGTCACCATGAAATCATTCTTCAAATGCCATATTGATTGGAAAGTCTATAATAGGAGGGCCAATTGTGAATGGAGGGAAGTGGCCATCAATCACTATTTTGAACAAAATAGTAAGACAAGAACGAAGGAGCTGATGAGGGCTCTATACAATCTTAACCACCTCTCTTATATTTTATGGAAGAATTTAATGAAATTATAGAAGAAAGAGAAAAGAAGATATGAGAGGGCTTTATAAGATTTTTGGGATGCCATCAATGACTGCGGGTTGATAGATATGGGTTGGAGTGGATCCATATTCATTTAGATGTGGGGGAAGCAAACATGAATGGTGATACACAAAAGACTGGACCTATTCATGGCGGATATCAGTTGGAAGGATATCTACAAAATCTATAGTGTCATCTCTGCCAACTACTCGATACAATAATGCTTTGATCAACTTATATGCTGATTGTAGTAATGAAATTCATGAGAAAACAAGCTTCAAAATGGGAGATTTGTAGTTTGTTGATGTTGACTACTATCCCACTATAGATAAAATTTGGAACAATAAGAACTTGGATCATACAAATAGAACAATTGTGAGTTGTGGTGTAAAGATAAAAGAATGAGCCGGTAACAGATTTGACAATTTTTAAATAACTATAAAGTAGACCAAACATCTACTAGTCCTCAGTAGAATGTGGCATCCACCTATATGTTAAATAAATGTGAAAAACTTTACATAGATCTGTGAGAGCTAATACATAAATATGACTGCTACTTGTTTACTAGATCTTGGGCTGATGATCTTTTTGATGGTGATAAAAATACATGCTCCTTTCATAAAGCTTGTCAAAGAATATGCACAAACAAAATTAATAGCATAGAAGATGAGGAGGGCCAGTCGAAAGAGGACCCTTTGGAGGCAGAACATGTTATTCTATCTCATTTCAATAGCTTATTTCTTAGCACTAAACCTTCTAATTTTGATGAGGGTATGTCTAGCATCACTACTTATGATTGCATAAGAAGCCAACAAATAAGAGATATTGAAGGTTGTCAGTTTTATATATCAATGAAAACATTCCGGATGGGCTGAAAGCCTTGTTCTTTTAGAAATGTTGGAACTTTCAAGGTTATGATGCCACATATTTCATTGTCATCTGGTGGCTTGGGTAGAAAAATATGGATAACGTCAACTATACAAACATTGTCCTCATCTCGAACACCAAGAACCCCAGGATAACCTATTATTACATGTTGATAAGTTTGTGCAACGTCCTCTACTAAATTGTTTCCAAGTTGATGGCAACCAGGTTGAAAAATATGCTCCCACATATTATTTTAGAGAATCAAAGTGCTTTAATATAGGGCAGGAAAATCACAAACAATGGCCTTATCATGTATGAGTTATTTAATACCAAGAAAAGGAAGAAAAATGGGAGAGAAGGACTCATGGTCCTCAAACTTGACATGAGTAAATAATATGATTGCGTTATATGGACTTTGTAGCAGGAAACAATGACAAAATTGGGTTTTGAGAAGTTGTGGAGTGTTAAAATTATGGATTATGTCTCCTTGTTGACACATATGGTGATTATTAATGGCATGCATAAATGTCACATTATTTCGCAAGGGGGTTTGAGGCAAGGTGATTCCATCTCACCATATCTTTTCATTATATGTGTGGAGGTCTTATTTCTCTTCTTTCTAAAGAAATTGTGATGGTCTTATCCATGGTATTCATACCAATCCTAGTGCTCTCAAAGTTACCGACTTGTTCTTTTCTGATGATAGTGTGCTCTTTTCTAGAGAAAACCTCAATGAATGCTCTATTATTGTTGATTCTATCAGTTTGTATGAAAGAGCTTCTACATAGAAGACCAATTTTACCAAGTCTAAGGTATCATTCATCCAGAATGTGTTGACATCAAGATGGGATGAAATGATGGACAAGGTACATATCAAAATGGTGGAGAGACATGATAAGTACTTGGGCTTCCTACATAGATGGGCATATTGAAAATAGTTATCTTTAGCCAAATCAAAGATAGAATCTGGGGTAAACTACACTATGGTTGGATAAGATTCTTTTGAGGGTGTGAAAGGAGCAACTAGTGAAAGCTATTATCCATGAAGTTCATTCATACATGACGAGTCTCTTCAAATTACCTGAAAGCATGTTGGATGATATCAATGCATCATAGCACTATGTTTATGGAGGGGAAAAGGGGTAGAGAGATAATTACACTAGAAAATAAGTAACTCATTGTGTATTCCAAAAAAAAAGTTGGATAGAGTTTTAGGGACTTTGGTTTCATCAATCAAGCCATGTTGGTCGAACAAACACGACGTATATTAAACAATCCAAGTCTCTTTCTACTAGAATCCAAAAAGACATATACTTCGAACACTATTCCATTCCTGAAGAGAGAAGGGGACATGACCCAATCTTCACCCAAAGGAGCAACTGGTGGGCTAAAGCTCTCGTGGTCGAGGGTCTATCCTGCAAGATTGGTAATGGTATAAGCGTAAAGATAGGATAAGATGACTGAATTCTATGGATTGGTAGAGGCTCTTTGGTTTTTGGTTACCAAGCGTAGAATGAGTTAAGTTTGGTTTATGACATCTTTAGTGAGGATGACCTTGATTGTTAGTGAAGTTGGCTAACATCTACCCACATGATACCCAACTACCTGTGTGGCTTCCATACTACTGGGTCGAACAAGTGACCCGTTGGTGGTTGGATCAAAGAGGGTTTTTCACTATGAAATCATCACGCAAACTTGCTATTATGGATCGAGATGATTTGAGAAGAGAAATCCAATGACCAGTCTTCTCAATGGTTGAATGCAATCTGGAACCTCAATGCCCTTACAAAAATGAGAAACTATTTTTGGCAAGCCTTCTCCAACGCTCTGGAACACTTGGGAAAGGCTCCAATTTAGACATTGCCTTAATAATGCCAACTGTGTCTATGCCTAGATGTTCATGAGACCATCCAAAATATTCTAGTGCAATGCATTGGGGATGCTTAGTTCTGGATGATTCTCAGTCTTGGGGAAGTTATGAGGAAAACAATGGATGCTAATTTCTATTCATGCTTTAGGTACAAGAAAATGCGTTTATGTATGAAAGCTTTGATGAATACCTATTATGAGTGTTGGTCATTATGGATGAGGAGAAATGAGTTTGTGTTCAACGAAAAGCAGCCCAACCCAATGAAATTAGCTTCTTGTTTCAAAACATCAGTGGTTGACTATTGTACATACATGAAAAAACATCATTATCCCATAAACCCATCAACTACCCTTGAGATGGTGCCTCCCTGAGCTAGGATTCCTAAAGGTTAACTCTGATGCTAGTTGGACTGAGTCGTTTGGCATGGGACTTGGTGTTCTGATTAAAGATCAAAGGCTATATTATGGCCTTTATCTAGAGAAAACGTAAGAGGCTTTGGAATATGTATTTAGCTGAAGAAGAGGCAACTCTATTGAGCATATGTGAAAGTGACACAATGGGAGCCACACACGTTCATCTAGAGTTTGATACCCTCAACCCAGTGAGAAGTATTCAGAAGCAATGAGGTGGTTTATACTATGTTGAAGCTGTTGTTAATGAAATCTTGTCATGTAGTGAATCTTTCACTAGTTTCAGTCAACTTTTAGTTAGAGAAGTGGTAACAACCTAACCACACCATAGCCAATTCCCCTTCTGTGGCTGATCAAAATATTGTTATATATTCCAACTTTTCCCCCTAATTGGGTTCTAATTGTTGTTAATGACTGGAATGAATGAGAATGTTGTATATTTCTTTAAAAATATAATATTTCATCAGACATAAGATATGTCAAATTACATCCTCATAAAAGAATTTTATTTATAGCTACTTTTATGTGTTATACAATGAATGTTGTTCTAATTTCTTAAGGCATTTCTTAAACATCAGGGTTCCAAGAAAGGAGACGACACATATGACTCTTAAGGAAACCATCACCACTTAGTCTAGGTTTAGGTATGAGGTGTATAGTGTCTACAATGGTCCCCTCTCTTCTAGTCTCATATTCCCCCTCTTTTCACTTAGATTGGAATCTCTTCTGCAAAATATCCATGTAATGGTCATCAAGGAATGCTAGGAGGTGAGGAGTTTCTATCGGGGTAGTATCACTTAGCTTCTCTGGTCAGTGCTTCATTCTTGAGCATTTTGGTTTGAATGAAATCATGGATTTGAGGATCAAGGAGGACCTACCTTCGTAATTTTGAGAAAAATCCCCTATTTCACTTTTGAATTTGTCCGTTTCTTATTGGAAGGTGATGTCATGATGTTGTTCACCTTTTTTATTTCTTGGTGCCTTCATGCTTCTTCAGTTTCCTTGAAGCCATGACAAGATGTTCTTGCTTCTACTTTATTTTATTTCTTTATTTATATTTCTTGTTGATATTTTTTATAGCCTTGGACCCATAACAAAGATGATTGGAAAAGAAGGATCCATGTAGTGAACCCCAACATGATTGACATTGAGGCTTAGTTGATGATGACGACAATGATGATGATTTCTTTATAGCCTTTTTGGTTGTTGTTGACCTTTTAAGGTTATACACCCTCACTTGTATGTGCTTTTCTCCTCTCTTTAGTGAGAAAAACATGACTCACAACCTCATCTTGGTATCTAAATATTACTTTGGTTTTATTTCTTGATTAGGTACATGGTTGTTGTATATCAAAATGATGTCCTTTTAAAACATCACACAGGGTATTAGTTCCTCTAGTGAAGCATGTGCAACTTAGTACCTCTAGTGAAACTTGTGTACACTAAAAGTATCTGTTGTGAAAAGCTACTTCGCTTATCACCAAGGGATCTATGTATAAGCATCCTTGTCATGTTCAATTCTATTTTTATATGATGATGTGATCTCGTATCTAGACTCTACATATAACTAGGGAGTATGTCTCTTCATGTATGCAACATAATAAGTATTGTCAATCCTAAATCTAGAAATCCAAATCCTACGGGTAGGATATTATTATGCTTGGATCCTTAGAATGAACAAACAAGGTTAATTATTATACCCTAACACACATGTGTGTACCCTAATGAACATAAAATGCACATAATATGAGTAACACAAATGTAACCCTAACCATAAATACATGTGACCCAAACCATGATTTGGAGACGTGAACACTAATAAGATGATGGCTTGAATATATGGAACCTAATGCCAGACCTTATACATCATGTTGATGCAAACATGATGAATAGTGTAAACTTTAACCTAACACTAACTTGTAACTATAAGAGACAAACTAATACATGTTTTGTAACAAATATGATACATTAGTGACATTACGTGTTTACTGACATAGCATATCCCAATACACATGAAATGGACCTAATAACCTAATCATGGCTTATATATAAATGAGCTCATTAAATATGTAATATATGTCACCTTGTTCAGTAATACACATAATGATTTGAATGTGCATAATTTGTGATCTGATGTGAATGAATATAAATGAGTGATCCATGTGGATAATAATGTGACTAGTATATATAATGTGACAATAATTGGATGTTTAGTATAAGTGGAGATAACTAATGTGCCATCATATAAGTTAATGTTGAATTAATGAACATAAGGGGATGCATAAGTAAAATATGGAGTATTGCGGCATAAAATACATATTAAACCATTTGAAAACAATATGAAGAAAATAGGATTCTAAATAATGAACGTGGAGGATTTGTGTCGATAGAGAATAATAAATATTGATATAATGGAGTTAAAACCTAATTGTATTATAATTATATAAGATACCATTAAAAGCTAAATCTAATGTGAATTCCTTGATTCCTAGTCATATAGGACACCTATTTTCAACTTAATATGATAATGTTTGCTATGCCAATTTAATTAGAGAAGATATTTTGAATTATACAATCACAATGTAATCAAACTTTTGTTTAATCTCTATTTCTCCCCGAATGTCCTATGTATTTGGTGTCACACATCCTTTTTATTCATGAATTATGTGAGGGACATTCTTTGATGATCCTACAGTGTTAAACCCATCTTCCATCTCGAGTTCTACACTCCTTGGACTCTGCATGTAATGTACAACAATTTTTGTTGTTGTTCTCTCTCTTCTCTCATTTTCATATCCAAATATCCTTCTCATCCCATTCCTTGTGTGTAGATGAGCTATGAGATCCCCATTCGATAGAGATTCCTCCCACCAACTTCTTAGTCAAATGTGGATTTCTCTCTTCCCATGTTTCCAATTACCCATGAGAATCCCAACTATCCCAAGACTTCTCACTTGTAATTATCCCCTCACAACCCATCACCAATCCCCGACAATCAATCTTACCAACATTTTACTCTCCAACCATCGCGATTGAATACTTGTCCAACTCTACTGAACCATGGCATCTTACTTTACTATGAAGATGCATTTCTGACCTCTAGACACACCTCGAGTCACCTAGGACACTTTTTTGGTGATCGTTCAAATATTTTACTAGTTTCGACTCCACCTATTTGTGCTAATTACTTTTCCCTCAATTTATTTATGTTTTGATTCTCTAATTGTCTCACCACCAATTATAGTTCTATCTACACTAAATCTCCTTGATGTTCTTTTGAACATCTCTTACATGCTAAAGTTTCATCATTTCTCTTGGTTTGGTGTTTCCAAATCTTACCCTTGCCCTTAGTCATTAAGGCAACTACACTTTTGATTCCTAGCGATTCCATGACGTCTCATTGGGGTTGCAACAATTGACAATTGCCATAATGCTATAGGAACCCATGTTGGGTGCCAACATGAAGAAGGTGAGTTTATGATCATGCTATATAGGAGCTTGTGAGGATCTATAATTTCTCAGGCAGATAAACAAATAAGTATAAAGTTGTTGAAGAATATTTCTCGAGTTTACCATCACATTTTTTTATTTATGTCACACTTCCCATGGACACCTTAGACTTTTGCATTATATTCAATGTTTCATTGTGTGATGTTTTAATCATGTTCGAATTTTGGGTCCCCCCTTTCATGCTCTATGACTCTAAAACCTTATATGTTGGTATATAAGCAATTATCCTTGGTTTTGTTTTAATAAATCAAAACTTCTAATATCTTCAATTATTCATAACTATTAATCTATTGGTCAAACAATTAAAAACAAAAACTCGTATGAATTAAAAATATTTATCAAACTCACCACATAATTCTTCAATTATTAAGACTTGTATCTTAGTTTTGATAACATACACGTTATTAATGATTTACATCTAATGTAATAGTTATGAATAAGTACCTTGTTTGGATTTCCAATCAAGGTACTTATTCATAACTATAACATTAGATGTAAATCATTAATAAGGTGTATGTTATCAAAACTAAGATACAAGTCTTAATAATTGAAGAATTATGTGGTGAGTTTGATAAATATTTTTAATTCATACGAGTTTTTTTTTTACCTATCACATCCCAATCTGAGCCTTGTACTATGTCTTTCCGCAAAAGGAGTTGTTGCTTGGTTACTTGATGAGAGATATCTATTTATAGATGCCGTATGGCTTACTTTTAATGATATTGAGCTATTTTAAAAAAAAGTGCCTTGATTGGATCTAGGTTTGGACATTGATAGAAACCTACGGTATGTTGCTTCTCTTTATAAGTCATATTCAATAGTGGTATAAAATTTCACTCTCCTTGACTTGAGTGTGACATATTTCTTTACATGACACTTAGTTATATATATTTGAATCATTTGGGTCCAATTCACTAAAGTTTATCTTATAGACTATTGAAAGTGCAAACTATATAATTTCCATTGGTCTTGTTGACTAATATTCAATTTGCAACCCGTACTACATTTTTGCATCTTATTGTTCCATCTAATAATAGAAACCCTAAATTGATTATTTGCTTGCACTAAACATTTCTTGACTTCCTATTTAAATGCATGTCTGATTGCTAGGACTATTATTATCTAGTTGTAGGAGTACATTTTAGGGTTGGATCCCATTGTACAACTTTTACCATGTATGTTCTTTTGATGCTCTCACCTATCCCTAAGCACTCTCTCCTTATATATACCATTTCATAAAGGAATGTGGGTTATCTCACCTCCTTCCTAGGTACATGATGTGGAAGTGTTCCCACCATACTTTTAGATGATTTTAGTCTATAAGATAATTTGCATGCAACTATATTCAATTGAATTGATTGAATTGATTCCCATTATTGTTCTCATTATTGTAAGGAAATAACTTTATGTTTGTACTTTATTTTTTCTTCATATAATCTCTTCACCTAACTATAAGAAGATTCCTTTTGAAGTCCAATTGGATGTGCTACCCCCTCTTCATTAGGAACCATGATTACTTTACTTGTTATGTACTTTATATCATACATGTTGTGTAATCCCTATTTTAAGTTTATGCTATATTTTGTTAATAAGTTTTCACCATGTTGTGTTTTCCCAACTACTTTGTTGGAGAAGATATCAAAAATAGGTAACCCTGAGCTGAAACCAACACAAGTAATATTTTTCTAGGAGATAGATTGGAGTATCCAGGTTGCCCTTTGTAGCCTCTTAGCTATATCTTAGTTTCCTTTAGTATATTGTATTCACCCTAAGTGGTGATGAAACAATGATATAATGATAATTGTAATAGTTAGAACTTAATCTTCCGCTTCTACACTTTTGGTATTTGATCCAATGCATACTTGAATTATAGTCTACCACTCGTTGCTAGAAATCCATCGAGTTTTTTGGCATTAGATGTATTCTAGTTTTCCCTCAAGCAAGACAGTGGTTCCTATAAGGTCCCTCTTTTTACAACGATAGAAGATAAATGGCTCCTTAGTGTTCAAACCTGTCAATATATTTAAAATGGATTATAGCAACTAGAATATTACTAATGGTACCAACCATGGCTATTCCTATATGAATCACCAGTAATAATATAACAAGAATATGATAACAATCATTTATATGTTATATTTATAAAATAAGTAGATGTATGTCTTGTTCCTTAGCATACTCCCCTCTCTCATTATATTTATTCATGAGATTCTTAAACACTTGCATGTATAGTCATTATATATGATATTCAAATTGAATTCTTTGCTCTTCTTTCTCACTCCTGGATCGGTGATGACAGGCGAAGACATGGCGGGCAGGGTAGACCGCCCACCCCCTGAGGGACCTCTGGTGGGAGATGAAAGTCGGAGTTGTTTTGCACCGGAAGCTGATGTGACAATGGCTGGATGTTGGGTCCACGCGGTTGAGGGTCTACCTCCGACGATCAAGGGAGCAGTTGCTATAGACCCAAAGACCCCCTTCAGACAAGAAGGGTACCAGCGAACATGGACTCGGATGACTAAATCAATCCTAGGGGAGATGGAAGATTACAACAAATACTCGGACATTGTCCAGATCCTAGGGAGGAAATGCCACCCGTCACAACTATGGGGGTGGATGATCCGTAACTGGAGGTTGCGAGGCAAACTCGAAATCTTCACCCTAGACGGAGGCATGTTCCTCGCACGCTTCTCATCTAAGGTAGATCGAAGGATGGCTATGCAGAGAGGTCCATGGTTCTTTGACGACCAGCTGGTCTTGGTCAGGAAATGGACTCGTGAAGTTGACACTCGGAGGGTCACGTTCACCACAGCCCCAGTCTGGGTGTTGCTATCAGAGGTGGGACTGCACTGGACCCCAAGAGCCATTGCGCTCATCACACATGCCATAGGCGAGTCGACGACCATTGACAGAAAGGCAGATGGTTCTATAATGGGATGGACATGCTTTTGCATCGACATCTCGACAGAGGTGACCCCCCATCTGAAGTCATGGTGAAACTCCCAAATGGAGAGGAATGGGAGGTCAAGGTGAGGTATGAAGCCATGCCTAATCGTTTCCCAGAATGTAAGGTGTTTGGCCATGTAGTGGGGCAATGCCCAGGGGAATGGTGCACTGCTAACCCTTCCCCTCCCATTGTGTCCGAACCAGCCAGGGGCTGACCTAGGAGAGTTGGAAAGTCAAGGCCACCTCCTCAACAAAGAAAACAAGGAGAAGGTGACAGAAGAAGAAGGAGTTACTAGCGACAACAACAACAACACTGAGACAATTGTCCAGGCTTGCACTACAACCAGCATTAACACATGGCAGGAAGCAGGTGACATGCTTGCGGAAATGCCAAACCAAGAAGAAGGGGCTACTATCCATACAATTGTGGACTCTGGAGTTGAGAACTTAGGGGTTGCAACCCACTCATCCATTGACTCTGGAGTAAAGGACTCGGCTGCTGAAATGGGTGTGGCAAGAACCCCTTCGCGGCTCTAGAAGAAATAGAAGATGATGAATGTGTGGAGAATGAAGGCCCTTCCAGGACCAGAAGCCCGAGATGCACCCGAAGCACAAATAAGAAGAATAAGAATAAGAGTGGCTCCGGCGAGGGGAGCGTCTCCACAAAGAGATAGGATGTCAATAGTTGCATGGAATGTGCGAGGATCCTCACTTGCCAAGAAGCAAAGAAGGATACAAGCTATAGAGGAAGAAGGAGTAACCCTCATTTTCTGTTATGAAACGAGAATAAGAAGAATGGTGAAGGATAGAATAAACACCCTATTTCCCAATGGGTGGTCTGCAATATCAAATATTGATTATAGGGATGGGGCTCGCATTGCCATAGGCTAGAACCCAGAGATATGGGATGTGGAACCCATCACTATAAATGACCAAATCATCACTGCTAGCTGCTGTAAAAGAGGTGGAATGGATTTTATTGCTTTGGGGATATATGGGGAGAACTTGGAAGGTGATAGAACAAGACTTTGGGAGAGAATTAAAAGAACGACACAGGAAGAGTTACCCTGGTTAACTTGGGGTGACTTCAATAACATTAGAAGGTCCAATGAAAAGCATGGAGGAAGACCGGTCCCTCATCGGGTGATGGAGAATTTTAACAATACGATGGATGCAGCTGGGTTGATAGAACTGAACTCCATTGGTGGCAAGGTCTCTTGGTCCAACAAGCTAGGAAATGGCAGAAGAATTTCCAGCATCTTGGATAGAGGACTCGTCAATCCAGCATGGTTAAAATTGTGGCCAAACGCTATGATCAAGCATGGGGCTGATCCCATGAGCGACCACAACTAGATGAAGATGGATCTTATTCATTGACCCAATGTGATCAGGCCTTTCAAGTTTTGCAATTGGTGGTAGAATGGAGAAGCTTCAAAGACATTGCTCAGGAGGCGTGGGATACAACAGTCATAGGGAATCCTTTATACATAGTTATCAAGAAGCTACAAACATCTAAGAAGGCAATTAGAAAGTGGTCAAAGGAGGTGGTAAACCTAAAGAATATGACAATGCATGCAAGAGAGAAATACAAGGAAGTAGCAAAAAGAGCTAGAGAAAATCCAGAAGAGGATGATACTGTAGAGGAGTGGCTAAGAGCAGAAGAGAAACTTAAAAAAATCTTAAAAGATGAAGAAATGCTAATGTGGCAGAGAAGTAGGATCAAGAGGATAAAAGATGGGGACCTAAACACTAAAATGTACCATGCTACGGTGCGGAAAAATAGATGAAAGAAATAGTTCATCAAATCATTAATGAAAGTGGAGAAGTGGAGAAAGTAGAGAGGAGCTAACCATGAGCACTATAAAATACTTTGAAGATCTATACAACCAACATAGGGAGACTAGACGAAGCATTGAAAGCTTAGTCTACCCCATGCCCAAAGTAACAGCTGAAATGAATGAAGACATATGCAGAGAAGCAAATGAGGAGGAAATAAAGATAGCGTTGTTCTTGATTAATACCTTCAAGGCACCAGGGCCAGACAACTTCAACAGTAAGTACTTCCCGTACATGTGGGACTACATTAAGTAGGATATCATCAAGGTGATTAGGTGGCTGCTTTAGGGTGGCAATATGGTGCGGGCTGCAAACCACACTTTCATAAAATTGATACCCAAAAAGAAAGACGCGGGATGCATGAATGATTATAGGTTGATATGCTACTGCTCTACAATATACAAAATATGGGCGAAGCTGCTTGTTGGGAGGTTAAAGAAATGGTTTCCGAGCATAATATATGAGGAACAATGTGCATTCATAAAGGGATGGAAGATAGATGATTGTTCCCTCCTGGCAGCTAAATTTCTCACTGGTTTCAACACTAAGAACTCTAACTCTAAGGCATGCCTCAAGATAGACCTCATGAAGGCCTATGATCACATACGTTGGGACATAATGTGGGACATAATGGTGGCTTTGGGTTTCTCTAGAAGATGGATAAGCCTCATTAAATAGTGTATAACCACTACTTCCTTTTATGTGTTGTTGAATGGAGGTCCTGTGGGTATGTTTAGGGCTTTGAACAGGCTTCGACAAGGAGACCCCTTATCTCCCCTTCTCTTCACCATGGTTATGGAGGGGATCACCATGATGATTAGGGAAGCGGAGCAAAGAAATGTCATCAGAACTTTCAAGATCAAAGGTACTAAAGTCAAAAGCCATCTAATCTTTGTAGATGACATCATGCTGTCCTCCACAGGCCATGCTAAGAGACTAACTGAATTCAAGAGACTACTAGAATGTTTCGGAAGAGCCACCAGCCTATATATCATTGATATCAAGTCAAGGGTATACCTATCAAAATTGTGTGATAATAGAAGAGGAAGATTAAGAAGGGCGACGAGCCTACGATGTGGATGTCTTCCTACAAGATACCTTGGTCTACCTATTGCGGGGGGGGAGAGGTGTCTCTGGTGACTTCTTAATGTGCCTAGACAAAGTCAGAATTAAGATTGAAGGGTGGACGGGTATCCATATGTCTATAGCGGGGAGAATCATGCTGACGCGCTCACTAATACAAATGATGGTACGTTTCTGGAGCGAGATGTGCATACCTGCTAATCCAACAACATATAGGATCACTAGGATGATAACAAACTTCATATGGGGAGGTAAAATGCATAATGTAGCATGGGAGATGATCGCTAAAAGGTATGACCAGGGTGGATTGAACCTGAGCAAGGTGGAAGATATCATCACGGTGGGCAACCATCGTAGGTTGGATAGATTCCTCATGGAGGGAGATGGTGTCTGGGTCAGATGGATGAGAAGGCGATATGGGTGCACCCCACATACTAGCACTGACTCTTCTAGGATTTGGGAAGCCTTATACTCCTCATGGCGACAAAGTGGTCATATGTACTATGTGGATATCAATGGTCTCTTCAGGTTCAATGGATAATAAAAACCATGGATCCACAAAGATACAGGGGAGCAGGTTTCTTGGTACAAACTATTATGGGGCAGAGGGCATGTCCCAAAATGGAGCGTGACTTGCTTCAAAGACATCCTTGGTAAAATCCTCACAAAAGATAGGATGGATAGATGGGGCATCAACACTAATGAGAGATGTTGTTTCTGTTCTGAAGACAAAAACCATGATCACCTTTTTCATGAATGCAACAAAGTCAAATATGTGTGGTCTTTGATTTGGCTCCAAAATGGATGGGGAACGTTCATGTCTAAAAGTCTGAGGGATACCATGGAGCAGATAAAGACGAAGTAGGAATGATAGAGAGCTGGCTTTTGGTGGTCTTTGCTTCACTAGTGTCTACTTTAATGTTTGGAAAGTCAGGAATCGGGTGGTGCACAACAGATCAACGAACCTAGACATCTTTCAGTTTGTAGCTAGAGATATAGGGGCGGTGTTAAAGGCCAAAAAAGGCCTTGACAAAGGGGTTAGCCCTATAGCCCGTTTAGATTGGGGCTTTTTGTAGAGTCAGCCTGAGTATACTTTTGTAAGTGGTCTTGTACATTATAGCCCTGCTATACCACTCTTTTGGAAATATATTTACCTATTTAAAAAAAAGATATTCAAATTTATGAATATTTTTTGGAACTTGTATGTATATTATTGTTTTTTTGATATGCATATAATGTGGACTCATATAACATATTTGAAACATTAAAGGTAGTTCACAAAATCACAAGATGTCACACTCTTCCTCTTTATTCCAACATCTAGGATCAAACTTCTAATAACTTTTTTGGCTCATTGAGATAATGACATGGTATTACAATTAACTCATTAAGGTCGTCGTGAAGGAAATGATGGTCACTATTAATAATATGAAGACGACACATAAGATCATACTGAATGAAGTCACACATTATCCAAATTAAGTGTTATTTTTTAAAAGCAACAATGATGATTTCTTATATTCAATAAATAAAATACTATATTATTATGTTTTAAGAAATAGTAAAATTATGCGATTAATCATAAACTAGATTTTTAGAGAAGCATTTCTTTATTGATAAAAATTTCAATTTTTGCACTTAAATAACCATACATGGGACACTTTTTGTAATACTATCCTTATAAGAATATAAGGGAACAAAATGTTACTTTATGAGTGAGAAAATTTTGTTATTCGTTCTATGAAAATAGTGTCCCATGTGTGCTTATGAACTAAAATAACTACCCATGGGACACTATTTGTAATATTATCCTTGTAAAGAATATGGGGGAACAAAAATTACTTTAAGGGAAAGAATTTTTTTTATCCATTATAGTATAATCCTCTGGAGCCTTTGACACCTTCTATTCCATGGAAATGGTGGTCGAATGCAGCTTAATATATATACACATGTATAATGCAAAGGATCTTGATAGACTATATTACACATCAATGTTATCATGCAATGAAATTTGTTTAATGTTTTGTAGTTTTTTTTTAGAAAAATCCATTCACTCATATTCCTTTTATGAATTTGCATTGTTGTATGTTGGTCATAAAGAATAAATAGGTCAATTGTATGTTTAAATCAATATTATTTGAAATGTGGGAAGTCTTGAATAGATACAAAATTTTCACATATGTTACTATAGTTGTCATTTTTTCTACTATTGTATACTTTACAATGATATTCCCGAAATTATGTTCTAATGTTGTGTTTCGTTAATTATATTTTTCCTTAAACAATATGTGCATTTCTTGTATCATTTTACTAAAGTAGGGGGTGTATTAGTAGTCTCGAATGAAAAAAGAACTGTATACATGAATAGATTTGTGTAAGTCTTTTAAGTAGAAAACTACTAGAAGGGAATAGATTCATATGAAATAGGAAGTTCATGGATTTTATTTAAACAAAAATGGCAACTCTTTTCATACTTTCACCTAGGCTTGAACTTGAGAGCTCTTGGTAATAAACCAAGGATCTAAACCATTCGAATGTCCAATCTTAGATGTTAATGCATGAACGTTTCCCCATAAAAAGCATCTTTCTTTTAACAGTGTTAAAAGAGGACCAAAAGAATTTTAAAATATTGAAGTTTTCTCTATTGATGACCATGATAAGAAATTCTTTGATGTATGCAAACTTGGAATTTCACACTAGTTCTAGTTTGTGACTATGATTGAGGACATATATTCATTATTATGTAGGGATTTCATTCCACGTCTACAACTATTGATAAAAGCAATGCTAGATTGAATGGTACATGAGAATTCAACTTTTATTCTCATTGTGATCTATCTCTTATCATGAAGTTGCCTACCATAGTCTTTGGTTCTTGATAGCTTAAGAAACATGAGGAGAACTACGCAACTCATGACCTGGAGTTAGCATATGTAGTTCTTGCCTTGAAGATTTAGAAGAACTTTTAGTATGGAGATAAGTGTCAAATCTTCATATATCACAAGAACCTATAGTACATATTCTAAAAGTAGTAGCTGAACATGAGGCAAAGATGGTCGATGGAGTTGATCAAGGATTATGACTGCACAATTGAGTATGAACATAGAAGGGAAAATGTAGTGGCTGATGCAGAAAGTCATCTTTGTCATCATCTGCAGACCAAGCTCAATTGTACTCCATGGCTTTTCATAAGCGTGATATCTTGGTGTCTCTTAGATATATGAATATACAACTAGGAGTCTCCGTATTAGGAGGTTTGTTGGTACAATTCCACATCAAACCAACATTGAGGCAACAAATTGGAGATGCCTAAAATGATGATACTATGACACAAAGAATCAAGTCATAGTTTGGAAGTAAGAGGAATGATGGGTTTCATGAGACAAACGATGGAGCAACATGTTTTCACAATCGAATAGTAGTTCCTAATGTTGGAGGTCTAAGGAAGATGGTACTTGAGGATGCTCATTCCTCAATGTACGCTATGCATCCTAGTAGTACAAAGATGTATTTTAATCTCAAGAATTTGTATTGGTGGACATGTTTGAAAAAGTACATGACTGAGTTTGTGGCCAAATGTTTAATTTATTAGCAAGTCAAATATGAACATTAAAAGCATGTAGGAACGTTGCAACCCTTACCAACTACTCAGTGGAAATTGGGCCATATAACCATGGACTTCATGGTTGGTCTACCTAGGTCAGACAAGGGTCATGATTCCATTTGACTGATTCTTGATAGATTAACAAGCAGTCTCACTTTATAGTGGTCAATACCATCTATACAGTAGAGAAGTTAGACAAATCAATGTTGATGAGATAGTTTGTCAACATGGAATACCCGTTACCATAGTATTAGACAAAGGTCCTCAATTTATAAGAAAGTTTTGGGAACGTCTACACAAAACGTTCAGAATACAATTAAAGTTTAGTATAACCTCCTACCCGTTGATAGATGTCCTATCTGAAAGAACCATACAAATGTTAGAAGATCTGTTGAGAGCATGTGTGCTTCATTTCTTGGAAGTTGGGATGTTCACCTAAGCTTGATTGAGTTTGCCTACAATAATAGTTACCATAGGATCATAGACATGGCACCGTATGAGTCTATGTACAATAGGCTATGTAGGTTGCCTCTTTGTTGGTATGAATTTGGTGAATATCAATTGTTGGGTCTAGATCTTGTTCAACAAATCAAAGAAAAGATCAAGGTGATTCAAAAAATAGTTGAATGCAACACATCATATAAGAAAAAGTCTTATGCAAATAATTTCCATAGAACATTAGAGTTCCAAGTTGAGATTGTGTGTATCTCAAGGTTTCCTCTTAGAAGGGTGTGTCTAGGTTTAGGAAGAAGGGTACATTGCCTCCTAAGTTTATGGGACCATCCCCTATCATAGCTCAAGTTGGAAATATGGCTTACATGTTGGAGTTTCCGCCAAAGTTGTACTAGTTACACAACATGTTTCATGTTTTGATGTTGAGGAAGTGCCATCCGATACAGAGAAGACATTGAAAACTGTAGAGCTAGAGTAGAAGGAGGATTTACCAACATTGGAGTTCTTGTTTTTTTAATCTTAGATAGGTGAGTGAAAAATCATAGGAAGAAGGATGTAGCTTGAGTGAAGGGGTTATAGCATCATCATGATGTAAAGGAGGTCATGTGGGAGTTAGAATATGAGATGCGTAGGAATTACCCTTCTTATTTGACAAGGATTTTAGGAGTAAAATCCATGTTAGGGTTATATGGTTGTAAGGCCCCCTGACCTTTCTTAACTTATAAACATAATTGTTTGGATTAAAATCCATGCTAGGGTTTTATAGTTGTAAGGCCCCTTGACCTTAACTTATAAACATAATTGTTTGGATTGATTGGACATTGGGATGGAAATCAAACCAATCTCTATTTGTTCTAAATATACAAACTTTGCAATATGTGGATATTTATGCAATTTCCCTTTTCTAGGGGGTGTAAACATAATTTTAACTCTTGCTTGAGTTGCTTCGTAATAATCTTAAAAATGTTACAATTTTACCTCTCCTTTGGATTCTTTTGAACTTTTGTTTCATGGAGTTTATATATATACTTTGTAAGGTGGTAGTGTAGTGTTTTCATCAGCTGATGGATTTTTAGTGACTGATGGTTTCTCAGTGCTCGATAGATTTGAAGTGCCTGATTACTTCTCCATGCCTGATGGTTTCTTTATGACTAGTGACTCTTTGGTGCCTGATGAAATTGCTAGCTAACTAACCAGGGAGTTCATCGGTCGATGATATAATCAATATAGTTAGTGTATACATTAATATAAAAAGTACTAACACTACAATACCTATGTACTATAGCATCCACATTGTCCATTGAACTGAATTATTGATAATAAAGTTGTGAATTGTATCTAATAAAATATTTCTGCCAATGTTGTGTTCCTAGTTAGTTTCCTAATGTTATTTTCTATACATGTATATTTATTTAGATGCTTGTGATTAACTGATTACTACTCACATGGGGATAAAATTTGTCTATTTTTAGTTCCTTCCCATTCTTCTTTAGATAATTAAATTTAGGTAAAACACTAGTGTATATGTTGAATATTATGTAAAGAAAACATTCTATCAAAAAATTATTGAAACAATCTTTCTCTTTATCTCTGTGTTTGAAAGTACTATGAGAGAACTCTACTTGTACATGAGTAAAAAACATGTCATTCTCATAGACATCTCTACAAAGCATATGATTCTTTATATTTTTCATTATATTTAGCTTTCTATATATCAAGATACATATTTTCAGTTCTCACTTGATTGTCCAAAGTTATTACTATGTTTAATCCATGTCTATTCGCCTAATCCTAGAAATAAGTTATCTTTGGTTTTACCTAATACACATACAAAATGCAAACCTCACTACCATAGATAGTTCCATTTCTAATGTCTATGTCTTGTGCATAATCTATTTTACAAGTTTGTAGGGATATTTGATGTAAATTTTAACTTTAATTCATTGCGGGAGATAAACTCTTACACCTCTTGGTAGGAAAATACCATAAACAAGATACATTGAGTCCATTTTACTACTGGTGTTCCTACTACATTTTTAGTGCATACCACCAATTTACTTGAAGTACTATATACTATATTCTAATACTTAATGCATACTTTATAATGTGCACAAAATGATAAATGTGACGAGGACCAATTTAGGTCATAGTTATGCTTAATGCCTATGTCAATATTTCTAGTTCCATTTTTTTCTTGATCATTAGAAATATTCCAAATATATATCTAAACAATAAAATACATGATAAATATTTATTTTATTTGTCAATAAATAAAAATTAAAAAAGAAATGTATGTCTCGTAGGAATTATATTTTTGTGCTAACTATTAAATGATTATTTTCACCACAAGAACCAACTTGTTGAACAATGACACAAGAACCAACCTAAGAAAAGGAAAATATAATAATAGATTATGTAGAATGCCTTAACCTATTAGTATATTGACTAAATCAAATTTGAGTGAACATATTGGGTACTCAAACAAATTAACAACAATTTGGTGTACAAATAATAGGACATCAGACTTCTTATATGTGGCCCTTTCTATAAGGCTCCTTAACATTACTTAACTTATAAATATAATTGTTTGACTTAATTGGATGTCACACTTGAAAACAAACCAGAACCTATTTGTTCTAAATATACAATCTTTGCAATATGTGGACCTTTATGCAATTACCATTTTTGCGGGCGAAAACATAATTTTAACACTTATTTGAGTTGCTTAATTAAAAAGATTCTTACAATTTTACTTCAGTTTGGATGCTTTTGAACTTTACTTTTTTGGAGTTTATATATATAGACTTAGTGAGGTGGTAGTTAGTGTTTTTGTCAGCTGATGTATTTTTAGTGAGCGATGGTTTCTCGATGCCTGATGAATTTTTAGTGCCCGATTGCTTCTCTATTCTTGATGGTTTCTCTATGATTAGAAAGTCTTTGATACCAGATGGAATTGTTGGATAACTAACTAGGGAGTTTATTGAATGACTTAGTTCTTGGTGGCCAATGAGTTTTATTTGATGATCAGACAACTACTCTTGTGCCTGACAAGATCCTTGCTTAATGGCGAGATTGATCTACAAAAAACCTCCACTCACCTATATATACCCCCTCTTCTTTTATCTTTCTTGTCTCATCTCTTACGAGCTTGGCGGTGCGATCCAAAAACTGATGAGAACCCATCGGGGTCAACTATTGTGGGTTTTTCATGCTTGCATGTTCAAGTTCGTGTTTTCCTTGGACTGATCTAAGGTTGTTGATCATGTCTCTTGCTTCAATTATGCACAATCCTTACTTCTCTACCCATTTTAATTGTTGTTCTTCATTTTCTTAGTTTCTATGGCCGAATTCCATGGTATCTTCTTGCTAGAAAACCTACTCATATGGGTTGAGAATTCTCTTTTCTTCTATACTTCCTCTAGAACCACCTTGTTCTTACTAAGAGGAGGCATTCTTGGAAGTTTAGTGGATCAAGCTTGATGTTTTTTTGCTAATTTCAAAGCTTTACCCTTCTTATACTTTAATTTTCTCCTCTACCAGGTGAGTGATATAACTTTTAGTATATTTCTTGCCTACATTCTATATGGATGCCATTAATCTTGCTTCAGAAACTCTTAGAATGATAAAATATGGTCTTTTTAGTAGTGTTTTACATAGTAGGTTGATGATACAAGTTCTTAAGTTGTATTTAATCTTCATGATCAATTTCTTGTTGTATATTGAACTCTTCTTTGACTATGAAATATCTAAAATGTCTGAAGATAAGTGCTTCAACTTCAACATACCATGCATATGAAGCTTTGGTACCCAAGAGGTAAATTAATTTTACCTACATGCTATGCCATACAGTTTGTTGATCATATTGTGTAATGGTAGGACCTAAAATTATAGTTATGAAGTTGTAATGATGGTTGAATGAAACTCTAGTAATGGAAGTGGCTCAACTATTATATATTATAAATGTATGAGCACTTATGCCTAGAGGGACATGAAATATTTTTTGTACGTTTTATATCTCCTGAGGTTGCAAACCCAAATAATTTGTACAATCTATAGGGTGTATGTATGTAACTTGATTGATCCAGTCAAAATGCTTAACTAGATTAAATAATAAGTGTAACCCTAATGTAGTAGTGCCATGTGACTGTAGATCTATTCCAGTGTCAAATCTTGTTGGATAATCAAACGAGTAATTCAAAAAGAGATCAGAGTCATATGCTATTGAGTATATGTGGGTGCAGGGAGGATATATCCCTATCAACCTAATTACTAGGTTTTGGAGAGTGATTGAGGTCGTGTCTCTGATGTGGATATGATTGAGAGAGACTACAGTTGTAACTCAATTTTGAGGGATTATACCCTAGTTTCTGATGTTGTGGTCTATGTACCGAGGATGGACTAGGTTGTTTAGTAGTTGGGTTGATATGCCACTAAGGATGCGACTCATACAGTTTGAGGGGAAGAGATCTGTAGGATTTTAGCTATCCTAGATCTTATAATGGGATAATTTTGACTTTGTAGCGGTCATCTAGTAGTTTATGTGGTACTTCTCAAACTACCCAGGGCTTAATACAATATGTAATTCAGTTGTGTAGTATAACCGTTAGGGTTATTGGGGGAATCACATCCAATGGCAATCCTTAAGGTGTTTCTCTTTTATTTATAGGTGATTTATAATGCTGTAAGAGAAATCAACAATATTTGTAAGTCTATCTACGCCTGATCTATTCAACCGTGTGATACTATCTATCCTAACTACTTAAAGCACATAATGTTCCTATACGTAATGAGTGTTATTAGAGGTTATATCATTCCTATGAGACATGAGTCTCAGCTTGTGGCTTTCCACACCCATTTTAGGTGATCAACAACAATGGTACACACAGAGCGGTGAGGTGACATATTTTGAAGATCTGTAGATTTAGAGAGGTTGCTTGTCTTTGTAGAGTCTTAGAGTTATCCCCATACTTTCAGGTCTAGGTGGGGAATTTTCTGTATCATGTATATCAATTTCTTCTTATGCTAAATAGTACATCTTGTAAATATGTGGACATGATTTCTTATAACGGGCTATGGATGAGGCCATGCAACTCATTTAAAGTTACTTGGGACATATCTGTATGTACGTGAACTAGGACCTTTGTGTTAATGTCTCTAGTTATGGTTGGAAATTTTGTGTGGTTTTAATTTTGTACCTTTTTTGTAATGTGCGTACTTAGTGTTGATCACCATTTTTAGTATTGAATAATCTCACTTAGTGTGGATGGTTTCCACACTTGCAATCTAGATGACAACATGAAAGTAAATATGATGAACTACAGGACAAGGAGAACATGAACTCAACCCTTTCTATGCCTTTGAAAGATACTGTTCTTGCATTAAGCATAAGACCCTTTCAGAATAGCTTGCATTTTAACAAAGATGGTTAAGCTATTGAAGAATAACCCAACCAAGTAGTTGTTCTCAACAATTATTACTTATATGACAATTGTATAGAATTAAATAACATATTTTTTGTAGTTATTTTATGAGTAAGATAATGATTGTTACCCACAACATATGATTGTTTCACCAAATATCACATGATTCACGGGCTAGTTGAAAAAAGAAATCATAATTTTTAACAAAGTGAACATACAATCCAGCCAAAACCCAACATTGTGGATGGATGATACGAAAAGAAAGTGGATTACCTCTTCCCTATTATAACTTGGAATAGATTCTAAGATTAGTAACTCTGATCCATGGGGAAGGTGTAACAACTTTAAAAAACAAGGTCTTGGTAATAAATTGGGAAAATAGGATCATACTAAGCCTAGAAAACTCAACCATCATACTTACATGTTTATCCTTGTTTTATGTTATGCTCATAAGATCCATACAACTCGTGCATGATGTATCTTTACACCATAAAAGGATATATATATATATATATGTCTATGATAAATGCATACTCATCTTAGTTGTAGGACATTTTGGCCTAGTTTTGCATTTATATGTCTTAGTTTTTATTAAAATAACTTTATTTTATTTTGTGAAAAGTTTACATTAACTTGTTAGAATTTGATACTTTTCTCAACATGGTTAGTCTGTGAAAAGTTTACATTAACTTGATATTTAGGTTTGATGATCAAAGCTATCAATCTCTACCTAGGTTGCTTAGACACCAAGAAACAGATCTCAATTATATATGTGGCATGAGTCCAATTACAAACACCTAGATGTGATACCCATAATGCACCTACACAAAATCTCATTTCGACCCCATTCCAATGAAGCCTTACTAGTTTCTTCCACGAGTAGAAAAGAGGATGGATCATTTTTTAGCCGGATGACCTCTTTGGCAAGAGTATCTTACCTCTCGAGGTTATTGAGCCATCTACATGCTTACATATCTTGATTAATAGACCTCTCTCATGCAAATAATCGACCTCTACTTAGAGAGAAGTGGCGAGCAAACGACAGCTTAGTGGTGATTGTCCTCTAGCTGCTCAAACCCTATGCAATTGACCTAGGTGATCGACCTCTACAATTCAAGGGCAACTGATCTCTCTCTTAGGTGCAATTGAACTCTTCACCAAGCTATTCATGGTCCACCCACTCTATCCATAGCTTAGGGTTAATACCTAGTAGATAGAAGAAAGGAAGGAGTTTGTCAGTTGCACACCATGAAGAGCTACTTCCTATCTACAACCATGATGGTGATCGTGTCTTACTCCTCCAGTGAAAAAAGAATAAAGGAAGGAGTTTGTCAACACACCATGAAGAGATACTTCCTATATACAACCATGACAGTGACTATGTCTTCTTACTCCACTTGTTGAATTAATCTAGCTATCTCGAGGGAGTAGTCTTTTCACAAGTGTGTGGGGATTAACCCCATTACCAAAATTCTATTATTTATTTCAATGTTCCATTTCTTGTACGAATCTCATTTAATTCCTTTCTAATCGTTTAATGCTTGTTTTGTGGGTAAATCGCCCACTTCATGTGATTTATTATAATATTAGGCTGAAAGAACTTTGGTGTTTGAGATAATTATGGATGGAAATTCTATAGAGTATTGAATACATGATCTATAAGTATCAAGACATCAAGTTTATAGTGATATTCACTTATGCATTTTCCTCACATCAAAAGAATCAAAATTACAAATTCTCAAGAGTAGTGAATACATGATCTATAAGTAAGAAGACATCAAGTTTATAGTGATATTCACTTATGCATTTTCCTCACATTGAAAGAATGAAATCTGCATACATCAAATTTAATTTCATTCGTTCTTGATGTGAAAAAGGTGTGTAGATGTGAGTGGTTGTGGCAAAACCCAATTCCACCCCAGTGTCTTTCATCATTAATCTAGATCCAATTTTATTTCAATTGTTTACTTTTCCTTGCAATTAGTTTAAGTCAACCTAATAAAATCTCAAATTTAAATATTACTTTTTGTTCAAATGGATAAAGGCTAGGAATATTCTTAAAAAGGTTTTCTTTTGATATTAAATCCTCGACTATACTAAGATAACAACTGTAACGTCCCAGGATTGGAGGACTTGGATAACATGATCTTAAAAGGAATGATTGGACTACCCAGATCACCAAGGTGCACCTCCTTTTCTAGGATCCCATCTCTAAAGAACTCCATAGTTAAGCTTGCTCGGCTTGGAGTAGTATTAGGATGGGTGACCAGTCAGGAAGTTGACTCCGGCTTGTATGTGAGGACAAAGCACACATTTAAGGCTAGTGGTGGTATGTGGGGCCAGTAGTCATTCCTAAAACTCTACTAGAGCCTTGGGCAGTGGGTCCAGGCGTTACAAATGATATCAGAGCCATAACCCCTCCAGTAGGTGGGGCCCACATGGGAATGTGGCATGCCAGTCTTGAGCCATGCGGTCTAGGCATGTAGGAAACGGCTTTCCATGGTAGACATAGCCACCCTTGCGCTGGTATTCCATGATCGGGACTTGGGTGTCCATGGGCTATTGCGGGTCTGCACTGAAATGGGGTCAGATTATGAGTCCATATAATTGAACCTTGACGAGGACGTCAAGAGTCTAAGTAGGGGAGATTGTAACATCCCAAGATTTGAGGCCTCAGATAGCATGATCTTAAAAGGAATGATTGGACTACCCATATCACCAAGGTTCACCTCCTTTTTTGGGAGCCCATCTCTAAAGAACTCCATAGTTAAGCGTGCTCGACTTGGAGTAGTACTAGGATGGGTGACCAATCGAGAAGTTGACCCTGACTTACACGTGAGGAAAAAGCATGCGGTTTAGGCTAGTGGAGGTCTGTGGGGCCAGTCGTCATTCCTGAAACTCTACTAGAGCCTTGGGCAGTGGGTCCAGGTATTACAACAACTGTTTACTTGCAGATGGTATTAATGCATGTTTGTTTAAATAAAAATCTAGGGATTCTTCAATGGGTAAATTTTTTTAGTGTGACATTCCCTATATTAATGTAATTATATTCCTTTTAGTTGTGTTGATGTTGAAATGTTTCTTGGAATACTATTTCTTCACATCCAATCTTAGAATGTTAATATTATACTCATTTTAGTACTCATAAATCAAAACTTGTTATTTTTGTAGATCAATATATCTTTTTTATGTAATATTGTAATAGAATAAGCATAACATCAACATTAATAGAGAACAAATAAACACACATAATGATGTCCACTGAGTAGTTACAATTATTTGGGAAGTTGACCCTGACTTACACGTGAGGACAAAGCATGCATTTAAGGCTAGTGGTGGTCTGTGGGGCCAGTCGTCATTCCTGAAACTCTACTAGAGCCTTGGGAAGTGGGCCCAGACATTACGACAATTGTTTACTTGCAGATGGTATTAATGCATGTTTGTTTAAATAAAAATCTAGGGATTCTTCAATGGGTAAATTTTTTTAGTGTGACATTCCCTACATTAATGTAATTATATGCCTTTTAGTTGTGTTGATGTTGAAATGTTTCTTGGAATACTATTTCTTCACATCCAATCTTATAATGTTATTATTATACTCATTTCAGTACTCATAAATCAAAACTTGTTATTTTTGTAGATCAATATATCTTTTTTATGTAATATTGTAATAGAATAAGCATAACATCAACATTAATAGAGAACAAATAAACACACATAATGATGGCCAATGAGTAGTTACAATTATTTGGTTATATGACCTGAGACACATCAAATAATGATTATAAAAGGAATATTTCTACAATTGATAAAAAGAAATTCCAATTATTATTTGGTATCAGTATTGAGATAAATAATAAATAGAATGATATTCTAAGAGAGTTTTGACTTGATGTCATATGGTTTTGGATATGCGCTAAACATGAGATCATATGTATAATAAGAGTATTGATTCTTTTTATGTCCCTAGTCGATTATTATTGTGGATATTATAGAACAATAATAAACACCAAACTAGAATGTATTGTGAGTGATGGCTATACCACTTTAGTCATGATATTGTATTTCAACCCTGATATATGGGTTGTTGTTAGATAAAAATTTGTATTGGATAGAACCACATTGAATTTGACACATGGAAGTTATATAATAACATTTTAGTGTCATATCTCAATGTGATGGTGGTGACAATGATCCTTACACTAACATTAATAAAGTAACACATGTTTTTCTTTGTGCTCTAGCCACTATCACAATGTTCTCTAAATAAGATTTGTCAAAAAGGTAGTGATTGGGTGCACTGTTACACATGGCGAATATTGCTAGTGATGTAGAAGGAACTTGTTCCTCCTTTGGAGTGATACCCCATCCACTTGATAAATGTGACTAAGAAATGCATGGCCATGCTCATGTGAGCCAATATATGATATTCATGTCATGATATCTAGAATACTCTTCTCTAGTTTAGGGAATAATGTTCAATTCTAAGAGGATGACATTAAATGTCTTAGTTTCACTCAGGACAACTGTGACAAAGGGAATATATGGTTATGGAAACATTGGTCAGTTTATAAGTTGTAGTTATTATCCAACACATTCTTATTTCTCAGGTGGTAATGATGTGTGGCTGGACACTAATATTTCCTTGTGTTGTTTTGAGCATCACTACCAATGTAATTAGGAATCTATCAGGTCACACACATAAGGATGCATAAGGTAATTGAAGTTCATAATCAAAGAAATGAATAAAATGGTTCTAGATCATTAACAAGCTAATT
This sequence comes from Alisma plantago-aquatica, assembly GCA_963693085.1. Classification (NCBI taxonomy): domain Eukaryota; kingdom Viridiplantae; phylum Streptophyta; class Magnoliopsida; order Alismatales; family Alismataceae; genus Alisma; species Alisma plantago-aquatica. The sequence goes on from OY856411.1 coordinate 290,713,493, forward strand.
TCCTATTTGACCAGTTGACTGGAATGTATGCTCAACTGGTCAGATTGATGGGTCAGTGGATCAATTGATAATCAGTTGGTTGACTGAATTTTGTGTTGGACTGGTCCGGTCAGCCGATCGGGTAACCTAGCCATATGAATGGAATTTAACAAGGTCTCAAATTAGAAAACTTATTTATATTTTTATTTGAAATGACTTGATTGTCCGATCAATAACTTGGTCAGATTAACAAAATGCTTTTTGATTCAAGTAGGATTTATCATCCGTCATGTAACTTAATCAATTGATCAGAATTCCATTCCAAGTTTTTAGTATTGGGCTATTTTTGGGATTGTAATTCAGAAGGGATTGCAATTAGGGTTTTCTAAGAACATGACTATCTGTCCCAAAGGGTTTGAATCATCTTTTGAGACAACTTGTGAAACAAGTAAGTACTTCCAGTACATGTGAGATTACATTAAGCAGGATATCATCTAGGTGATTAGGTGGCTGCTTTAGGGTGTCAATATGGTCCGGGCTGCAAACCACACTTTCATCAAACTGATACCCAAAAAGAAAGATGCGGGATGCATGAATGATCATAGGCCGATATCCTGCTGCTCTGCAATCTACAAAATATGGGTGAAGCATCTTGTTGGGAGGTTAAAGAAATGGTTGCTGAGCATAATATCTGAGGAACAATGTGCTTTCATAAAGGGACGGAAGATAGCTAATTGTGCCCTCCTGGAAGCTGAATTTCTCACTGGTTTCAACACTAAGAACTCTAAATCTAAGGCATGCCTCAAGATAGACCTCACGAAGGCCTATGATCACATATGTTGGGACATAATGTGGGACATAATGGTGGCTTTGGGTTTCTCTAGCAGATGGATAAGCCTCATCAAGTAGTGTATAACCACTACTTCCTTTTATGTGTTGTTGAATGGAGGTCATGTGGGCATGTTTAGGGCTTTGAACGGGCTTCGACAAGGAGACCCCTTATCCCCCCTTCTCTTCACCATGGTTATGGAGGGGATCACCATGATGATCAGGGAAGCGGAGCAAAGAAATGCCATCAGAACTTTCAAGATCAAAGGTACTAAAGTTAAAAGCCATCTAATATTTGCAGATGACATCATGATGTTCTCCACAGGCCATGCTAAGAGACTAACTAAATTCAAGAGACTACTAGAATGTTTTGGAAGAACCACCGGCCTATATATCATTTATATCAAGTCAAGGGTATACCTATCAAAATTGTGTGATAATAGAAGAGGAAGACTAAGAAGGGCGATGAGCCTACGATGTGGATGTCTTCCTACAAGATACCTTGGTCTACCTATTGCGGGGAGGAGAGGTGTCTCTAGTGACTTCTTAATGTGCCTAGACAAAGTCAGAATTAAGATTGAAGGGTGGACGGGTATCCATATGTCTATGGCAGGGAGAATCATGCTGACCCACTCAGTGATACAAATGATGGTACGTTTCTGGAGCGAGATGTGCATACTTCCTAATCCAACAACAGATAGGATCACTAGGATGATAATGAACTTCATATGGGGAGATAAAATGCATAATGTAGCATGGGAAATGATCGCTAAAAGGTATGAGTAGGGTGGATTGAACCTAAGCAAGGTGGAAGATATCATCACGGCGGGCAACCATCGTAGGTTGGACAGATTCCTCATGGAGGGAGATGGTGTCTAGGTCATATGGATGAGAAGGAGATATGGGTGCACCCGACATCCTAGCACTGGCTCTTCTAGGATTTGGGAAGCCTTATACTCCTCATGGTGACAGAGTGATCATATGTACTCTGTGGATAGCAATGGTCTCTTCAGGTTCACTGGACAACAAAAACCATGGATATACAGAGATAAAGGGGAGCAAGTTTCTTGGTACAAACTATTGTGGGGCAGAGGGCATGTCCCAAAATGGAGTGTGACTTGCTTGAAAGACATCCTTGGTAAACTCCTCACAAAAGATAGGATGGCTATATGGGGCATCAACACTAATGAGAGATGTTGTTTCTTCTCTGAAGACAAAAACCATGATCACCTTTTTCATGAATGCAACAAAGTCAAATATGTGTGGTCTTTGATTTGGCTCAAAAATGGATGGGGAACGTTCAGGTCTAAAAGTCTAAGGGATACCATGGAGCAGATAAAGACAAAGTGTAGGAATGATAGAGAGCTGGCTTTTGGTGGTCTTTGCTTCACTAGTGTCTACTTTAATGTTTGGAAAGTCAGGAACCGGGTGGTGCACAACAGATCAACGGACCTTGACATCTTTCAGTTTGTAGCTAGAGATATAGGGGCGGTGTTAAAGGCCAAAAAAGGCCTTGACAAAGGGGTTAGCCCTATAGCCCGTTTACATTGGGGCTTTTTGTAGAGTCAGTCCGAGTATACTTTTGTAAGTGGTCTTGTACATTATAGCCCTGCTATACCACTCTTTTGGCAATATATTTACCTATTTCAAAAAAAAAAGATATTCAAATGTATGAATATTTTTTGGAACTTATATGTATATTATTGTTTTTTGATGTGCATATAATGTGGACTCCTATAACATATTTAAAGCATTAAATGTAGTTCACAAAATCACAAGATATCACACTCTTCCTCGTTATTCCGGCATCTAGGATCAAACTTCGAATAACTTTTTTGACTCATTGAGATAATGACATGGTATTATAATTAACTCATTAAGGTCGTAGTGAAGGAAATCATGGTCACAATTAATAATATGAAGACTGCACATAAGATCATACTCAATGAAGTCACACATTATCCAAATTAAGTGGTATTTTCTAAAAGCAACAATGATGATTTCTCATATTCAATAAATAAAATACTATAGTATTATGTCTCAAGAAATAGTAAAATTACGTGATTAATCATAAACTAGATTTTTAGAGAAGCATTTTGTTTATTGATAAAAATTTCAATTTTTGCACTTAAATAACCATACATGGGACACTTTTTGTAATACTATCCTTGTAAGAATATAGGGGAACAAAATCTTACTTTATGAGTGAGAAAATTTTGTTATCCGTTCTACGAAAATAGTGTCCCATGTGTGCTTATGAACTAAAATAACTACCCATGGGACACTATTTGTAATATTATCCTTGTAAAGAATATGGGGGAACAAAAATTACTTTAAGGGAAATAATTTTTTTATCCATTATAGTATAATACTCTAGAGGCTTTGACACCTTATATTCCATGGTAGAATGTAATGGTGGTCGAATGCATCTTAATATATATACATATGTATAATGCAAATGATCTTGATAGACTATATTACACATCAATGTTATCATGCAATGAAATTTGTTTAATGTTTTGTAGTTGTTTTCTAGAAAAATCCATTCACTCATATTCCTTTTATGAATTTGCATTGTTGTATGTTGGTCATAAAGAATAAATAGGTCAGCTGTATGTTTAAATCAATATTATTTGAAATGTGGGAAGTCTTGCATAGATACAAAATTTTCACATATGTTACTATGGTTGTCATTTTTTCTACTGTTGTATATTTTACAATGATATTCCCGAAATTATGTTCTAATGTTGTGTTTCTTTAATTATATTTTTCCTTAAACAATATGTGCATTTCTTGTCTCATTTTACTAAAGTAGGGGGTGTATTAGTAGTCTCGAATGAAAAAAATAATTGTATACATGAATAGATATGTGTAAGTCTTTTAAGTAGAAAACTACTAGAAGGGAATAGATTCATATGAAATTGCTAGTTCATGGATTTTGTTTTAAAAAATTGGCAACTCTTTTCATACTTTCACCTAGGCTTGAACTTGAGATCTCTTGGTAATAAACCAAGGATCTAAACCATTCGAATGTCCAATCTTAGATGTCAATGCATGAACGTTTCCCCATAAGAAGCATCTTTCTTCTAATAGTGTTATAAGAGGACCAAAAGAATTTTGAAATATTGAACTTTTCTCTATTGATGACCATGATCGGAAATTCTTTGATGTATGCAAACTTGGAATTTCACACTAGTTCTAGTTTGTGACTATGATTGAGGACATATATTCATTATTATGTAGGGATTTCATTCCATGTCTACAACTATTGATAAAAGCAATGCTAGATTTAATGGTACATGAGAATTCAGCTATGATTCTCATTATGATCTATCTCTTAGCATGAAGTAGCCTACCATAGTCTTTGGTTCTTGATAGCTTAAGAAACATGAGGAGAACTACGCAACTCATGACCTGGAGTTAGCATATGTAGTTCTTGCCTTAAAGATTTAGATGAACTATTAGTATGGAGAGAAGTGTCAAATCTTCACATATCACAAGAACCTATAGTACATATTCTAAAAGTAGTAGCTGAACATGAGGCAAAGATGGTATATGGAGTTGATCAAGGATTATGACTGCACAATTGATTATGATCACAGAAGGGCAAATGTAGTGGATGATGTAGAAAGTCATCTTTGTCATCATTTGCAGACCAAGCTCAATTGTACTCCATGGCTTTTCATAAGCGTGATATCTTGGTGTCTCTTAGATATATGAATATACAACTAGGAGTCTCCGTATTAGGAGGTTTGTTGGTACAGTTCCACATCAAACCAACATTGAGGAAACAAATTGGAGATGCCCAAAATGATGATACTATGACACAGAGAATCAAGTCATAGTTTGGAAGTAAGAGGAATGATGGGTTTCATGAGACAAAGGATGGAGCAACATTTTTTCACAATCGGATAGTAGTTCTTGATGCTGGAGGTCTGAGGAAGATGGTACTTGAGGATGCTCATTCCTCAATGTACACTATACATCCTAGTAGTAAAGAGATGTATTTTAATCTTAAGAATTTGTATTGGTGGACATGTTTAAAAAAGGACATGACTGAGTTTGTGGCCAAATGTTTAGTTTATTAGCAAGTCAAATATGAACATTAGAAGCATGTAGGAACGTTGCAACCCTTGCCAACTACTCAGTGGAAATTGGGCCATATAACCATGGACTTGATGGTTGGTCTACCTAGGTCAGACAAGTGTCATGATTCCATTTGACTGATTCTTGATATATTAACAAGAAATATCACTTTATAGTGGTCAATACCGTCTACACAGTAGAAAAGTTAGCCAAATCAATGTTGATGAGATAGTTTGTCTACATGGAATACATGTTACCATAGTATTAGACAAAGGTCCTCAATTTATAAGAAAGTTTTGGGAACGTCTACACAAAACGTTCAGGACACAATTGAAGTTTAGTATAACCTCCTACCTGTTGATAGATCTCCTATCTGAAAGAACCATACAAACGTTAGAAGATCTGTTGAGAGCATGTGTGCTTCATTTCTTGGAAGTTGGGATGTTCACCTAAGCTTGATTGAGTTTGCCTACAACAATAGTTACCATAGGAGCATAGACATGGCACCGTATGAGTCTATGTACAGTAGGCTATGTAGGTTGCCTCTTTGTTGGTATGAATTTGGTGAATATCAATTTTTGGGTCTAGATCTTGTTAAACAAATCAAAGATAAGATCAAGGTGATTCAATAATAGTCGAATGCAACACACCATATAAGAAAAAGTCTTATGCAAATAATTGCCATAGAACATTAGAGTTCCAAGTTGGGATTGTGTGTATCTCAAGGTTTCCTCTTAGAAGGGCGTGTCTAGGTTTAGGAAGAAGGGTACATTGCCTCCTAAGTTTATGGGACCATCCCCTATCATATCTCAAGTTGGAAAGATGGCTTACATGTTTGAGTTTCCACCAAAGTTGTACTAGTTACACAACATGATTCATGTTTTGATGTTGAGGAAGTGCCATCTGATACAGAGAAGACATTGAAAACTGTGGAGGTAGAGTAGAAGGAGGATTTACCTACATTGGAGTTCTTGTTTTTTTATCTTAGATAGGTGAGTGAAAAATCATAGGAAGAAGGATGTAGCTTGAGTGAAGGTGTTATAGCATCATAATGATGTAGAGGAGGTCATGTGGGAGTTAGAATATGAGATGCATAGGAATTACCCTTCTTATTTGCGAAGGATTTTAGGAGTAAAATCCATGTTAGGGTTATATGGTTGTAAGGCCCCTTGACCTTTCTTAACTTATAAACAAAATTGTTTGGATTAAAATCATGCTAGGGTTTTATAGTTGTAAGGCCCCTTGACCTTAACTTATAAACATAATTGTTTGGATTGATTGGACATTGGGATGGAAATCAAACCAATCGCTATTTTTTCTAAATATACAAACTTTGCAATATGTGTATATTTATGCAATTTCCCTTTTCTAGGGGGTGTAAACATAATTTTAACTCTTACTTGAGTTGCTTCATAATAATCTTAAAAATGTTACAAGTTTACCTCTGCTTTGGATTCTTTTGAACTTTGGTTTTATGGAGTTTATACTTAGTAAGGTGGTAGTGCAGTGTTTTCATCAGCTGATGGATTTTTAGGGACTGATGGTTTCTCAGTGCTCGATAGATTTGAAGTGCATGATTACTTCTCCATGCCTGATGGTTTCTTTATGACTAGTGACTCTTTGGCGCCTGATGAAATTGCTGGCTAACTAACCAGGGAGTTCATCGGTCGACGATATAATCAATACAGTTAGTGTACACATTAATATAAAAAGTGCTAATACTACAATATCTATGTACTATAGCATCTACGTTGTCCATTGAACTGAATTATTGATAATAAAGTTGTGAATTGTATCTAATAAAATATTTCTGCCAATGTTGTGTTCCTAGTTAGTTTCCTAATGTTATTTTCTATACATGTAGATTTATTTAGTTGCTTGTGATTAACTGATTACTACTCAGATGGGGATAAAATTTGTCTATTTTTAGTTCCTTCCCATTCTTCTTTATATATTTAAATTTAGGTAAAACACTAGTGTATATGTTGAATATTATGTAAAGAAAACATTCTATCAAAAAATTATTGAAATAATTTTTCTCTTTATCTCTGTGTTTGAAAGTACTATGAGAGAACTCTACTTGTACATGATTAAAAAACATGTCATTCTCATAGACATCTCTACAAAACATATGATGCTTTATATTTTTCATTATATTTAGCTTGCTATATATCAAGATACATATTTTCAGTTCTCACTTGATTGTCCAAAGTTATTATTATGTTTAATCCATGTCTATTAGCCTAATCCTAGAAATAATTTATCTTTGGTTTTACCTAATACACATACAAAATACAAACCTCACTACCATAGATAGTTTCATTTCCAATGTCTATGTCTTGTATATAATCTATTTTACAAGTTTTAGGGATATTTGATGTAAATTTTAACTTGAATTCATTACGGGAGACAAACTCTTACACCTCTTGGTAGGAAAATACCATCAACAAGATACATTGAGTCCATTTAACTAATGGTGTTCCTACTACATTTTTAGTGCATACCACCAATTTACTTGAAGTACTATATACTATATTCTAATACTTAATGCATACTATATAATGTGCACAAAATGATAAATGTGACGAGGACCAATTTATGTCATTGTTATGCTTAATGCCTATGTCAATATTTCTAGTTCTATTCTTTTCTTCATCATTAGAAATATTCCAAATATATATCTAAAAAATAAAATACATGATAAATATTTATTTTATTTGTCAAGAAATAAAAATTAAAAAAGAAATGTATGTCTCGTAGGAATTATATTTTTGTTCTAACTATTAAATGATTATTTTCACCACAAGAACCAACTTGTTGAACAATGACACAAGAACCAACTTAAGAAAAGGAAAATATAATAATAGATTATGTAGAATGCCTTAACCTATTAGTATATTGACTGAATCAAATTTGAGTGAACATATTGGGTACTCAAACAAATTGACAACAATTTGGTGTACAAATCACAGGACATCGAACTTCTCATATGTGGCCCTTTCTATAAGGCTCCTTAGCATTACTTAACTTATAAATATAATTGTTTGACTTAATTGGATGTCACACTTGAAAACAAACCAGAATCTATTTGTTCTAAATATACAATCTTTACAATATGTGGACCTTTATGCAATTACCATTTTTGCGGGTGTAAACATAATTTTAACACTTATTGGAGTTGCTTAATTAAAAAGATTCTTACAATTTTACTTCAGTTTGGATGCTTTTGAACTTTACTTTTTTGGAGTTTATATATATAGACTTAGTGAGGTGGTAGTTAGTGTTTTTGTGAGTCGACGTATTTTTAGTGAGTGATGGTTTCTCGATGCCTGATGGATTTTTAGTGCCCAATTGCTTCTTTGTTCTTGATGGTTTCTCTATGACTAGAAAGTCTTGGATACCAGATGGAATTGTTGGATAACTAACTAGGGAGTTTATTGAATGACTCAGTTCTTGGTGGCCAATGAGTTTTTATCGACGAGCAGACAACTACTCTTGTGCCCGACAAGATCCTTGCTCAATGGCGAGATTGATCTACAAAAAACCTCCACTCACCTATATATACCCCCTCTTATTTTCTCTCTCTTGTCTCATCTCTTACGATCTTGGTGGTGCGATCCAAAAACCGATGAGAACCCATCGAGGTCAACTATTGTGGGTTTTTCATGCCTGCATGTTCAAGTTCGTGTTTTCCTTGGACTGATCTAAGGTTGTTGATCATGTTTCTTGCATCAATTGTGCACAATCCTTACTTCTCTGCCCATTGTAATTATTGTTCTTCACCTTCTTAGTTCCTATGGCCAAATTCCATGGTATCTTCTTGCTAGAAAACCTACTGATATGGTTTGAGAATTCTCTTTTCTTCTATACTTCCTCTAGAACCACCTTGTTCTTACTAAGAGGAGGCATTCTTGGAAGTTTAGTGGATCGAGCTTGATGTTGTTTTGCTAATTTCAAAGCTTTACCCTTCTTATACTTTAATTCTCTCCTCTACTAGGTGAGTGATATAACGTTTAGTATATTTCTTCCCTACTTTCTATATGGATGCCATTAATCTTGCTTCAGAAACTCTTAGAATGATAAAATATGATCTTTTTAGTAGTGTTTTACATAGTAGGATGATGATACGAGTTATTAAGTTGTATTTAATCTTCATGATCAATTTCTTGTTGTATATTGAACTCTTCTTTGACTATGAAATGTCTAAAATGTCTGAATATAAGTGCTTCAACTTCAATATACCATGTATATGAAGCTTTGGTACCCAAGAGGTAAATTAATTTTACCTACATGCTATGTCGTACAATTTGTTGACCATATTATGCAATGGTAGGACCTAAAATTATAGTTATGAAGTTGTAATGATGGTTGAATGAAACACTAGTAATGGAAGTGGCTCAACTATTATATATTTTAAATGTATGAGAACTTATGCCTAGAGGGACATGAAATATTTATTGTACATTTTATATCTCCTGAGGTTGCAAACCCAAATAATTTGTACAATCTATAGGGTGTATGTATGTAACTTGATTGATCCAGTCAAAATGCTTAACTAGCTTAAATAATAAGTGTAACCCTAATGTAGTAGTGCCATGTGACTGTGGATCTATTCTAGTGTCAAATCTTGCTGGATAATCAAACGAGTAATTCAAAAGGAGATCAGAGTCATATGCTATTGAGTATATGTGGGTGCAGGGAGGATATATCCCTATCAACCTAATTACTAGGTTTTGGAGAGTGATTGAGGTCGTGTCTCTGATGTGGATATGATTGAGAGAGACTACAGTTGTAACTCAATTTTGAGGGATTATACCCTAGTTTCTGATGTTGTGGTCTATGTACCGAGGATGGACTAGGTTGTTTAGTAGTTGGGTTGATATGCCACTACGGATGCTACTCATATAGTTTGAGGGGAAGAGATCTGTAGTATTTTAGCTATCCTAGATCTTATAATGGGATAATTTTGACTTTGTAGTGGTCATCTAGTAGTTTATGTGGTACTTCTCAAACTACCCAGGGCTTAATACAATATGTAATTCAGTTGTGTAGTATAACCGTTAGGGTTATTGGGGGAATCACATCCAATGGAAATCCTTAAGGTGTTTCTCTTTTATTTATAGGTGATTTATAATGCTGTAAGAGAAATCAACTATATTTGTAAGTCTATCTATGCTTGATCTATTCAACTGTGTGATACTATCTATCCTAACTGCTTAAAGCACATAATCTTCTTATACGTAATGAATGTTATTAGAGGTTATATCATTCCTATGAGACATGAGTCTCACCTTGTGGTTTTCCACACCTATTTTGGGTGATCAACAACAATGGTACACACAGAGTGGTGAGGTGACATATTTTGAAGATCTGTAGATTTAGATAGGTTGCTTGTGTTGTGTAGAGTCTTAGAGTTATCCCCATACTTTCAGGTCTAGGTGTGGAGTTTTCTGTATCATGTATATCAATTGCTTCTTATGCTAAATAGTACATATTGTATATATGTGGACATGATTTCTTATAACAGGCTATGGATGAGGCCATGCAACTCATTTAAAGTTACTTGGGATATATTTGTATGTATGTGAACTAGGGCCTTTGTGTTAATGTCTCTAGTTATGGTTGGAAATTTTGTGTGGTTTTAATTTTGTACCTTTTTTGTAATGTGCTTACTTAGTGTTGATCGCCATTTTTGGTTTTGAATAATCTCATTTAGTGTGGATGGTTGTCACACTTGCAATCTAGATGAAAACATGAAAGTAAATATGATGAACTATGGGACAGGGAGAACATGAACTCAACCCTTTCTATGCCTTTGAAAGATATTGTTCTTGCATTAACCATAAGACCCTTTTAGAATAGCTTGCATTTTAACAAAGATGGTTAAGCTATTGAAGAATAACCCAACCAAGTAGTTGTTCTCAACAATTATTACTTATATGACAATTCTACAGAATTAAATAACATATTTTTTGTAGTTATTTTATGAGTAAGCTAATGATTGTTACCCACAACATATGATCGTTTCACCAAATATCACATGATTCATGGGCTAGTTGAAAAAAGAAATCATACTTTTTAACAAAGTAAACATACAATCTAGCCAAAACCTAACATTGTGGATGGATGATACAAAAAGAAAGTGGAATACTTCTTCCCTATTATAACTTGGAATAGATTCTAAGATTAGTAACTCTGATCCATGGGGAAGGTGTAACAACTTTAAAAAACAAGGTCTTGGTAATAAATTGGGAAAACAGGATCATACTAAGCCTAGAAAACTCAACCATCATACTTACATGTTTATCCTTGTTTTATGTTATGCTCATAAGATCCATACAACTCGTGCATGATGTATCTTTACACCATAAAAGGATATATATATATATGTCTATGATAAATGCATACTCATCTTAGTTTTAGGCCATTTTGGTCTAGTTTTGCATTTATATGTCTTAGTTTTTATTAAAATAACTTTATTTTATTTTGTGAAAAGTTTACATTAACTTGTTAGAATTTGATACTTTTCTCAACATGGTTAGTTTGTGAAAATTTACATTAACTTGATATTAAGGTTTGATGATCAAAGCGATCAATCTCTACCTAGGTTGCTTAGACACCAAGAAACGGATCTCAATTATATATGTGGCAAGAGTCCAATTACAAACACCTAGATGTAATACCCATAATGCACCTACACAAAATCTCATTTGGACCCCATTCCAATGAAGCCTTACTAGTTTCTTCCACGAGTAGAAAAGAGGATGGATCAGCTTTTAGCCGGATGACCTCTTTGGCAAGAGTATCTTACCTCTCGAGGTTCTTGAGCCATCTACATGCTTACGTGTCTTGATTATAGACCTCTCTCATGCAAATAATCGACCTCTATTGAGAGAGCAGTGGACGAGCAAACGACAGCTCAGTGGTAATTAACCTCTAGCTTCTCAAACCCTATGCAATTGACCCAGGTGATCGACCTCTACAATTCAAGGGCAACTGATCTCCCTCTTAGGTGCAATTGAACTCTTCACCGAGCTATTCATGGTCCACCCACTCTATCCATAACTTAGGGTTAATACCTAGTAGATAGAAGAAAGGAAGGAGTTTGTCAGTTGCACACCATGAAGAGCTACTTCCTATCTACAACCATGATGGTGATTGTGTCTTACTCCTCCAGTGAAAAAAGAATAAAGGAAGGAGTTTGTCAACACACCATGAAGAGATACTTCCTATATACAACCATGACAGTGACTATGTCTTCTTACTCCACTTGTTGTATTAATATAGCTATCTCGAGGGTGTAGTCTTTTCACAAGTGTGTGGGGACTAACCCCATTACCAAAATTCTATTATTTATTTCAATGTTCCATTTCTTATACAAATCTCATTTAATTCCTTTCTAATTGTTTAATGCTTGTTTTGTGGGTAAATCGCCCACTTCATGTGATTTATTATAATATTAGGCTGAAAGAACTTTTGTGTTTGAGATAATTGTGGATGGAAAGTCTACAGATTATTGAATACATGAGCTATAAGTATCAAGACATCAAGTTTATAGTGATATTCACTTATGCATTTTCCTCACATCAAAAGAATCAAAATTACAAATTCTCTAGAGTAGTGAATACATGATCTATACGTAAGAAGACATCAAGTTTATAGTGATATTCACTTATGCATTTTCCTCACATTGAAAGAATGAAATCTTCATACATCAAATTTAATTTCATTCAATCTTGATGTGAAAAAGATGTGTAGATGTGAGTGGTTGTGGCGAAAACCAATTCCACTCTAGTGTCTTTCATCATTAATCTAGATCCAATTTTATTTCAATTGTTTAGTTTTCCATGCAATTAGTTTAAGTCAACCTAATAAAATCTCAAATTTAAATATTACTTTCTGTTCAAATGGATAAAGGCTAGGAATATTCTTAAAAAGGTTGTACTTTGATATTAGATCCTCGACTATACTAAGATAACAACTGTAACGTCCCAGGATTGGAGGACTCAGATAAAATGATCTTAAAAGGAATGATTGGACTACCCATATCACCAAGGTGCACCTCCTTTTCTAGGATCCCATCTCTAAAGAACTCCATAGTTAAGCGTGCTCGGCTTGGAGTAGTACTAGGATGGGTGACCAGTCAGGAAGTTAACCCCGACTTGTACGTGAGGACAAAGCACACATTTAAGGCTAGTGGTGGTCTGTGGGGCCAATCATCATTCCTGAAACTCTGCTAGAGCCTTGGGAAGTGGGTCCAGGCGTTACAAATGGTATCAGAGCCATAACCCCTCCAGTAGGTGGGGCCCACATGGGCATGTGGCATGCCAGTCTTGAGCCGTGCGGTCTAGGCATGTAGGGAACGACTTTCCATGGTTGACGTAGCCACCCTTGCGCTGGTATTCCATGATCAAGAGTTGGGTGTCCATGGGCTATTGTGGGTCTGCACTGAAATGGGGTCAGATTATGAGGCCATATAATTGAACCTTGACGAGGACGTCAAGAGTCTAAGTAGGGGAGATTGTAAAATCCCAGGATTTGAGGCCTCATATAACATGATCTTAAAAGGAATGATTGGACTACCCATATCACCAAGGTGCACCTCCTTTTCTGGGAGCCCATCTCTAAATAATACCATAGTTAAGCATGCTCGGCTTGGAGTAGTACTAGGATGGGTGACCAGTCGGGAAGTTGACTCTGACTTACACGTGAGGACAAAGTGTGCAGTTAAGGCTAGTGGTGTTCTGTGGGGCTAGTCATCATTCCTGAAACTCTACTAGAGCCTTGGGTAGTGGGCCCATGCATTACAACAACTGTTTACTTGTAGATGGTATTAATGCATGTTTATTTAAATAAAAATGTAGGGATTCTTCAATGGGTAAATTTTTTTAGTGTGACATTCCCTACATTAATGTAATTATATGCCTTTTAGTTGTGTTGATGTTGAAATGTTTCTTGGAATACTATTTCTTCACATCCAATCTTATAATGTTATTATTATACTCATTTTAGTACTAATAAATCAAAACTTCTTATTTTTGTAGATCAATATATCTTTTTTATGTAATATTGTAATAGAATAAGCATAACATCAACATTAATAGAGAACAAATAAACACACATAATGATGGACACTGAGTTGTTACAATTATTTGGTTATATGACCTGAGACACATCAAATAATGATTATAAAAGGAATATTTTTACAATTGATAAAAAGAAATTCCACTTATTATTTTGGTATCAGTATTGAGATAAATAATAAATAGAATAATATTCTAAGAGAGTTTTGACTTGATGTCATATGGTTTGGGATATGCGCTAAACATGAGATCATATGTATAATAAGAGTATTGATTCTTTTTATGTAGTAGTCGATTATTAGTGTGGATATTATAGAACAATAATAAACACCAAACTAGAATGTATTGTGAGTGATGGCTATACCACTTTAGTCATGATATTGGATTTAAACCCTGATATATGGGTTGTTGTTAGATAAAAATTTGTATTGGATAGAACCACATTGAATTTGACACATGAAAGTTATAATAACATTTTAGTGTCATATCTCAATGTGATGGTGGTGACAATGATCCTTACACTAACATCAATAAAGTAACACATGTTTTTCTATGTGCTTTAGCCACTATCACAATGTTGTATAAATAAGAGTTGTCAAAAAGTTAGTGATTGGGTGCACTATTACACATGGCGAATATTGCTAGTGATGTAGAAGGAACTTGTTCCTCCTTTGGAGTGATACCCCATCCACTTGATAAATGTGACTAAGAAATGCATGGACATGCTCATATGAGCCAATATATGATATTCATGTCATGATATCTAGAATACTCTTCTCTAGTTCAGGGAATAATGTTCAATTCTAAGAGGATGACATTAAATCTCTTAGTTTCACTCAGGACAACTGTGACAAAGGGAATATATGGTTATGGAAACATTGGTCAGTTTATAAGTTGTAGTTATTATCCAACACATTCCTATTTCTCAGGTGGTAATGATGTGTGGCTAGACACTAGTATTTCCTTGTGTTGTTTTGAGCATCACTACCAATGTAATTAGGAACCTATCGGGTCACACACATAAGGATGCATAAGGTAATTAAAGTTCATAATAAAAGAAATGAATAAAATGGTTCTAGATCATTAACAAGCTAATTTCCTATTTGATCAGTTGACTGGAATGTCTGCTCAACTTATCAGATTGACGGGTCAGTGGATCAATTGATAATCAGTTGGTTGACAGAATTTTGTGTTGGACTGGGCCGGTCAGCCAATCAGGTAACCTAGCCATATGAATGGAATTTAACAAGGTCTCAAATTAGAAAACTTATTTAGATTTGTATCTGAAATGACTTGATTTTCTGATCAGTAACTTGGTTAGATTACCAAAATGATTTTTTATTCAAGTAGGATGTTTATCATCTGTCATGTAACTTTATCAATTGATCAGAATTCCATTGTAAGTTTTTAGTATTGGGCTATTTTTGGGATTGTAATTCAGAAGGGATTGCAATTAGGGTTTCCTAAGAACATGACTATCTGTCCCATAGGGTTTGAATCATCTTTTGAGACAACTTGTGAAACAAGTTGGTCGTCATTTCTCTCTTGGAGAAAGAAGAAGAAACCCAAAGTACATTTGTTTGATTTAGGAGAAGAAAGGAGTTATGACACAATTAGTACGTCGGAAAAATCTGTTCCCCTTCATCATGGTGGCCAAGGAGTTGCACCATATTCTCCCTTATTTGTGTGGATAAAGTAGAGGTTAAGGCACACATGTAATTCCTTGGTGAATCACATTCACAATACGCTAACAAGTTGCTATGAAAAAAATATATCATCCAACAACTTGGTGGACAATTTAGATCTCTTGTCGATTTTTCATATTTCGTGGTGGCAGATCTAAATCTAGATATGGAAGATTGAGTTATGCATTAACAAAAGATGCGGACTAGTTTTTGGACAACTAGTGTGCACAAATTTATTACCTTTATCCCTTGCTATGTCATTTATCCACTGCATTTGATAGCTATATATATGACGGATCGAGTTCTTAACCAAGAGAACACACATCTAGTTGTTGGACAATGAGTTCGTGCAAAGGTATAACCTATAACCATTTTTATGTCATTTGTCCACTTCCATTTTATATCTAAAAAAATCCAACAACTAAAGTAGAAAGGGGAGATTTTTTTGTATATTTTGTTGTGCCCCCTTCTTAGAAACTCTATAGTGGTATTAAGACTGAACTTGTATGATTTTAATGTTTTGGGTTTTTGAACTGCAAACTATATGTACGATTAATTATGTACAAATTGTATCCATGATAATCGAATATCATATATGATACAAACACACAATCATATATATGTATATATATTACATATGAATATGGAATTTATATTTTTGTGGTGTGATAAGAAACATGTAATATTTCTATATTGATTTTGATCAAAATTTATCTAACATGTATATGGATCCATGACATGCCTCTCTCTATACTTTATCCATGTAATTTATATGATGTGACGATATCATCGATGTTCCATGATGGAGAGGAGGAGATAATCAGAAGCCCATGCCGAAGTGGATGGTCCTTTGAGGATTTGTGATTAAGATGCGACGATGACTCAATTAACAAGAAATGACCAAATCAAGGACTACTGGTGAGGCCAACCATGTTTCTCATCAAGAAATTAGATACCATAACAGGGACGATTTTGAATTGCATTTAGATGTGAATCTATTGGTTGCTTTTTCACCTTCTAGATCAAGTTATTGTACTAGTTGACATATCATGTTTTATCACATGTGGTGATTGTTATAGTATATGATACACATAATAATGTATTTGTACTGTTGATTGGATACTTATGGGTATATATATATTATTAACTCAACATAATATAAATGTTGAAGATGCCTTCCAAGTGAAATACACATAAAAAACTTGTTCAACTAAGTATGGGCATGCCAAACATGGTTCACAAGTAGACTCGAGGAAGTGTTATAATAAGTATATGGGTCTACTCAACAAGGTGGATATCTTATCATATTGGCCTTGGGTTGGACTTGACTAGGTGATCCTTATAGGAGTATTCCCATGAAGGTGTAAGATGGCATATACTTCATATGATGATTTAGTGACACCGAGTTGTTCAACCATCTCCATGAATTGTATGGGATGAAATTGCAAATCGTTACATACCTTAATAACTACATTGTGAGTAGTCAGTCATAGTTAACTCATGACTTGATGTATTTTGGATCTTGCCTCAGTAGAAGATTTCTCATTGTAATCTTCTAAATTAATAATGAGGGCTTTCAATTTGAATAAAATAGTGAGAGTTTAATTATTAAATTCCAAATTAATTGCATCAAATATTATTTTTTAAATTGAAACTAATTTCAAATCATTTGGTTGAGTCACATAAAATATTTACTATGCAGATCAATGGAAAATACAAACAATAATTTTTTTCATTGCAGTCAGACCTTGAGAAAGAAAGAGTAAATATGAATAACTTTAATGACTGATTCAGGATGCTGAGAGTTGTTCTCACACATAAGTGTAATCTCTATTTCATAGACACACAAATACTCAAAGAACCAACTCCAAATGTGCCTAGGGCGGAAAGGGAAGCTAATAGGTAGTTTTTTGATGACGCTATGGACATAAAATGTGTCATTTTGTGCTCCATGAATCATGAGGTTCAGAACAAAACACGAAATATGGATTTTATTGTTATGATAACAGATCTCATGAAAAATGTATACAAAACATTCAAGTCAAATGAGGTATGATGTCTCCAAGGATTTATTTAATTACATAATGTGTACAAGGTGATCTAGTTGGACCTCATGTACTCAAGTTAAATGGGTATGTGGAAAGTCTTGAAAGATTGGGATTTCTTTTAGGTCTAGAGTTTTCCACATATGTGATCCCATAATTGTTTCTGGATTCATATAAAAAATTTCATGAATTACAATCATAACAAATTTGATTAGGCTTTGAAGGGGATATTTGGCATGTTGATAAATGAAGGAAAATTCCAAATCTATGTTGATGGAGAAAAAAGGAAAATTAAAGTAAGCGAAGAATGGTTGTAAATCTAGCCAAAATTCTTTTGCACTTTGAGCAAGAGATGAAGTAGGTAAGGGAGGCATTGTCACAACTATCACCAAGTTGAACATTGGAAACAAAGATTGACCTCTCTAACTTCAAGAAATTAAAAATAAGATGTTGGGATATAGATCTCATCTTTAAGTATATATGTTATAGAAATAATCTTAACTACTTCTTAATCATGGGTATTGGATACCATATTTGGATATTACCTATGCTTCAATATGCTAGATCTGAAAAGAAGTAGATTCTAAAACAATTCTGAGTGGGTAACTATGTGTTGCAAATGAGTAAGAGTTGCTTCCATTGATGTAGCCGCATTCTACTTATCTCTCCCTAGTTAGCTTGTAATAGAGTTAAAGAAATGTTACAATGTACCTTCCATGAATAGAAACATTTTCTACATATCTTGTATAGACAAGAATGGTTTTGAATTACTAACAAAGAATGATTGATTTTCTGTTTCAAAAGATGATATATTCTATCACAGTTCCCCTATGTCTTATGGTATTTAGTTAATTGATCTTGAGACACATGTATATAACATTAATACCAAGAAGTTAAAAATCACTAACTCAAACAAAATTTAACTTTGACACTATCATCTAGGGCATGTAAATGAGAAGCACATTTCTGGACTCCACAAAGATGGTTATCTGGTCTCTTCTAATTTTGAATCAATAGAGACATGAGAGTCTTGTTTATTGGTCAAGATGGCAAAAGAACCTTTTGATGGAAATTGTGAGAGAGTGATGACTTACAGGACTCATACATACTACGTGTGTGGACCTTTTAGCACTAGTGCTACAAATGGGTATTGATACTTCAACACATTAACTGATTACTTCACTAGAAATGGATATGTGTATCTTATGAAATGCAAACCATGGTCCTTTCAAAAGTTCCCAGAATTCATGAACAGAGTACACAATCAACTTGGCAAAAAATATAGCACATTGATTAGATTAAGGTAGTGGATACTTAAGACACGAATTTGAGTCCCTCTTGAGGGATTGTGGTATTGCATCACAATTGACCCCACTAGGAACACCACATAATGGTGTATTAGAAATAAGGAATCACACGTTGTTGGACTTGGTATGTTAAATGATGAGTTTAGATAATCTTGCAATTTCTATTTCATGATCTTGAAACTGCCATATTTGCACTGAGTACCTTCAAAATCCTTTGAAAAGACACCACATGAGATATATAATGGGAAACATTCAATATGCCTTTCATGAAAGTTTGGGGATGTGAAGATCATATGAAGAGGCAATTATGTGAAAATCTTGGACCCAGATCGAATAAATATATCTTTGTTGGGTACACTAAGGAAACTAAGGGTTACTATTTATATATTCCATTGGACAACAAAGTGTTTTTTGCTAGAGCTATTGTATCCCTTAAATAGGAATTTATTTTTATAGGAAATAATGGGAGGAAAGTAGAACTTGAAGAAGTTCAAGACCAACAAGATAACATTGAACTAATAGAGGTAGATAAGTACAAGAGGAACCAAAACGTTGTGGAACATCAAGTCCCTATCATAACATAAGAGTCTCAAAGGTCTAGTAGATCACATCTTGAGGAAGAAAGATACATATTTCTCACGAATTTAGAAGATGATATATTGTTCATTGAGGATGATGAGCCAAAAGCCTACAATGAGGCTATTGAGGGAACAAATTCTAAGAGTTGTCTTAAAGGCATGAGACTGAGATGGACTTCACATATACTAAAAAGTTATGGACCTTGGTGGATCCACCTGAAGGGGTAAAACCCATAGAATGAAAATGGATCTTCAAGAAGAAACCAACAAGAATGGTAATGTACAAACCTACAAAGGTAAATTGGTTGCAAAAGGTTTTAAACAATTTCAAGTTGTGGAATGTGATGAAATAATTACCATGCTTAAATCCATTAGAATCATGATGTCCATTACAACTTATCTAAAAAATGGAAAATGGACCTTAAAACTACATTCCATAACAGAAAGTTTCATAAGAATGTGTATATGAAACAAAATGAAGGTTTTTTATCACTCCTGATTTGCCTTACTTCATAAAGATGTTTATTTGTGTTAATTATGTTCTTCATTTACTATTAAAACTTCACATTATGTTTTAATATCAATTTATAAATCTACATTTTAAATGTGAGCCAATTATGACTTTATTTGCTCTATTTTTGCAATTTTATGTACATTTGTGGATATATAAATGATATTTCTTACTTTAGGGGTCTAATTTTAATTTTTATACATGTATATTTTTTATTTGGTGTTCTTTATAATATGGTGAAATTTATTTTATTTGTATACTTTTTGAACCTTGTTATGTGGGACACCAATCTCTTATAACAGACTAGTGTGGTGGTGGTGGTAATTGCAGATTACAATGCTCTTTTATCTTTATAAACTGATGGAAGTTTGGGTAGTCATAAACCAATGGAATTTCTATGTGGATTTCAACTTATGGAAGTTTTGAGTGGTTGTAAATTGATGTAATTTCTGGTTGGTTGTAAACTGATGTATGTTTTGGGTGGTTGTAAATTGATGAAAATTCTGGGTGGTTGTAAAGTGGTAGAAGTTCTCGGGGGTTGTAAAGGGATGGAAGTATTGCATGGTTGTAAATAGATATAATTCTAGATGTTTTTGAATTAATGAAGTTTTGGGTGGTTGTAGATTGATGGATTTTATGTGTGGTTGTAAACTACTAGAAGTATTATGTGTTTGTAAATTGACGAAAGTTTTGGGTGGTTATAAACTTATGGAAGTTCTAAGTAGTTATAGATCAATAGAATTTCTAGGTGTATGTAACCTATTGATATTCTAGTGTTAGTTACTTTTTAATTGATGGAGGTTCTAGACATACACACCAATAGGAAATAGGCCCCTTTGACCGATGAAAACATTGCCTTATACCCTTTGACTTTCTCTCTCTTCCATCTATCCTATATATACTCCGCCCCACTCCCATATGACGAACCTTTTACCAAACCTCATTATTCTCATAGAGACATACAAGGAGCCATTAGTGGACGACATGAAGGTTTCTTAGAGACAAAATCTTGTAAGATCATGGAGAGTTGTTGGTGCATGTCATAGATCTAGCTCCCCTCTGACGAGTCAAAGCCTTCTAGCCTACTTTATTGCTCCCTACATGTTAGATATTCTATCCCACCTCTTTTACGTGTTGTTTTATCCTTCCCCCCTCTATCATGGATAAAATATTAATACAACAAGTAGGAAACTCATGTACATGGTTATAGAACCATATTTTCATCTCTCTTTGCTTTAGATACAACCTATTCTTGGAGAAATGGTTTTTTTAATCTTTCAAAGGATAAAGTTTGGATAGTTTCTACTGTTTTACATTATTTCATTCTATTTCTACATTTTTATTTACCATTGCGGAAATACATATAAATATTTATGCATTTTTGCTTACTTGCTACATGGGAAACACTACTTTTCTTTAAAATCTTATGTTTTGCTAAAAGATCATATTGCATGGACTGTTTTGTGTAAGTAAGATGAGGATTTTGATTTGTGCATTTTTTTGACCCCAAAATACATTTTTTCTATGAGTTATATACCCATACTTAAATATACATAGACTAAAATTCGAAATACATGTGTAAATGTTCCTGAAAATATCATTTTATGGTCCCCTTGTACCGTAATATAAGAAATAGGCTTACATACATTTTTCTTTCCTCTTGGTGCCATGTTCTATAAAGATTTTGAGATTTTTTCTAGTCAATATGCTGCTGAACTTTTAGTTGGACGAAATCCTAATAGTGAAGGTAGCTCATCTATGCTAGGTTTTAGTCTTTTTACACCTAAATCATGAAAATAAAGTTTTAAGATAAAATTTTAGTTGCTATCATTTTTCTCCTTGTAAAACTACCTTTGAAAATTTCAGATGATGATGGGATTCCTACAATGAGATATTACCATTATGGTCTTAATGACAATATTTGGCTTTCAAGTGTCCTAAGTAATGGATTGGTCCTCCTTATGGCCAAAGATGGTTTTGTATACCGTGATTGAGTAACTTGGAACTATTTTATATGATTTACATCTTTAGAAATTGCAATCGATGATTTTTTTGTAACTACTTCTAGGTACCTAGTTTGTAACTTAATTCATGATGCTGAAAAATGTGTGATTGGCTTAATTAATCAAGCATAATCCTGATTATGTAGTGTCCTATGACTGTAACATTATCTCCGTGTTAGAACTTTTTGAATATCCTTTAGGAATTTCAATTGTGACAATGATTTTGAAGTCATATAATCTTTAGGATATGCAGGTGCAGCGATGGTTTCTCTATGTCATCTATATTTCAAGGTTATGGATAGAAGTTGAAGTTATGTCTAGGATTATATGTGATAGAGAGAGGTTGTAGTTTTAATAAGGATTTGAGAGTTGACCCCCTAGTTTTTAGTGTCATGTCTTGTATACACAAGATAGTCTAGGTTTTTAGTACGATGTCTTTTGTGCCCCTACTGGTAGGTTTTCTGTATTGTGCCACTACAATATTTCACTCATAGTAACAGAGGGGAAGAGATCTATAGGATTTTAGTCATCTTAAGATCTTATACAAGGCTGATGTTGAGTTTGCCATAGTTAGTTAGTAGTTTGAGTAGTACACCTCAAACTATTTAGGTCTTAACAAAATGTATAACTTAGTCGTGTAGTATTTTCTATTAGGGTTCTTCAAGGAATCACATTGTATGATAATTATTATTTTTCTATCCTTCTAGTATCATATGTAATTAGTATCTTTACATATTCATTTACATGTATTTGCACATTTTTTGTATCTTTACATTGTATAAACTCTGATTTGTTCTTTATACTATTATATTATCTCTTAAACATATTTAAATATATACTTTTGCAAGAAATAAATTTTATCAATTGTTGTATCATATCACTAGTACTTGGGGTCTTACTCCAAGGGTTTCTACATATTTTAGGTGACCAGTAGCATAGTCAGGCCTTTATTGTTGAGGAACCTCATCTAGAAGATTTGTGGAGATGAACATTTAGTACGGACTTGGTTGGAGTCTTAAAGTTGTCTACTTATTCTCAGGTCTGGAAGGGGATTTTTTAATTGATGTATATCGACTTGAGTTTTTGGTTGTATATAGTACATACTATAAATATTATAGTTGTTTGACAAAAAACTTTCTATATACAAGTTATGTATGAGGCCACCAAACTCATGTAAAGATACATGTTATAATATATGTGAAGTTTGGGCCTTTGTGTAAGTATTTATAAGGAATGTTTGAACATTTTTATTCGATTATACTACTGCATCTTTTTCATATTTTTCTTAATTAGTGTTTGACTGACATTTTGGTTTCGAGTAGCCTCATTTAGTGCAGCGGGTTGTCACAATTTTATCTCTCCAGATGAAGCCAATAAAGTGTGTAAGTTACAATTTACAATTTATGGATTGAAGCAAGCATCTCAGTGTTGGAATCTTCACTTAAATGAGACACTGAAATTGTTTGGCTTTATCCGAAATCAATATGTAACTTGTGTCTACAACATGGCCATTAGGAGCATGCTTGTATTCCTCATATTGTACGTAGATGCCATACTATTGATAAAAATGGCATACTTACTCTACAATTGATTAAAACATGGTTGGATAATACCTTCACCCTAAAGGACTTAGGTGAAGGATCCTATATATTAGGAATTAAGATATATATAGATAGATCTAGAAGGCTTCATGGGTAAGGCAAAGTACACACATTGACAAATTGCTTTAGAAAGCATGATTCTAAGAGAGGAAACTTACCCATGTTACATGGAATAAGTCTCTCTAAATTATGATATCCAAGATCTTTGGAAAAGTGTGCATGCATGAGTAAGATTTAATTTGCTTAGATTATTGGTTCTATCATGTATGCAATTATATGTATATGCCCAAATGTTTCATATGCTTTGAGCATGATGAGAAGGTACCGGTCGGATCCTTTTAGTTGTCACTAGACAATAGTAAAGACATTCTTGAGTCCTTGATAAGGACTAAATATCGATTCCTAATTTATGGTGGTGAGGTAGAGTTGGTTGTAAACTGTTTTATTGACACAAGATTCCAAATTGACTAGGATAATTACTAATTATAGTTAGGATTCTTATTTTTCCTAAATGATAAGCTAAAAGATAAAAAAGTTCCAACAAAGAGACAATGGCAGATATCACAATAGACGTTGAGTATATTTCTACCTCTAGTGCAAAAAAGAAATAAGTATGAATCAAGAAGTTAATTAGAGAACTTATGATGGTTCAAGCCATTAAAGACACAATCAAGCTTTAATGTGACAACAATAGAACTATTGCACAAGCTAAGGAACTCATATCTCATATGGGTTCTAAGCACATACTCAGGTGTTATCATCTCATATGTGAGATCATCCAATGAGAAGATATTAGGATTTATAGAGTTACAAATGAAAGAAAAATTGTTGATCCCTTGACTATACAACTTTTTCAACAAAAGTATGATGGCCATGTTAGATTGATTGCACATAGGTTGATGAGTAAATGGATCTAGTGAAAATGGTAGATTGTTGGTTATATGCCTTGAGAGACATCATAAGATGATTGTAAAAAGGATATGTCAAATTAATTTGATTATTAATAAAAGTGAATTCCACTATTATGTTTGTTCTAGTATTGAGATAATAAATAAACCTAATTATGTCCTAAGAGTATTTTGACTCTATGACATATGGTTTGGTTTAAGGACCTAAACATGAGACCATATCTATGATAAGAGTATTCATTCTTGTTATGTTACCAGTTGGCTATTATTGTGGATATTATAGGAGAATGATAATACACATGAATACCACGTACAATGAGTGATGGCTATGTCTCTTCAGTCATGATATTGGATATTAATTCAGTTCCATAGGTACTTGTTAGAAATCAAGGTGTACTAGATAGAACAACCTTGAGATTGACACATACAAGTCATGTAATGACATTTTAGAGTCATATCTTAATGTGACAGTGGTGACTATGATCCTTAAACCTGAAGTTACTATAGTAACATATGCTAGTATGTGTTCCTTGATTACAAGCCCAACATGCTTATAATATGCCTAAAAGAGTAGTGGTTGAGTGTACAATGATATATGGCGAATATTGACAGTGATGTAGATGCAATTTGTCCCTCTTTTGGAGTAATATCCCAACCTCTTAATAATTTGAGACTTTGAAATGCATGGCCATGCTCATGTGAGTCGATATATGATATTGAGCTCATAATATCTTGAATAGTCTGCCCTAGTTCATGAAATATCAACAAATATGAAAAGGATGGAATTCCATGCCTCAGTTTGAATCTAGATATTTGTGATAAAGGGATTATATGATCATGGAAACATTGGTCACTTTACAAGTTCCAGTTGTTCTTTAACTCATTCATATCACTTGGGTGAAATTAATGTGTGGATAGACACCAATCTTTGCTTGTGTTGTTTTGAACATCACTAGTAGCATAACTAGTAACCTATCAGGTAACTCACATAAGGATGCATAAGAATATTCATGTTGTCAATCAAATAAATGATTAGAATGGTTTTGAATCATTAATAGGATGATTTTTTATCTCATGGACGAGTGGAATGTCTGGTAGGGAAATCAAATTGGTTGGTTCAATGAATCATTTGATTGTCAATTGGTCGATTAAATTTTACGCTAGACTGGCCTGGCGACTGATTGGGTAACGTAGTGGGATGATTGGAATTCAACAAGGTAGGGATCAAATAGAAATAATTTTAGACCTAGATATGAACAGACCTCATGGGTTGATTAAGTAACCTGGTCGGCCGATCAGAATGCCTTTTAAGTTCCAACTGGACCATGATTGGACAATTAACTAACCTAATTGCTCAATAAGAATTTTAGTTTGGGTTTTTAGTATTAGACTATTTTTGAGATTGAGATTAGGGTTTCCCAAGCCCATGGCTCTCCTATAAAAAGGGTTCACGTGCCAAATGGTTTGACACATCTTTTGAGACAACTAGTAAGACAAGTTGACTTTCATATCTGTCTTGGAGATAAAGGAAGAAACTTAAAGGACAAATTACTGAGATAGGAGAAGAAAGGGAGTTTCATGATGACTAGCACAATGACAACTTCTATTCCTCAACCTGGTGGCCAAGATGTTGCAACACATTCCCCCTCATCTGTGTAGATGAAATAGAGGCCAAGTCTCACGTGTAGTTTCTTAGAGAAGCATATACACGAGATAAAAATAAACTACTGGAAGAAGACAATCGTGCAAAAAATTGGTGGATGATATAGACTCTTGTTGATATGTCTAGACTTTTTGGTTGTGGATTAAGATCTAGAAGATCAAAATCTTTACCAACATAATACACATCTAGTTGTTGGACAATCGGTGTGTCCATATGTATAACATTTATCCCTTCTTATGTCTTTTGTTCATGATATTTTATATCTACCAAGAAAAAATGACTAGGATATAAAGGGGAGAATTTTTTGGTGTTCAGATGTGCCCTCTTTCTGAAAATACTACAACAATATCTAAATACTAGTCACTAAATATCAATATGAGTACTTAACATGTATCAATGAAAAAAAATGTTTATATATTATCTATATGGTTGTTGGGTCCACAAATTAAGGTAAAAGTTGAACTATTTTAGAAAGGGATGATGATAATAACATCTATTACCTAGTATACATGTGAATATATTCAAGTATACTTTATACTTCACTCGTTGTAACTAAGAATATCTATATTTGTCAAGATTTATCTTTACCCAATTAACAATTTGATTCACCCCTATCAGTAGAAGTAAAAATAGCAAAGTTGGTCCTACATTCTTTAAAGTATATATACTTATGTTGCAACTACATGTTTTGTGATAAAAAAATATTGTGATTTTGTGGCAAGGGACAAAACAAGATTCTGGTAGAATTTACTTTTAATATATTGTCTTGTCAAGGATTTTATAAATGTTTTACTTGTATATTTTTTTAATTATTAGTCGGCATTTATGTGTATATTACTATTTCGTTTTTAATAGATTCTTGTACAAAGAAGTGCTTTTGAATGAAACAAATGAAATTAGTAATGATTAGAATGAATATCAATTTGTGAGACGAATTTGGAGATCAAAACTTGCTAATAATTCCAATGGTAGAACTTAACTTAACCAATGAGGTGAGTGAAATGTTGTGGAGTTATTATTCTTCAACCCTTTTTCAATAAAATTCATATCATCTTTATTGTTTATATTGATAGATATCAGTATTGAATGTCATTTAACATCGATCATTGTTACATCACAAAATCAATTTGGAGTGTCCATAAAATAAGGACTTTTGTGAATATATATTGAACACTTTATTACCATTAGAATGAAAAAAAAAGAACACATTTATTAGGATTACTATATTCCATTCTCATCATATGCATAAAAAAACTTGGTTTTGAAATAGGAAGCAAGAATCTGTCACCACATCATATTCTAATATATTGGAATTATTGGAAATATATTATATTGAATTTTATGGTTGTTTCCATAATCATGAGTTTATAATACTTTTAAGTTGAAATATAAATGGATCATTGGACCAGTACTAGGATTTTTATTGATGTTCACACAACAAAACGTCAATATATGGTTCTTAGCTTCTTAAGGAATGTCAATGAGTCTCAATTGTATAGAAATTCAAGATGTACATATATGGCACTCTGATACTAGGGTTTAGAAGAATGGGGAGACCGTGGTCGTAGCCATGACCATGGTGGTAGAGGATAAAAAAAACCACCGGGAAGCGCTGGAGGCTCTGAAGGGGACATCATCGATGCCGAGTCCATCAATACCCACTCAAAAACCAGGGAGATGGAAGCAACATGGTAGAAAGAAATGATGATGTAGCAATGACATCATCAAAGATAAGGAAGTGAACCCTAAACCATCCTACAAGGAAGCAAAAATGAACACTTAAACATGCACCCTAACACACCTAAATCCTATATCATTGGATATCATCAAGGTTACATATATCAACGTTGATCTAACAGTTGTCTTGTCATCTTTCTTTTTCAATAATGACATCATCCAACCTCTTATGGAACCTTAGAAACATGCGGTTTTCATCAAACAAATTGACATCATCCTAGGGTTTCATGACCTAGTTAATAAGACCACTCTTCTAAGGAAACCCTTCGAGTACTATAGAGTCATAGATGTTCAGCATGCCTAATAAATTATCCATTTATCCAATCACGAAGATTACCTAACATCCATGACCGATGGACCTTGGATGATCTTTAAGAATTGTCTACCTGTCCAATCTTGGATCCCTACCTTTACAATTTTCGATTCGATCCCACAAAGGCTCTTGGTTTGGCATCGAGTTCTAGATATGCTGGTCTTCCTCTGCCACACTCAACATCTCTGGAAGATTGGTGATGTGATAGGAAAGATGATTAAGACCAAAACAAACATGTGGCAACGCAATCCAGGAAATTTTTCCCAAATTGTTGTTGAAGTAGAAACTTATAAACCATTTCTTCTGGCCATCTTCATCAAAAAGTAGCACTTCAAGCTTCAATATGAGAATCTCCCTACTGTCTGCATGAAGTGTGGACAATTGGGCCATGTTGATGTCGATTGAAAGCACATTTTTGAGCAGCAATAGGTCATCGCTACAACCTCAACACTGATCCCAACACCTAGAATCACCTACACTATGACAATTCAAGCCCAAAAGCCTATGTTCTAGAAGCCTCCATCAATTCCTAATCCATCTAATGAGCCCCCACCAAGAAAAATTGACATTGAAAATATTTCCAAGCACCAAGAATCCATACCAATCCTTGTCTCAAACGCTGATGTCAAGTCAGATGACGTCGAGGACGATTGGGAGACAACAATGAGCAAGAAAAAAAAGAGCACAAATAAAAAAGAAAGTTGTTGTGAGTAAAACTCAAGCACCACATCAGAGAAGCCAGCCAATAAATAAGAAAACATTGCAGTTCATCTCAACAACAATGAAAGTAGTCAGAGTTGTACCCAGACCACCCAGTCTAGAAAACACTACCAGTTCCAATCCAGCAAGACTAGGTAGGAGACTCGCACCCTGCCCCCTATCTTTGAAAAGGCTATACTGGTAATGGATATGTTATGTTCAGAAACATGAAAATCATCTAGCAAATTTTCCTCAGCCTAGATTGGGTAAGGAAGAAGGGTAGAACTCACAATTCTGCTACTAGAAAAGAAGATCTAGAAAATGATTCTACTAGTAGAACTAGAAGGATTCTCACATTTGAGTAGGGTCCAAATGTATCTACCGAATTCGATTTGCATATGCAAGGCAATGATGAAGCTGAAGAGAAGTCCATGGGACTGCGTCTAGACTTCCATTAAGGAAGCCTCATCCCAATCATCATTTTGATGATTTTCTTGTTGGAAAATGGTTCATGTTTGGGCAATAAAATCAAAATAATGAGGAACTTAAAATGTCTCACAATTTGCAAATCCTAACTATTATTGAGCCCAAGTGTAACAAGTTCTCTATTGAGAAAAAAATATGCAAAATTGGCTTTTCCTCTTGATATCACATAGAATCCTATGGATTTTCTGGTGGAATATGCATTATGTGGGATAGAAATAAGTGTGTTGTGGTGATTCTCCACAACCACCACCACTTTGTTAATTGAAAAGTTGACAACAACTGGTACCACACTATCATTCATGCTAGTCCAGGCCTTACAAAGTGCAAGTACTTGTAGGATAGACTCAAGGAACTCCCAAAACAAAATGATGGATCTTGAACAGTAATGGAGAAATTTAACACCATGTTAAATACTTCTAAGAAGTGAGGAAGTAGATTTTTTAATGAATCGGCCAACATATCCATCAATACCTATCTTAAGAACACAATTCTCAATGATATGAAATTTCAAGGCCAATTCTTCACGTTTCAGCAAGGCTAATTGCAGGAGTGACTCGATAGAGTCATTTATAATGCATAATGGCTATCTAACTTTCCTAATGCTTCAATCACCATCTTACCAAGCATGGAATCCAAATCACAACCCTTTTCTTGTGTCATATACCAAACCTCCCTCATGAAAAAGGCTAGTTTTCAAAACCCAAGCCTCAAGGAAGCTCATACTTGAATTCAAATCACATCTCCTTTCTCACTAGAATGAAGAGTCCTTTGTTTATGCCCTCAATTCTTTCGAACAGAATGTGCCAGAATGGGACACCAAACACACTCAATAAAATGCAAGTTGAAGTGTAAACCACTCTCACAAATTGAAAATTGTCAGGTAAAATCCTAAACCCCAAATTCTCTTCCTACTAAAACATGATGCACTGTACTCTAGGAGAAATACAATCATATTTTTATTAATGAAGAGGTTGATTGTCAACAATGTGCCCACATCGATTGACTCCAATTTGAAGATCATAACACTAAGTTCTACCAATCCTTCGTCAGTGTGCATGCCTTTCAACTAAATTACTCACCTGAAGTATGTCTCAGGCAACTAGACTACCTCAACACTAATAATCAAAGTGTTTATCATCAAGTATTTCCTAAATCTTACGATAGATGGCAACCCCCCTTCTCAGCAATGCATCGACAACTATGTTGGATATTTACCTATGCTCTCTTCTTATGAAATGCATGCCATGGAATCTATCCATTTAATGAAGAAATCAAATGAGTCATGGTTATGATTGTTCCATTTAAAGTGTATGGACCTTACGGTGTCTACAATGAGTTCATCTTGTGCAACTGGAACCATGTTTGCCCTTCTATCTCAAAATATGCCAGGGATACTTTTGCAACTGAGCATATTGAATAGAACACACAAAATTCTTGTATGATCCTTATTCCAGAAACCAACACTTGATAGTAATGCAGTGACCTTAGGCATGTTTCGCTCAATAATAGTTGCTTCTAGTTATTGTCCAAAGTTCTAGTTGAGAGGATTAACCTTATATGAACTCATGGATTTCCCCCTATTAGTCTGGTTTCATACCATGAAGATCCATCACCGTCAAAATCATCTTAGTGCAATAGGTTATCTAATCTACGAAGGCCACAAAATCCAGGAAGAAATGGATGTTCTTCAAACATGATCTCTGTAAGGATTTTGATCAAAGGAGTTGGAGCTTCATTCACGATACCCTCAAAAGAACTTCTATGCCCCAAACATCATGCAATTTGATTATGCTAATTATAAATTGTGAACATACTTCCATTCTATATAAAAGAGAACCATGCCTACCATTTAAGGCCACCTAGGGAGAGAGGCAAGGTGATCCAATCAAAACCTATGTCTTCATTTTATGCATGGATAGGATCAATCAGTCAATTAGTAACATTATCAATTACAACACATGGAAATCTATTATCTTCTCTAGAGGATGCACAAAGCTTTCCCATATTTGTTTTTCATAACATATCCTTTTCATGAGTGAAGCTTCACTATAGTAGGATGCAACATAAATGACATCCTCAATTCCTTTGCTACAGTCTAAGGATGGGTGGTATTAAAGAAAAAAATGAAATGGTTCTTTAGTGCAAAAGTACCCGGGTCAGAAATAAGAGCTATAAATCGGAAACTAGGCTTCCCCTAGACCAGTAACCTTAGGAAGTACCTTAGTGTCTGTGTACTTCACCAGTGGTCAATAAGCAGATGCATGCCAACATAATCACCTCCATCAGGGACTTGATGAACAATTGGATGCTACATCACCTCTTAGTAGCATGATTGATAATGCATGCCAAATTAACTTTGAAAGATATCCATGCATACATTTATTTATCACCTTAACTTTACGATGATATCAATGAGAATATTAGACATTTCATTTGGTCAGGGAACTCAGAGCAAAAGAAAATATCCCTAGCTGCTTGAAAAAAGTCACTTCAAAGAAATATATTGGAGTTCTTGGAATAATAAATGCTAGGGATTATATATGTGCATTAATGATGAAAAATATTTGGTCCTTCTTGAACCAACTAAACAAGATATGGGTCATAATTATGAAAAAGAAGTATGTTTGTGACTCTTCCTTATCCAACAAGCTCATCTCTCATCTTAGAGCTTCCTTAAAAAGCATCTTCCAACTATCCAAGCTTCCATCTACAAGATCATTAACAATGGTTTAAACACCACTATGTGGACTGACAAATGGATTCTCAGTAAATTAGTGAGTAATTACCACAATAATTTCCAACACCTGTCACAACTAGAATCTCTCCAAGTCGGGTCCATGCAATTGGACTCAGGCAACTGGGATGGGAACTCCATACATGAATACCTGCCAAAAAGTACTTGGCAAGCCATTGAGTCAATTCCACCCCCCTAACGCATATATTTGAGAAGACACCTATCGTTGGCCGCTAGAAACCAATGGACAAATTAGAAACTGATACAATAATGCTATGTTTACTATTCTCCATGTCATTGGAGACTTTCGATTCAAAAAACTTGTCTGGACTACTCGCAAGACGGACTCTTCCAGTCTTAAACTAGATGAAGCAGATTGGATCAGTTTGTTGATAAATTTAAAATCCAATGGAAAAGACTTTTTTCTGAAGAGGTCAGTTGTTTACTTGTACATGTGGTCCTAAAAGACTTATCACATTCACCAAGGTGTAGCCAAATTGATTAAAATTAAGATAAAACTCATTTAGCCGCAACTGGGAATATCATCAATCTTGGAAATTGATTACCCCATACCAGCCTGTGCAATCTTGTGTGGAAGTCACTCTTCCACAATGACCCAGTTTATGCATCTTTATTAATGTTTCTTTCTAGACAATCTATGGACTATCTCGTGTTGGTATTCATGTTGTAAACCTAGATGGAAAGTCCATTCTAGGCACTAGTTCCAAATCAAAGTTGTCTCCGTCCTTTAAAAAGAATCCCAAGCCATTCTGTGGACCTTAGAACTTTTTCAAAATCATTTATGGTTGGATGCATTACTGCTAACTGACTCCCATTAGGCTATCTCCATGTTGGGTGATGTTCAAACCACACACATGTATTTTAGACCTCATGCAAGGCAAGCAAGAAGAAGATCCAACTCCACTTCATGTATAGGGATTAGATACATCCCATGTAGAATAAAAAATACGGTAGATGCTATTACAAAGCAGTTCCTTTCTGTTAACTTAGTTATTTCCTTTTCATAAACTCAACCACATCAGCTTAGTTCAAGATAGACCTTGTTTTAATTTTTTTTCTCACTAGACAGAGGGATAAATAATTAGTGGTCTCTAGTTTATTAAAAAAAGGAGCCTCGATGGTATAGAATGTACCTCCATGGATATTTTATGATGAAGACTATAGAAAATGTGTATTAGTTTTAGTTTAGGAAATTGAATGAATCACACTTATATGTCAATATATCTAAATTACTAAAGAAGATAAAAAAAATCAAAATTAAATACATGTGTGTAGAACCAAAAACAACCTCAAATATTATCAATGTACTCCAATAATCAATCAATAATTTGATAGGTTTATATCACAAATCTAGAATCATAAATGGGATATCCAAATTCAATCTAGTGAAAATTAAAATAAATATAACTTTCTTGTCGGGAAACGTCAAGGTAAATACCCAATTACTTTATAATGTAATTTAAGTGTTAAGGAAGTAAGACAAAAAAGTCAATTCATATGACAAACATATTTGTAGTAACATAAAAATAGTGAATACCAAATAGAGTTGAAAAGTTTACTACCAAAATTAATGTAGAATTTGTAGTATTCCAGGATCAAGTTATACCACAAATTGACATTTGAATATGTGTTATGAATACCATATTATACTTCATTCGAATAATGATAAATGAATGAACTACTTACTTGTAGTTCCAATACTTAAAAAAATTATAAAACTATTTTCTTCTAATCATAAGAAGAAATGCCACATACAAAAAAGACAAAAGTGCACTTATTTGTGTTTGATAAAAATTTAGAATACTAATATAAAAACCCAATTGATTAATGATTTTTGTTATATTGGTAACATTTGTTTATGTATTTTATGTCATAGTTTACTTTTGCACATTATTCGAACATTATACTTCAACAAGTAGTTAGTAAGGTTGTGTTGACTTATATGGTCATTTATCTTGCAATGCATTACAAATCATCTAGTGGTAATAATTAAGGATACAACTACATAATAGAATACACATTTTTTTGGTCCACTTATTATAAATGCATGTTGATGTGAAGAGAATGCATTAACCATATTCATGACTTTAGTTCTTTCCATTGGCTCAAATAAATTTATTTTGGTGAGGATGACATTAACTATGGATGAAGAACTAATGTTGTATATTTAGCAAAATTTAACATTTATCTTTTCATGTTTGTCCTTAATCATAAGGTTATATAAAAAATTTGTATTTGCATTTGATTCGGTAATATGAAGCCGTGTAAGATGAGGAAATCATAAATATAATATGTGAGGGTTGGTGAAATCATAACCAAATGTGAGGATTCTCTCTATCACTAGCACATGAAGAATCCAAACTATAACAAATCATCTCCATCTTGTAAGTCAAAAGGGAGGAGAAAGAAAATGAGAGAGGGTTGTTTGATATTTAATGTTCATGTAATTTTAAAATTCAATGGGGTTGGATGGAAATATTGTTCATTATGAAAGAAATCATAATCAATGTTATGAAGTTTGTCATGCATATTTGACTATATCCCATACAAGATCTTAGAATGCATTATTTTGGATAATTGGATATTGGGTAGGGTGAATATTTGAAAGATCAATGCTAGTGTAAATAAATAAAAAACCATGATAAGGATAAAAAACAACCTTAAATAATTTCAATAAAGTATTGTTGATGCAGAATATTGATGCAAAACATAAGTGATGTGTAAATAGAGAAAAAAATTGATGATTATATCCAAACAAATCATAATGAAGGTAGTTGTATTAATGCAACTTACATTGAGGAATAAAACAAGTAATTAAAGATTTGAATTCTTAGTTTTGTGATTAATATATTTATTTAAAAAATTTAAGTCCATAGGATATTAATCATGAAAACATATTGATTTACATGGATAATGGTGTGAAACAAAGTGAGTATTTAAGTAAAATGGAGTAGCTGAAATGTTATTCATATAATTTGAACCAATTCATCAAGTTTACACTTATATGATTTTCAAGTTGACTACAATACATGGTATCATTGTCTAGACATTATAGGAAATGTGTTCCTAGTCCAGTTGGAATAAAATTATATTTCCGTATAATTAATACTACCAAACAATATTTGACCATTTTGTGTTTCTTGGATGGTGCATGAAGTAGCATAATTCATTCATATTCTTTATCACAGTCCATATAGTATCTATAGAACTAGTTTAGGTTAAATCCTATAAGATGTTATAACACATGCAAACTCTAGGTAAATTTCATGGGAAAACGTTTACAAAAATCAAAACCTCACTTTATGAAAGTACAAGTTTGTTGCAAATTCGTTCTACTTTGTATAATACTTTATTAATTTCAAACTTCTCATCCTTATGTTTGAAACGTTATTTTTCATATATAAGGTACTCAACTCAATGTTTTCGAGTGAATATTGAAGGAAATTTTGTGGAAATGAGAGCATCATGTGTGAGGTTTTTTTTTTCAACTCACTATTAGATATGTTAAAATCCAATGCCTTGTTTATATGATATTTCAACTTTTTGTATCATCCCAATTTTGCAATTTAGTATCCATGGGCTTTGGAGGTGACTTCAAGGGGAAATGTTTGTTTTCTGACCCACTAAGAGTGCTATGTCAATTGGATCTTTATTAAAATTTCTTTTGTTGATTGTCCTTTAGATTATGATTGATATGATAGGCCATTGAAATACACTTAGATTCCTTATTGTATAAAAATTGGCTTGGGAGTTATTTTAGTCAACTTGAAGGAGGATGGAGAGTTTAGTTTAGGCATTTTTTAAGCTATACACTCATGTTGGGATTAGATTGTATGTTTTTATCCAGTCAACAGGCTTTATATGTTTCTCAACCTTATTTAGGGGTATTGGATTATAATAATTTTTTTTTCAAATTAGGTGGGTTGTAGGTTTTAATGGTGAGTTTTGGAGAAGATTTGGATACTTCTTGTAATTTTGTAACTTTATACTACAACATATCATGATATTCTTGATATATTGTTTTTGATCTTCTAGTAGTTTTTCACTAGTTATCTTTTTCTAGTAGTTTTTTCACTAGTATTAGATTGTATAAATGACACGATTCCACATATACTTGATGGATTGTGACTTTTCAGCTAAACTGTGTTGATCTTTTTTTATTTTTAATTTTATTTATGAAATCTAAATTTAAAAATTTTATTTTAAAATGTTGTCGAACATTAGGTTTTGGAAGATTTGCATATTGTCATTCAATTGAGCATTTATTTGATATACATGTATTTTTCAATCTTATATGCTCATATGAAATGATAACCTAAATAAGATGGTTATACTAGTATATATATGATTAGAGTGAAGATAAAAAGAATATTACTATAAGTAGAATAATGTGAAGTTTCTTTTATGTTTTGAGGCTCCCAGGTAAGCCTCGTGGAACTAAATTTTTTTCCATTTCTAGAATACATTAGACACATCAATTTGTAGTTTTAGGGAAGTGATTAGGAGGGTCTATGTTACTTTTTTCTCTGGATCAACTACCCCGGGTACCCAAGGTAACGATCATGTGAACTATAATTAGATGTGTCTAACTAATGGCGTATGGAAATGATTTTAGTGGCTCTATAACATGATAGGTTTCAGTGATTGTACTTATGACAATTTATAACCATTTAGAGTTATGTCACTTTGTCTAGTAGATGGTTAGACATAAAGTGAGAGATTGAGTGACTATCATTTTGCATGCAATACTTTGGTGATGTAGAATTTGTATGAATGAATGCAAGTATATAAGTTCTGACAATGATCCTCTACATTTCCTTTAGGATGATGGAGTTGGGTTAAAGGATCCTTTTAAGTGGAATAAAGTGTTATCTCTCTCTCCCTATCTTGTACCATAGTTCCTCTACGTTTCCTTCAGGACTAATGGCCTTGGATTAGAGGATCCTTTGAAGTGGCACAAAGTGTTATCTCACTCCCCCATCTTGTATCATAGTTCATTATGACAGTGAGGAAATTTATAAGTATTACTTAGTAAACCTACCTTGTAAATCAAGATCCACATATATAATTTTAATAAAAGATAATGGGTCTGAAAGTATTGACAATAATAAGTTTACTAAGTGAAGCTAGAACCAAGATGATATATATGTCTATCAAAGAAAATAATGCATAATGAAATTTATGAAGATCACAAATGTAGTTTTATTTCAATGTTAATAATAATTTTACTTATTGATATATGTGAATGATGCACTAATAAAGCAATCAAAATTGTAGTTATATGAAATTTGTCTCATGAATTATTTACTGGTTGGTGAAAAATATATTATTGAGCATATGCGATTGTTGTTAGTTGTGTTATCAATACTTGAACCGAATGCTTAGGCTACTGACCAGTGTGGTTAGAGGATCTATGTTTGTTGACTAAATTTATGGATATCAACTCATAATAGTCTTTAAAATACAAACCGTAGAGAGGTTCATCTAATTCTAAAGGTAGTAGTCCATACAAGAGGAAACAAATAGATGTAATACCATTACTATTGTGATGTTTCTTGCGTACAATAGTGTAAGATGTAACATATAGAGTCCCGATGATGCTGAACTATGCTAGTATTCATCTGAACTCTTGAATAATCAATTGTTAATAGATGTAGTAGTAATAATATTGTGATGTTTCATGTGTTCAATAGAGTAACATGTAACATAGAGAGTCCCCATGATGCAAAACTATGTTATTCTTCATTTGAACTCTTGAATAATCAATTGAGGATAATTTGAACGTTTTTGGTTTTATATGGTTAATGATTATAAAGATTTTCTGAAGCATCATGCTTGAAACTTTTTAATCGTTATTTCCAATGATGATTTTAAGATAACTAAACTAGATTCACGGTAAAGTAAAGGTGGTGTGACATTGAAGTTTTTATAGGATTTTGTGAGAGTGAAAATTTATGTATATGACTTCTAAATGTGCCTATGTCTTGAGCATGTATGTTCAATATAAGTAAATATTTTTTTCATACGCCTAATTTAGGTGGACCACTACATCCTTTATTTATAACTATCGGCGATAAGCAAAGTTTTTGTGAAATTTGATTTATTGGTTAATGGTCGTATCTTAAGGACAATCAAAATTCATGTTTTTTTTGTAATGGTCGTTCTTAACGAATTTGTTAATTTTTTTTGCAAAAATCACAACCCTTGTTGAAGTAGGGTGCAAAAGCACTATAGGGAAAAGCTAAATGGCACCTCCTTGCTTGTTCTTCGATAGGTATAGTAGTTATCACTTACAAAGATGGGTTAATTGAATGAAGTCAATGTATGGCTCTATGGAATTTCTTAAGGCAATCGCCTTGATTGATTAGTGACATCGCCTATAATGTATAAATTTGATACCGAATTTTTGTAATGAGGATTATTTGTAGTCTTGGTTATCAAGTGACACGTAATGTAACGAACGCGTAAATAGCTCAGAATAGGGGTGTTATTTGTAATAAGACTTCATTCATTATGATACTTGTACCGTCTCTCTCTCTCTCTTAGATTTCGATTGTTCTATGGATACCATCAACCAAACATCAATGAGTTAGTGTAACCAAAACCAAATTCCTCGAGTCACCTGAGAGTGTCAGTTGAATGAAATTGTTTCTTGACTTCTTTTTTGATAATCATTCGTTGCATTAATTGAAAAAAACTATAGCAATAAGTCACAAGCATCGAAAAGCGTTAAACGAAGTTTCTTGACATCTCATTAAACTGTTCTAGTCAAAGGTGACAAATATATATAATAGAAATACTTGCTAGCACAGGGATTTGTGTGTAAGAAAATACTTACGCGTGCTAATGTATTCAGTTACTTTAAAACAAACGTATAAGTCGATTATGTCATCATTTAACTTCATCAAAAGAGAGGGAATCGAGAACGCACCTAGTAAAAAAGCCGGAAGCTTGAGATACAGATCTTGGCCGCCCGTCGCGTAGGTCCTCGTGTCAATCAGATCGCCTAACCACATGATGCATCCTGGGATCGTATCGTTGCTAATGTTAGCAGCTGCGTACGCGGAACAATTGCAGTTTCGGAGGCACGCATCCCTACAATCCTCAAGGTTGGCCGTGATGTTCAGGGCGGCGAACGACACGTCTGGTAACTTAACTCCAGGTACTTTCAAGAACCCAACGTCTCTAGAACCACCGCTGCTGCAATTCAGCTGTGTGTTACGCTTGCACCCGGCATGAAAGTCCCTGACTTTGAGGTCCCACGAGGCCGGCGATGAGGGATCAAACCCTTTGAAGCATTTGCAGAGGTTTGGATCCTCGTTGAAGCATAAGCCGTTCGGTCCACACTTGGCGTAGTTGTCGCACTCGTCCGTGGGCGCGGTCCAGAAGGTATTCCAGATTTTTCTGTTACTGTCCCAGACGAGCCGCTCAAAGTTACCATTCGGGTTCATGAACAACCTCGACAAGGTGCTGGCACTGGTGACGTCGAAGCTGTAGCTGACCTCGGTTGTGTTGGACACGAACATGAACTTGAACAGGCCAACTCCATAAGATGACATCTTCGGGATCCCGCTGAAATGAACACCATTCCAAGGGCCGAAGCGGAATCTGATCCCGTCGCCACTTCCTATCGTGGTTGCGTTCGACCTTACGTAGATCTCATGGAGCCCTCGGGGGTCCACGGCGCAGATGTTGTCGCTGGGAAAAGGGTCGTCGTCGCCCCTCCACGCCCTTATGAAGAGGTTCTTATCTTTTAGTAAACCCAGCCCCATCTTCATCGTCGGGAGGAGCGTGTTCGTTGGGTTGTCGAAGCTCTGCCACAAAGGCTTACCAGTAGTGGCATCGTTGACGACAAGATTTCCGGTTCCCAGCAGTGTCAGAGCTACAGCATCCGCAGAGACGTTCCGGCTGATTGACCACACGAGCTTCACGGTGGAGTTCTGGTACAGGGCGACGGCCCCGTTGGCTGTATCAATGCTAAGGATGCCGGAGGTGTCGAGCAGCGGTTCTTGGGGGTTGGCGACCCAGACAATGGTTTTAGTGTCAAAGTCGTACCATATCCCCATGTACCTTTTCGTTGACGTCCCTGGGCTGAAGAAGCCAAAGACGAACCTGCCACTGGACAACACGAGGGTCGACCCGCCGGCGTCTGTGATGTTTTGCGTTCCTCTGATGGTGTTGTCCACGGCGAAAGAAAACGGAAAATGAGATAGGAAGAAGAAGAAGAAGAGGACAGGCAGAGCGAGTACTCTGCCCATCTTTTCCAGGGATTCACGGCCAGAGACGGCGGAGAGATCGTCTTGATATGTTTGAGGGCGGGTGTTTTGTCAACCGGTTGAAAGAATGGCGATCTGCATGCGCGGAAACGGACCATTTCAGCTTAAGAAAAGACAAGTAGGACATAGTATACTATTATTACCCCTTGCTTACTGCTCCTATAATGTACATGAAAACAATTCCAAAGTCTTCGCACTATTCTCTGCCATGCTTAGGTCAGATCGTGCTTACCTCAACAACACTATAGTTATCTTGTTCGGACATATTATCGCCGTTTGTTTCTTCGTACTCCACCATACAGATCTCGAATGATATCACTAAGATTATTTTCTGTCGT
The DNA here is from genome assembly GCA_963693085.1 of Alisma plantago-aquatica. Taxonomy (NCBI): domain Eukaryota; kingdom Viridiplantae; phylum Streptophyta; class Magnoliopsida; order Alismatales; family Alismataceae; genus Alisma; species Alisma plantago-aquatica. Next base: position 290,754,374 of record OY856411.1, read on the forward strand.
CAAACCAAACATGGAATTATATATCTCGAATGAGAAACACGTCGTAACTTGGAAAATAGTTCAGAAATGGAAAGACTCTGAATAAATTCGTGTCTGAACACTTCGCCCAATCTTTCTTACGAATCATATCGATTATCGATCCAATTAAGTCATTAGTAAAAGAAGTATACGAAGAAGGATGCTGCATTGGAATCATAACAATCTGCGCGACAACAGGCGAGTTAAGCTTAAAGAAAAGATGAGCAGGCAACAGTATTATTACCCCTTGCTTAATGCGCCTATAATGTACAAGAATGCAATTCCATAGTCTTCGCACTATTCATCGGCCGATGCTTTGAATAGGTCGTGCTTACCTCGACAAGGCTTATAATTATCTTAATTGAACATATAATAACCATTTGATTTTTCATACTCCACATAAGTTCTCGAATGATATTTATAAAACTATACGCTCTCATCAGACTAGACGTAGATGGAATGCATCAGCCGTTGGGAAACGTTCGAACAATAGTTCCAAAATGAAAGAGAATTTGACGAATTATGTCTCTCGCCCAATCTTTCTCACAAAGTATATCAACCTAATTGAGTCATTGGTTAAAGAGAATCTGCGGGAAAGGATGTCGCATTTGAATCTGACATAAAATAAAAATCAGACGACCCAAATCAAAGTAGTGGCGAATGAGTGGTGGACATATTGATTTGTTTTGTTGATTGTTGGAACCCATCACCAGAGGTCCAACGTTTTGGTTTAAAAGGATGATTGACAAAGACGATCCCATTGAGCTGCATGTTCACATAGTAGCACTCTCAAACATTTATTTAAAAGGAAATCTCATAGCACAAGTTTCAAATACAATCAAATCTCGAAGGTGGGTTGGAGGATCATGTGTAGCGGTTACATGTTCAGGTGAGGTTCACTATTACAGAACCGACCTTTGGTGTCGGTTATTTAAGGCCTTTGATGACGGTTAAAAAGCGACACATATGTAGGCGAAACTAAAAGGTGAACCCTTAGACGTCGGTTTGAAAACTGACACCAGAACCCTTCGCGCCACCCAAAACGCGTCAGCAGGGGTACTATAGGCATCAGTTATTAGCAGGTGAAACCGACCCCAAAACCGATGCCAAAGCCCTTCACACCACAAAAAGGGTGCTAACAGGGGACTATAGGCGTCGGTTATTAGCAGGTGACTATAGGCTACGAGTAACATACCCAAGATATGAAACAAATGAATTGCGGTTCACTCCAATTGTATTTCCTGCATTATCAAAATCCACAACCAGTTTGGGTCCATTGCCCCTTAGCGTTGTTAACTTATTCATCATAGTGATGCCCCTTCTCTTGTCAACTTTTTGGTACTGCTCATCAAGTGCCTCAAGTGCTTCAGAGGGTACAAGTGCATCATCAACCTAAAAATTGACAAATAAACACACTTACATGATATAACTATAAATAGACATATAGATAAAAATATATGATATATTTTAAAACTTACATTGTGAGGCGGCGCATTGGTATCCTCACCATGCTCATCATAGACATCATGGTCATCATGCCCATGCTCAGCCATCTGAAAATTTCATTAAAAAATCAAACATTTAGCATTTGACATAACTAGAAGATAATGAAATATTGAAAAATGAAACATTGTATAGTTCACATATACAAATGAAACATATAAAAATATATAAACATGCATGCATCTAATATTGCGATCGTTTATCAATTAATAATCCTTCATTGTGATCTCCACGCACATACAAGTCGTCATTAACTTCAATATTTTATGGTGTTGGCAACCCAACAGAGAATGGACTGGAATCATCATACTTATCATAGTACTCTTCTTCATCTATAGAATCTTCAATGAACAGTCTTTTACCATGAAGAACAACCGACCATTTATCATTTGCAGGATCATTGATATAAAATACTTGTTTCGCCTGTGATGCCAATATGAATGGTTCACCCTTCTCGCCAATCTTTTCAAAGTTCACTAAAGTGAAACACAATTCATCTACTATAACTCATTTGGTGTTATCAACCCAATTACATTTGAAGAGTGGAATTCCGAAATCTATGTAGTCAAACTCCCATATGTCTTCAATGACATCATAATATGACATTTAAGCTTCACGTGGACTCTTATCCTTTGCACTTGTAAAAAAATAGTCGACGCTTGAAGGGTGACCCCACTGTTTTGGACGACACTCTTATCATCTTGGCGTTTTGTGTAATATGTGAATCCATTAATGTCATACCCTTCATAAGACATAACATTCAATTTTGGTTTAAAGGTGAGACATTTGATAGTTTCAGTAATATCATCTGGTATTTGAGATAGTTGATGTAAGATTTTATCTTCAAACCACTTAATAAATGCCTTGTTATGCAATCTAGCAAGCCACATTGAATTGGCTTGAGGATATTGTCTCTTGATGAAATTGGTATGTTCCTCGATATAAACACTCACTTCGTCCATGTTGTGTAAAATATACAAGTGATCTTGCTCCAACTGCTCACGGCTGATTACTTTCACCCGTGTTGTCATTCTTATATATAATAAATATGTACCATCTATCCCATTCTTGAACACCTAATCTCACTAGTAAGTGTATAATGTGTATTGGGGTTTTCAAGAAAATTTCAGCAGCATTTTCCCATTGTTTTCCAAGTACATATGTACTTAGAGAACAAACGGGAAAATGCTATCGAAATTTTCTTAAAAACCCAATACACATTATATACTTACATCCTAAGTGAGATTAGGTGTTCAAGAACAGTCCCAAACTGGAGACTACCCAAGAATGACGGGTTTCTAGACCAACAAATACATTTACTGTCATTCTTATACCTACAATCCTAGTTTCATCATCCATATCCTAGTGCTTCAAGTTAGGGTGATTATTGATGTCTTTAGAAGCATGATTGGCAATCTATCTAGGGCAAAGTTTCATCATTTACATTTCAAGCATGTCACGTGAGTGCATTAGAGTTCATCATTAAGCAAGAAGGGTGATTAGGATTCTCAATATACTCAACAAGGAAACAAGTTAATTACCAATTTCATAGTTAGGGCGGTAGAGATATCCTAAGATCTAGATCTAATGGTTCATAATGAGCCTGTAATAAAGTTACATCACTAGATGATTATATAATTTCAAAAGAAGCACACAAATAAATTCATATGAGTAGATAACTAAATAAAAAAAAGTAGACAAAAAAATACAAATAAGTAGATGAATAAATACAAATATGTTGATAAATTAATATAAACCAGTAGATGATCAATTAATTCCTGAATCTGTACATAAATAAATACAAAATGTAGATGAATAAATATAGATCAATTGATAAATAAAGTTAAATCAGTTGATAAATAAAGTTAAATAGGTAGATGATTAAATAATAACAAAATTAGTACATAAATAAACACAAATCAGTAAATAACTTAATTAAAAAAACACCCAGCAACAGCCTAGGCATGCCTTGGCGCCGCCCAAGCGTTCGCCCAGGCCGCCCAGAGGCCTAACTAGGCTGGGCGCCTGGGTTTGGGACCCTAGGTGAATGTCTGGGCCACCTAGCACAAGAATCTTGTTCGCCTTCTTGGGTGTTGTGTTGAGAGGAAAGAAAGAATCTTAGTGTATGAATACATGAGAAACAAAAGCTTGGACACCTTTTTATTTGGTAAGCCTTTCTCCGTGCACCAGTTACTGTTTCAGAAAAGAAATGCTTTCTTAAAACAAAAGTCTTTTTGAAAAGCTTTGTTTCAAGCTCAACTACTGATACCATACTTTAATGAACAAAAATAATATTTTCCACGCATTTAACAGACAAAAATAAGTCATCTATGCTAGACTGGAGCAAGAGATGGGAAATTATTTCCGGCATTGCTCGAGGGCTAATCTATCTTCATCGTGATTCACGATTAATGGTTGTACATAGAGATCTTAAAGCTGCAAACGTTCTTCTATATGAATTCATGAACTCTAAAATATCTGATTTTGGTACTGCTAGAATTTCTGTGAGCAATCAGATACAAGACGTCGCTACTAGAGTGGTTGGGACTTAGTAAGTAATATTTCTGAAATTTGTAAATAGTCTATTATGATTTACATGACAGAAGTGAAAATACAATTTGTGAAATGCAGTGGATACATTGCTCCAGAATATGCTATGGAAGGGATCATTTCCATTAAGTCTGATGTTTTTAGTTTTGGGGTCTTGTCACTAGATATTGTTTCCGGAATCATGTGTAGAGAGTGTGTGGGCAATGACCTAGGAGAAAACTTGCTAGAGCTGGTGAGTTTATGCGATAGTTGAATTTCACTAAGGGCCTGTTTGGTAGGATGTACTCGGTACGAGTGATGTTCATTTTCACTGTTTTTTAGTTCTGGTTTTATTTGGTAGGACGAAGTGTGATACAGTTGGATGAATTACAACGACACCGCAGTACCCAGTTCACCTCAAATTCCGGAAATTTGTTCTGCGATGTTATTTCTGGTCCAGAGTTCAAACTATTTGCATGCCACCACCGGTCTATGCCACCTGTCACCGTTGGATAGCTATATTACCGTCTCTCTCATTGCAAACCAATATGAATCTGTTGCCAGCGGCCAATTAATAAGGAAACCGTATGAACTGCATTGTTTCTACTAGCGTCAATAGCATATTGTATAATTTTATCGTTAGCAGTCCAGGTGTTGCTGTCAATTTTCGATCCACCAAACAGCTGCAGAGAAAAGTAACGAATTGATACTGCACTTAACTAAATAAATTTGCAGTCGTTAGAAAAGCGTGATTATATTTGGTTGACTTTCGTATTCGCTGAACTACACCCGAGTACACTCTACGGGCCTAAGGGTATATTACAAATCATCCAATCATTTTTCTGCCGTAAAATTGCTTAAAAAGTTAAAGTTAATTTTGCTGTAAAATAGCTACTCTACGCCATCAATTTGCAGGCCTGGATTCTATGGAGAGAAGGAAATAGTTTGCAGCTCCTCAACAAGACAATCTCTTGTCACAACTTCACGTCTCAAGCCCTTCCAGTGATCCATGTAACCAGTTGACACACAAAAATTGAAGGGCGTTAAATGTATAGTTTACGTAACCAATTTTCTTAGAGAATTAACGTTTTTCCTCTCATTGTAACCAGTTCTTTTGCATTACAATTACTTCCAGATTCATGATAATTCTTGGGAACTTAACTTCACAGTCTGCCATTATTGTATTTGCACACTTTTTCCGGTCTGTGTTATTAGTATCTAAATGTCATATATTATGGAATTGTTAAAGCCATTCATAATTTATCGTTTCCTTTCAAATCTGTATAAATGAGTGAAAATAGGCGTTGACCCAATGGTAAGAGGGTAAATAAAAATTGAGTTGGCATATATCCTCGTGGTATTTATATAAATAAAATCAGAAAACAAATTATCTATGACATTTTGTTAACAATTCATTTGAAAACAATATCAAATGAAGTAGATATCTACATCCCCATGCATATCACGGGGTTTGGGTCCTTTTTAAGCAAAAGGAGGTCACCCACAATGGTTTTCCAAAAAGACGAATTAGACAATTAGTCAAATGCTCTATCTAGTCAAGTGATCATCCTATTTGGTTTCGTTTCTATTAAGGAACATCATCACTAGTTGAGCCCGTACTCCTAAATTTTTTGTTTGTGTTGATAAATCTCATGTGACTGGTTAATGCAAATGGATATCAAGACTTAGATAAAAAAAGTATACCTGAAGAAAATGATGTTAGACATGATGATGAAAAAAGAGCGGATTTAGATGGTAATGAAATTAAAAGTTAGGCATCATCCACTACAATAAGTAGTGGCAGAGAAAGAACTTTAAAATGGGTGAGGCGCATAAATAAGAAGATCTTTTTTTCTAGCCTTTATATTTTTTGATGTCATCATGATCACCATCTATGGCTCAATCCCAACCATGTTGGTGTCTGCTACATGGATCCTTGTTTTTAAATCTGATATGTTCTAGGTCCTATTTTGATCAAGATGTAAAGATTTCAAATATCTCTTTATAAGATCTTCCCATGTAATTTTAGGCACACATCTTCTTCTTTTAATCAAATTGACATGGTAGCATTGCTTTATATAGGCGTGTTAGTCAGTCTACATTGCACATGATCATGACATCTCAATCGGTGCTCATACAACTTGTTCGCAATACTCACCATTCCCACTTTGCTCCTAGTACAATCATTTCTCAAGCGGTCTTATCTTGTCTTCCCACACACCCATCTCAGTATACATATTTAGGTCTTCATCTTATTGAGACCTTATTTCTTCATCACCAAACATTCACTCTTGTATAGCACTGTTGGCCCTATAGTTGTTCTATGAAACTTAACTTTTGATCTAAAAGGGATCTTACAGCCATAAAATACTCCATGCACTCCTATATTCTAACCATCCTGTGTGATCATGTGACAAACATCATCATGAACATCCTCATCCATTTGAATAATCGAACCCAACAAACAAAATTTTTACATTTGTGTGCATCCACTCTATCGAACTTGGTCCCATCAATTACAATTCATGATTGGTTGAAATTATAATGCATATACTTAGTTTTCTCCTATCAATCATCAATCCATTTGATTCCAACACATTTATTAGAAAGTTTAACTTTATCATTCATTCAATCTATAGGCTTTTCAATCGAAAAAATCCCATAAGCAAATCACATGCACCAAGAAATATCATCCACAACATACTTCGTCAACTCATCCATATCAAGAATGAATAGATATGGGCTTAAAGTTAATCCTTGATGTACACAAACTATCGTAGAAAATGTTGTCATCTCTCTGCCATGAGTCTTCACACTTTCATTTTGAGCTATCATACATATCATTAATCAAGTCAATGAATTGTATTGGCACACTCATTTTCTCCAGATCCATCGACAAAACTTCCCTAAGTACCCGATCATTTGCCTTTTCCAATAAATAAAAACATAGGAAGATCTCTTTTGCTCTCTCTATATATCTCCATAAGTCTCCTTATTAGAAAAAAGGCATATGTTTTTTGTCTTCTTGGCATGAAGCCAAATTGTTTTTCTGATATATATATGTTAAAAATCATTGTCTTTGCTCAATAGTATTCTCCTAAGGCTTCATAGTGTGACTCATCAAGTTCATACCTAGGTAGTTTGTGCATGTTTGAACATATCATTTATGCTTGTAGGTGGGATATTTTATACTATTTATCCACTTATTTGGCATCTTCTTGGTCTTCATAATCTTATTAAAGATACTTGATAATCACACAACTTGTTCATCACCCATACTCTTCCAAACATCAATGAAAATATCACATAATCTACATGGCTTTCTCATTTTCATATTTTCCATACAATTATTGACCTCAAATAGTGAATCCATTCTTGAGTAAATGATATCTCTTGTATTTATGTCACACAAGTCTCTTACAATATTCACAGTGTCTCCATTGAATTTTTTTTATAATTAGTTTCTATGTTGGTTCTTGATATCATCATCCATCACAGGAACTCAACCCATCTTGGTTTTTAAGTATTTTATTTGACTCTATCTCTTCCTTTCCGTTATATTATACGAGCCATTTTATATTTATCTTTTCCCCTTATTTTGTGCCCAACTTCCAATATATCTCTTCAAAGTATCTTGACCTTGCCTCTTGAACAACCCTTTTTGAATCGTTCTTAACTTGATTGTATTTTTGAAAATTTGCATCATCTTGAGATTTGGACAAACTCCTATAAATATCCCTTCTGAGTTTAATATCCTATTGTACTACAACATCCACTAAAATGTCTCTTTCTGTAGAGGACCACACCATTTGGACTCCCTCAAAACCTCTTTGACAATTTTTGTTATGCAGGAGCTCATACTACGCCACATAGTGTTAACCTCTGACTCCAAGTTCGAATTGTCCTCCTTGATGATTTTACCATAGAAAACCAATTTCTTTTCCCCTTTAATATTCCACCGCTTGATCCTACTATCTTGGTTTCTCTTCTGTTTGCCTTTCTTGATCTTCATGCTAATATTCAAAACCACCAATCTGTGTTAGGCGGTGAGTTATTTTCCAAGGATAATTTTACAACCCTTGCATACTTTGTGATCCACCCGCCTTGTAAGGAAGTAATCAAATTGGCTTTAATTGTGCCCATTCTTGATAGCAATGTTTTGAGAATCTTTTTTTTTGAAATAGGTCTTTACCAAAATCATATCATATGCAACTATAAAATCTAATATCATCTCTCCATCTCCATTTCTAATATCATTGCTACTCCCACATGTCCATCTAAATCACTCTCGATAATAATCTTCTCCTCTATCAACATTTCTTGCATCAATTCACCCATGTTATTCCAAAATCCTTCTTTGCCTCCTCTCTAAGGCCAACATGTAGGGCATACACACAAATGATGCCAATTTTTTTTCCCATAAGGACAACCTTGATAACTATGATTCTATCATCCATCCTTGTGATCTTGACAAAATCAACCTTCAAAATCTTGTCCACAACAATTTCGACTCCATTTCTATGCATGTTTGTACATGTATACTAGATTTTGCACCCTTTCTATCCAATCTCTCCACATCATTCTCTTCTCCATTTCATTTCCTACAAGCAAGATATATTTACTTTTATTTGGTTTATGGTATCCAATATCTCTAAAAAATTCCTATTAAAGCCAATATTCCAAGATCCCACTCGAAACTTTAACTGTTGAACTTGCTTCTTTACTGACCTCCATCATAATTTATCTTCCCCTTATACATTTTGAACTTTATCTGGGGAATGATACAGTGAGACTAGCTTCTTTACCCGAACACTTCCTGGGTGTGGTAACCCTTGCATGTCCTTAAAAATAAACTAGAGCTACTATGTTATAACCCTTTTGTGTATTTATCACTACACCTAGGTGCTAATACAGTGTATCACTAGCTAGAGATGCACCGATAAAACTTTAATTAGGAACCATGTCAAAAATAGAGTGCCAAAGTTGTATAGGTGGCTATCAACCCACCAAATACATTCCTCCTTTACCTAAGGTTAAGACAACTAAATTTTCATAAGAGGTATAGAACATGGGCAGAGTTTATATTTTTTATTTATAAGATATATAAATGATGTAAGAAGTGTGAAAAGTAATACACATAGAAGGATGTACAATATAAAAATTGTAATACATCATTTACATGCTTATAGAATCATATAATTTAAAGTCCATGTAGATTACTTATATGTTATTATTTCAGGATGTATATTTTACAACTCAATTTCTAGACCCACATTTGAACAGAGCTTGAATTGTTCTATGTGGGAAAACATGTTTGCTTTTAATTGTGTCATCATGTATGGGTCCTCTGACTCCTCTCAATGTTTGTATTTGATGTCTAAGATGAGATCATGTTAGTTGTGGGTTTTACAAATTTGAAATTTTGATTCAGATAGGGACAAAAAATGAGAAATTAAATCTTAAAAATAAATTTGAAATCAAGTAAAAACATAATAAAAATCATTGTCTATTATACAATTACAACCATATTTTTCATAAACTTAATTTAATCTAATAAATATGTGAATAAAAATACACTATTATAAAATTGAGTTTGGTTCTATATTAGACATTCTATAACTAGATACAATTTGAAATTGATTGCTTTGTATTAGCTTGAGTTTGGCTTAATTCTTTCTTAGGTAGTTTGGCATTCACCTACATGCATGTTTGATTGATAACAAGCATAAAATGGCTTTTTGAACAAGTTAGGCTACCAAAAAACCATTGAGATACCACATACCATCTTATTGTGTTGACTACTACCCAAATCAAAAGCCATATAACAACAAAAACCTCAACTTTTTGCAATACTAGGTCTGCTCCCTCTCAAATCAAAAGCTATTTAACAATGAAAGTCTCACCTTTTTGCAAGACTCGATCATCTCTCTCTGAATTTTTGTTGGAATTACATTTTATTGACATTTTTAATAGTATTGTAATTAAAAGAAAAAAAAGGTATATAGATATGAGTACCCACAATTGTTGGTCAACTCTACAAGAGTGTGTAAATGTATATTAATTGTAATAAATATAAATACTCTTTGTATATGTTGCCTCCCCCTCCTCCTCATAAGTTGTTGCACCCTGCCTTCCCTATTTTTGACATTCATAATCATGTATGGATCATCCTAGAATCTGACAAAATTCCCTATTGTTCATGGTGCACTACTACAGAAACAACGTTCAACGTAGCTTTTAGAGGCGTCAGTTTTTTTAGTAAAACCAACACTGTTAACATTAAACATCAGTTAATAAGGACATTAGACGTCTATATTTGAAGATCATCCAGACATGAGTATCGCTTTCCATTCAATGTCGGTTGAAGAAACGAAACCGACGCCTAAAGCAGCCTGTGAAATCCAATTTTTTTGAGAAAAAAAAATTACGCCAAAGTATTAGATACAACGTTGGTGTTTTACCTAATAACTAACGCTGAATGAAGATAAAATTTGTGCCAAAAGTTATAATATGGGCATCGGTTTTCTTAGAATAACTGACGTTATAAGGGTGGGTGCGCCGTCCCCGCCAAAAAAATTAGGGTAAAGGAATGTCCAATTGGCGTCGGTTGTCTTTTGATAACCGATGCTTAATAATAAAGGTGTCAGTTTTTATGGATATCCGATGCCTTTTATGAACTTAATAGCCCCCACGCACAACAGACTCTTCCCCTTTCTTCTATTTCATCGATCGATTTTGCTCCGGTTCCCAACCCCTGCTGCGTCTCCGTTGCATGCTGCTGCTATCGCCTTCGTGTCGCTGCCTGCTACTGCTGCAGCTGCTCGCTACCACCGTTGCATGCCTCTCCTACTCTGCTTGCCGCTGATGCCTCTGCTGCTGCTGCTCTCCTCGCCGACGCTGTTGTTGTTGCTGCTCTCCTCACCGGTGGTCTCCTACTCCTCCTGGTCCTCCTACTCCTCCTGCCGTTGGTTGCCCTACTCTCCTCACCGGTTGCCCGAAGGTTACCTGCTCCCGCTCTTCTTTCTCCACCCTCAAGCAGGTACCCTACTCTGCGTGGGATTTCACCTCTTCTTCTTCCTCCTGCTCCCTCTCAGATGGTTGTTGGATTAAAGCAAGGCCACGACCGTGTGGGCTGGCCACGGCCAGGGCTGTGTTGGCCTACCACGGTCGTCCTGGCCAACACGGCCGTGGTAGACCAACACAGCCACGGTCGTGGCCATCCCACACGGTCGTGGCCTTACTTTAATCCAACAACCATCTGAGAGGGAGCAGGAGGAAGAAGAAGATAAATTTGCAATTGAATACATTTGCAACAGACATCGTTGATGCGATACTGGATAGTTCTAGGGTAGAGCACACCGATCCACCTCCCATTTTTAGAAACATTGTGCATGATGTTGAGATATCGTTATATACATGTTGTACTAAGTTTACGAAGCTTAGCACTGTGTTGAGATTGTATAAGCCGAAAGCTAACAATAGATGGAGCGACAAAATCTTCACGTCATTGTTGTCTTTGTTGAAAGAAATGCTTCTTGAAGGAAACGAGCTGCCGATCTCAACATACCAGGTAAAGAAATTTTTGTTCCCAATGGGAATGGATGCCAAGAAGATACACGAATGCCCGAATGATTGTGTATTATTTCAAAAGGACTATGTGGATTTGAAAGATTGTCCAAAATGTGGTGCATCACGGTATAAATTGACGACTTTGGGGGAGTCCAAAACTGGTTCTCCTGCCAAGGTGATGTGGTATCTACCTATAATATAACAGTTTCAACACTTGTTTGCCAATCCGATAGATGTGAAGAATTTGAGATGGCATGCAGATGTTAAGAAAAATAATGATGGGATCCTAAGACATGCGTCTGATTCCCCACAGTGGAAGAAGATTGATCTATTGTACCCTGAATTTGGTGAAGAAGTCAGGAATCTAAGACTTGGGCTTTGTACAAATGGGATGAATCTGTACGGGACATAGAGTAGCCAACATAGCACTTGGACAGTCATGCTTGTTATATACAATCTTCCTCCCTGGCTGTGTATGAAAAATAAGTACGTAATGATGTCGTTGTTGATATCGGGCCCTAAACAACCTGGAAATGATATCAATATTTATCTTGAACCTCTGATTGATGACTTAAAGAAACTCTGGGGTGAAGGTGTGATGGCCTATGATGCTTCACGAAGAGAGACATTTCATTTGCATGCTATGTTGTTTTACACTATTAATGACTTTCCAGCATATGGGAATTTGTCTGGATATAGTGTCAAAGGAGCTAAAGTGTGTCCTATATGTGAAGAGAACACTGATTCAATAAGACTAAAACATGGCAGTAAGACTGTATATCTCAGTCATCGAAGGTTTCTTACAAAATTCCATCCATATCGTAAGAAGCGCAAAGCATTCAATGGATTGAATGAGGAACGAAGTGCACCTAAACCTATACCAGGGGAGGTTGTTTATGAAAGAGTAAAAGACTTTGTCAATGAATTTGGTAAGAGATCACAATGTACTATGGCCACACAGAGTGACAAATCTTTATTCAAGAAGAAGTCAATATTTTGGGATCTTCCTTATTAGAGTTCTTTGACAGTCAGGCATTGTATCGATGTCATGCACATTGAGAAAAATGTTTGTGATAGTGTCATTGGTACTTTGTTGAATATACCAGGTAAGACTAAAGATGGGCTGAAATCCAGACTGGACCTACGTGAAATGGGAATAAGGTCAGAATTAACATAATTATGTGAAATGGGAAATCAGAGAACATACTTACCTCCTGCTTGTTACACATTGTCTATAAAGGAGAAGAAAGCTTTTTGTGAATGTTTGGTAAATGTTAAGGTGCCATAGGGTTACTCATCCAACATTTGTTGATTGGTATCAATGAAAGATCTGAAGTTGATAGGTCTTAAATCTCATGATTGTCACACTCTAATGCAACAAATGTTGCCTGTGGAAATTTGATCTATATTGCTGAAGCATGTAAGGTTTGCAATTACCAGACTTTATTTCTTTTTCAACAGTCTGTGCAACAAAGTTATTGACCCTGATACTCTCGATAATTTGCAAAGAGAAGTGGTTGTTACCCTATGTCAGCTTGAGATGTATTTTCCTCCGTTGTTCTTTGATATCATGGTACATCTTGTTGTCCACTTGACTAGGGAAGTAATAATGTTGGGACCAATTTTCTTGCATTGGATGTATCCCTTTGAACAATACATGAGTGTTTTTAAAAGTGATGTTCGAAACCGTTATCGGCCTGAAGGGGGTATTATTGAGGGTTATGTGGTGAGAGAGGTTATGGATTTTTGCAATGACTTTCTCAGTGGTAATGACACTCCTGGTAATGACAAGAATATTGAGGAGCAATTTGGCAAAGGAATTTTGGGATCACGGGTGAAAGTAATCGGCCGTGAGCAATTGGAACAAGGTCACTTGTATATTTTACACAACATGGACAAAGTGAGTGTTTATATCGAGGAACATACTAATTTCATCAAGAGACCATCCTCGAGCCAATATAATGTGGCTTGCTAGAGAGAATAACAAGACATTTATTAAGTGGTTTGAAGATAAAGTCTTACATCAACTATCTCAAACACCAGATGATATTACTGAAACTATCAAATGCCTCACCTTTAAACCAAAATTGAATGTTATGTCTTATGAAGGGTATGACATTAATGGATTCACATATTACACAAAGTGCCAAGATGATAAGAGTGTCGTCCAAAACAGTGGGGTCACCCTTCAAGCGTCGACTATGTTTTTTGCAAGTGCAAAGGATAAGAGTCCACGTGAAGCTAAAATGTCATATTACAGTGTCTGAATGTGAACTTTACAATGTGAATTACTTTATAATGTGAATGTGAACTTTACAATGTGAATTACTTTGCAGTGTGAATGTGAACTTTACAATGTGAGCTTTACAATGTGAATTACTTTACAATGTGAACTTTACAATGTGAATGTGAACTTTTAGATGGCTGAGCAGTCTCCTGATGACCGTGTTGATGATAACCGTGAGGGTGAGGACATCAATGCGCCGCCTCACTGATGAATTCAAGGTATTAGGCGTCACTCCCAATTTAATTAATATATGTTGTATTCACCTATTCAAGATTAACATTTAGTATTACTAACCAAATCATTAATGTGCATACTAACTAGGCCCTCAGTGAGGCACAAAAAGCAAGTCGCGCACTGAATGTGCATGACCACACAATGGGTCCAAAGGGGTATGCAGGCATTTTCCAAAGACTATAGGCTGAGTCTACTGCTCAGTCTGCTGCTACTTAGGAGTCATGTACTATAGGTACCATACCTCTGCCTCGCCATGATGTCTGGATAGCTGGGAGGCAAAATAAGAAGGGAGAATTAAGGAAGCCCGCAACTGCTGAGGCGGCTACAAAAATGGTAAAATACAACTCTTAGAGCAATCATTTGAATATTGATTATTTGTGGTGTTTACTTAATTACAAATTTTTGTTTTGGCGATTAGCGGGAGCTACACGAGCTGAGGAAACAAGGCAAGTTCATCCCAGAGGGCATAAGGGATGAATTGACAGTTGCTCTGGGTAACCCAGAGCATCCTGGACGTGTTAGGGTTGTAGGCGCTGGTGCGGGCATCAAAGCATTTTTGGGCCATCCCAACGCAAACATGTCCCAAAAGTGGGACTTTTACAAGAAGAGGTAACCTATTCTTTCTTTATAATGTTACTATAAAAGAGAATTCTATAATCATAAGCTAACATTTCTTTTATCCATGTATATGTAGATAAGTTAGTTGATAGGAAACTCGAAGAAGCAATGAGAAAGTGGCAGGCATCTCAGACTATCACTCAGCAGACATTACCTATGGCATCCTTCTCTACTCCTACTGCAGAGGTTGGGAGTAATCATATAGACCCACCACCTAGCACATCTGTTGTAAGTATTTTTATGACATAGTAACTAGTCTTTTCAAGATGATATGTATATATGTATATAACATTCTTTACACAAAAATTTGTAGGGGTTGAAGCCATGCCATTTAAAAAGTAAAGAATTTGTCATTGTAGAGGCGTCATCTTACCCATCCCTACCAGGGGAAATATTTCATGAGTATCCATTACCAACTGGTTGGGTTCGTGTGAGCCCAGTACGTATATTCCCCAATTGGATGGATCTTCCATTGCCATATGCCCACCCAGATTGTGAAACGCTTGGTGAGGCAGAAAGCGGAGTGATATTGTGGCTAAAAGAGGATGTCCTCTATACTGAAATTGTATGGTAAATTTACATTGCGTTAAATTGTTAGTGTGTGTATATGATGTCAATTGATCTGAAATTATATATATATATATATATATGTGTGTGTGTGTGTGTGTGTGTGTGTTAAAAGGAAGACACCCGGAGCATTTAGGCCTCCACCTCCACCTCCTACATTACCAAGTTGGGTTCCACAGGACCTACCTGTCCCGTTAGGTCCTAATTGTAGGGGTATGGCAATATGGTTAGGTGAACATGATATAAATTGCCCTATAACTATTTCTATAGATGCAGATGTTGTAGGTCAATCATACGAAAGCAACCTATTTATACAAGATATTTTGGAGTTGTTTCGATATGATTGGCTGAATACATCTGTGATAGAGCTATGGATAAGACGAGATCTTATTTATACATCCATATACCTTGTGTAGGATATGGTGATCTGGTTTCTTATTTATTAATGCATACATAATACATGTTTTGTAGCTACTTAGACAAGATATGTGTAGATTTTTCATTCAAACATGTAGGATTTTTTATTCCATCTTTGATCAGTCTAGTAGCTAAAGACCCTCCGTCAGTTCAACAATACTGCTGTGATGCTTTTACAAATTTTGGTCAAAATAAGAAGAAGGTGATAATAGCTACATTCAATGTGGAGTAAGTTTACTTTGCTTATAATTTGGACTTAAGAAAATTACATTTTTATTGAGGATTTTGAGTTATTAATTTTTAACTTTTTTACCTCTAGTGGTATGCATTGAGAGTTACTAGTTATTGTCCCCGAGATGTTCACTGTCTATTATCTAGATCCTAAGGGGACTAAATTGAATTCAAAATATGGACACAAAATGAAAATGACATTATTCCAGTGAGAAATATTTCATTTTCATATACGTTAACATATGTTATTACATTACTATTTAATTATGCAATGTACTATGTTACATTAACATGTAGGGATTTAGATGAGTTCAAAAAGGTTGGAGGAAAGGTCCCTAAGAAAAAGAACCAGCAAATAATTTGGAAAAATATGGAAGTAAGTTGTTGACTGCAATGTATATATTATTTATGTAAAAAGTGCTTAATTAGTTGTATTTTTTAATATTTTGTATGTTTCAATTTATAGTGTGCTACACAAGACAACGGATGGGCATGTGCATACTATGTGATGCGATTTATGCACATGATTATCAAATATGCCACAGTGGACATCGATACCATTCCTGAGGTATTATATATAGTCTCATTAGATAATATGAAATATATCAATCTTATTTATATATTATTAATTATATATATAAATCATTCTCTTTGTAGGTGTTTAAAACTGAGGACACTATAGGAAAGGCCTTACCAGATGTACGTGCTCCCTATACGATGGCAGAATTAAATGATGTAAGAGAAGAATGGGCAACAACCATACAAGTAGTGGGGGTTTTAACATATAATTGGGATGTTGATAGTGAATAATGACTAAAGAATGATATTTTGTAAATGAATTTCTGAATTATAATATGTGTGAATGTTTCTACATGTCTGAATATTTCTACATGTGTCTGAATGTTTATACATATTTGAATGTTTCTACATGTGTGAATGAAACTGTTGGCTGCTATATGAATGTTTCTACATGTGTGAATGTGAAAATGAATGGAACTGTAAATTGCTACATGAATGTTTCTACATGTGTGAAAATTGAATGGAGCTGCAGGTTGCTAAATGTGTGAAAATTAATGTTGTTACTTTTGCAGGTTTGTGGCCTGTTGTTGGCTGATATCAATGGATGTCGTAAAACCTGCAGTTCATAACTGAACTGTAGGTTTCTCATCCTGCGACCAGCCATAGCAGGCCTGCAGACTGAAAAGAAAAAAAACATGAAATAGGCGTTGGTTATTTGTTTAAAACCGACGATAAATGATTACAACATCGGATAAATAATTATACTGACGCCTAATGCATGTGATGTGGCGTCGGTTATCAATAATAAACCGACACTGATGGTTTGGGCATCCGTTGCCCTACTAGTAACCGACGTCGATTTCCCTTAATGAGGCCAGACACCATGACCGTGTTGGCCAGCACGGTCAGGACAGCGGGCCAGACACCAAGGTCATGCTGGCTAGCATGGCCGTGGAAGCTGGCCAGACAACACGGCCGTGCTGGCCAGCACGACTGTGGCAGCGGGTGATATGGCGTCGGTGTTCACTAATAAACCGATGCTGACAATGCCCCAGATGGCACCCTTTATGTGGCGCGAAGGTTTATGGTGTCAGTTTCAAAGCTAATAACCGACGCCTATACCCACTGCTGGTGCGTTTTCGGTGGCACGCGAAGGGTTGTGGCGTCAGCTTGAGAACTGAGGCCTAACGATTGGCCTTTTAGCGGCACCCACATAGGTGTCACATTAAAACTGACACTAAAGGCCTTAAATAACTGACACCAAAGGTCGGTTATGTACTAGTGGTGATCCCTTTTCAACCTTCATGATTCCATGTAAAAAGTGAAAGACCATCTTAACCATTTCTCATCCTGAAGGAACGAATGCAAATATATGGAACCACTTGGACGACCTCATCCTATAATGGATTTTTCATCCATATCAAATGGTATTGTGTTTGAAATCCTTGAACTAGATTCCACAACCCATGTTACATGTAATCGCCTTGGACTTACAAATAAATTCTTCGACAACAAAGGAAACTGATCTTTCAACTTAAAAATGAATTCACCAACATCAAGCTCACCAGGTACCCCTCCCTTGATGATTATTGTAGACAATTAAAGCTTTTTGCGGACAGACTACACAATATCGGTAGCAAAGTTAACATGAAACAACTTGTATTACAACTTTTTAATGGTCTCCCTAGAGATCTTGACACTATAGAATCAATCATTCAACAAAGCACACTGCTCCTAATGTTTACCATTGCACTCTTCATATTAGGCCTTGAATAACAATGATGTGTCAACATTGTTGCAACTCATTCCTCCATTATTTTTCTTGCACCTCAAGTAGGAGAACCTCCTTTGTCTCCTCCTTTAGCCCATCCAATAAAAACAAACTTGTGGAATTTTTCTTGGCATGGTACATCTTGAGGACATAGAAGACTCACTAATTCTTGTGGCTCTGTGGAGACTGCAACAACTATTAGGGTTCTCAACCATATGGACTACCAAGGTACCCACAAAAACAACAACTATTATTTGGGGAACCATGGAAGTCCCTCCTTGCCCCTATCCAATAACTCTAATGTGTGTCCCTTCAACACCAGGCATATTAGGCCCATTTCCATGACCAATGAGAACATAAATGTTTCTTCATCTGATGTTGGAGTCATTACAATCCTAATAAATTGAAATTATTTTCAACACTATGACACTTCAGGACCCCATTGATAATTGGTATATGGACACTGGTGCCAACTATCAATTGAAAACAAATCAAGTTACTATTAATAAATATTTTAATTATCACATTTGTCATCTTATTTTAGTAAAAAATGGTAGTTGCATTACAGTTTCATAAACCTTCGACCGAAAAATAAAACACCTACCAATCATGTTTACCTTCAAAAAATATGTCATAGAATCATATATTAGTTAAACCCAAACTCCAAATGAGTACAAAGATAATGGCAATATGATCTAGGCATGCATCTATATCATGGTCTTATAAATGCATGAATGTAGAAACATGCAAGCTTAGCATACATGAATATCGAAGAAGATAGAACAACAATCATAATCTCAACATTTACAAAGTATTTATTGAGAAACATTGTCTTATTACATGATTTCTATAACATATTAAAAAATAAAATTTTACAAGTTTTCTCATGTACAATAGGGATCTTACAACAAGTACACCTGACACATCTCACCAAGTAATCAACTCTCTATCCATCTATGTACCTATAAAAATATGTTAATCAATTGGGTCAACACTCAAGGTGATGGGTACTGGATAGAAAGATGCATATATATATATATATATATATATATATATATATATATATAAGTGTTGCATAATTTGAAAAGAGTTGCATAACTAACTAACAACAATAAACAAGTTATGTAACTATAAAAATGAGTGCCCATGTTATATATCATTTTAGTCCAATTACACTAACACTATTATGTTTTTGTAAGGCATTTGACTAGCTTCCCATTGAAAGATTCTAAAAGGGTTCTCAAGAGTAGCTAACCATTTTCTAGGTGAGGGGCCTCAAGGTCATCACCAAGATTTAACCCTTTTATCGATATGGTCCACCATATCCTTACAAGTCAAGAAGGGTGTCCAACCTTGTGTCCTTACCCTGAGAATACAAGCATGTTCAAAAGTATTGTATAATGAAGTTATATTTTATGCTTGCAAGTTATAAAACCAAAGAAACAAACATCAAGTACAATTCTAGAATACTACATAGAAATATTTGGGCAACTAAGCGAGCACACATAAATATTTGGGCAAGTAAGCGAGCATACATATGTGTCATAGTTCAAGAAATAAATCCATAGTCATATAATTATTTAAGCCCATACCTAACTTAAGGATTTGTAGCCTATCCTTGACCATCTAGATCAGAATCCAAACATGATTAAGAGAAATATTACATACATATATTAGATTCTCATCATTAACCTAAACTAGA